>JAJQJQ010000050.1:1800000-1975671 GCA_028622995.1 Panagrolaimus kolymaensis | reverse complement strand
GCTTTGAAGTACGAAAAAATTTAAGTTTTTTTAAAATATTCAAGTGATTTCATTTGCTTTCCTACATTAGAAGGAACTTCTTTACTTTGAGCACTCCCGCCTTTGAAATCTTTTTTCGTTTTCTCTCTCTCGAAATTTGCATTTGAAAATTTTTGTAGTATGTAAGGTAAGAGAGCAAAAATAACATTTTAGAGAAATTGATTAATTATAAATTGCGATTCACAATTAGGTTTAAAAAAATTTACGATTTCCAAAGAATATCATAAGATGGAGTAATGCGGTTGCCAAGAACTTAAAAATTTTCTTAATTTTTATTTTCTACTAATAGCTTAAATTATTAAAGTCGTGGTAATATCCAAATTTTTTTTTCGAAAAGTAATATGCAATATTTATTTACGGCTCGAAATTGTGGTACTCCAGCTTTTTGAAAAGTTGCTTTTTGGATAAAGTTTTAATTAAAGAAATAATTTAAACGAAAGTTATGAAAGTTTAAAAAAGGGTTGGTGTAGTTTTGAGTACATACTCCTCCTTCTTTGAATTTGACTTTATCCGCGTTAGAAGAAATTCTGAAACTTTAATAATTCTCGTAAAATTGTTCTTCCTTTGAAAGGTTTAATCGACAAATGATTATTATCTAACAGCTATACCAGAGTCCGGCGAGGCCAAATTTTTTTCAACCAAGACCAAGAGTCTCGGTATCAATTTTTCTTTCACCAAGACCAAGACAAAAGGTCTCGCCGGACCTGAGCTATACTCTTTGTTGACCAAAGCTAAATCGAAAAATGCAAATGATAAATGAAGCATTTATTTTTCTTAACAATAATGCAAGCTGAACAATATCTGAATTACTAGCTTTTTTTTAAATATTTACGAAAACATGATTCTTTACCTTTTTTTTAACAAAAAATCTTAGAATTTTTTACTCAGCTTTAATTTTTTTCTTTGAATTTTTAAAATACTTGATGAGCTACTATTTAATGAATTTTAAAACCGAGTTGATCTTATTCGCTTTTTATTTTTCAAGTTTATTGATGATTTTTCTCCATCACAGTATGCAAATTACGGCAAAGACAAAAATTTTAATTGCTCCATCCAGCTTTCCAAACTTAATTAATACTTGTGAAAACGAAAATCATATCAGAAATTTATTTATCTCGATTAACTTCGGCCATATAATTTAAATTGAATGACTAAAAGACGGCTAAACCAACTTTTTAAAACCAGCTAATCACAAGCTTCTGAAGACTTTATAAAAAGAATTAAAATTCTTTAGCTTTGCAAAGAGCTAAAAATATTTAAAAAATATTAAACTCGTTTAACTATTCTTTCATTATCTATTAAAGGTATTAAGTTAGAAATATTTTAGCTGCAAAAAAGATAATAAACTTTCAAAAAATAATAAAAAGTATGTAGCAGGCCAATTTTCAATTTTTAAAGTCGAAAAAATTAAAACAAGGTGATTAAGTTAAATCTCCAAATTTGAAAAAATAATTACGAAAAAACACAGGGAGGACCCTTTGCTCATTTATAGGCAGCAAAATTTTGAAATTCTAGGGTACCCATACGCCCATGTGTGATGCAAATGGGTTTTGATTTATGGAGTATGTTATTTAAAAAGCATTTTTTTATAAGAATCGAGTTTCAGTTGGGATTTCAAAAAAAATTTAAATTCGTAAATTGACTTTTCTTCGATTACCCAGGGGTTTTCGAGGTCGCTGATCACGAATCTGGCCTTAGTTTAATTGGTCTCATAGCGAAAAACACTAAATCCAGAGGTCCCAAATGAAAAGTAAACTTTTTTAAAACACGGTTTTTTTAAAAACTGTCTACACCAAAAAATAGCAAAAAATACGCTGATTATTTTTGTAATTGATGACAAAAATACAAGTATAGCATAAAATGGCTCATTCAGCCATTTTTATATATTTTTCAACTGTTTCTTGACTAAAACACGAAATCTGCCGCCCGACCGGTGCTTTTTTATTCCAGATTCACATTTCCCATCAAATTCTGCACTAGAGGTATGAAATTGTAAAAAAAATTTGTGAGGTCCCAAAAATACCGTGACTCCATGAATGATGTATACCAATATGACGTATATGAACAAGTAATTCATGAATACATGTAAAAAATACAAAATCCTTACTAAAAACGTAGAAAAACTAATTTAATGATTTTACAAATCGATAAAACTTCATGTTGTTAGGCTTTTGGATTTTTCCCACATTTTTAAAGTTTAATAGTAACAAATGATGGTCAAAAAATCAAAATTGTCAAAATATGGTATTTATTTTTAAAACCCATCATTTCTAGACCTAATTTGGGTCGTAGAAACCGAATTTGACAACAAAAAAAATATATCATAAGCTGGTTATTGAGTTATGAATTTTTGGTAAAATGAAATTATACATATGGCTAAAACTCCATTTTTTAGCTTATCAACCCTAGAAACGGTTATCAAATTCGGTTTCTACGACCCAAATTAGGTCTAAAAATGATGAGTTTTAAAAATAAATACCACGTTTTTAGAATTTTGAATTTTTCGAGCATCGTTTGCTACTATTAAACTTTAAAAATGTGGGAAAAATCGAAAAGCATAACAACATGAAGTTTTATCGATTTGTAAAATCATTAAATGAGTTTTTCTACGTTTTTTGCTAAGAGTTTGTATTTTTCACATGTATTTATTAATTACTTGTTGATATACCTCATATTGGTGTAATTCCTTCATGGGGTCTAGATATTTTTGGGGGCTAACAAATTTTTTTAACATTTTCATTCTTCTAGTGCAGAATTTCATGGGAAATGTGAATCTGGAATAAAAAAGCACCGGTCGGGCGGCAGACTTTGAGTTTTTAATTTAATTCCGTCAGAAAGTACATAAAAATGGCTAAATGAGCCCTTTTATGCTATACTTGTATTTTTGTTATCAATTGCAAAAATAATCAGTGGATTTTTTGCTATTTTTTGGTCTAAACAGTTTTTTAAAAAAGCGTCTTAATAAAAAGTTGACTTTTCGTTTAGAGACCTCTGGATCTCAAATTTTCGCTTTGAAACCAATTAAACTAAGGTCAGATTCATCATCAGCGATCTCGAAAACCTAAGGAGGAATGAAGAAAAGTCAATTTGCGAAATTTATTTTTTTTGAAATCCCAAAATCCATCGAAAAAGCTCGATTCTTATAAAAAATGGCTTTTAAGCACACGATTTTATTGCCATTGAATGTAATAATTAGTGTTGGATATTTAAAAGAATATGCAAATCCTGTATTTACTAACATAGGATTTTTTGGATTTTTAACTTTTATTATGGCTCTCGCAGATATTTTACTTTGTTTATTTATTGAAAGATATTATTCAATAACAAAAAATTTAATTCCTCATAAAACTTCGAAACAAGTTTATTTGTATATTGGAATAGGGTGCACAAATTTTGCCCTTTTTGGAACCAGTATTTTATCTTTTATTGTTTTTGGACATCTTTTCTCGACTGAAAAAGCAATAGAATTTTTACATGAAAATATCGTCAATCCCGAGCCTCTCCTTCGTGAGCAAGTTCCATGTGTGACAGATTTATACACAAAACTTTCCCTTTCGACTCTTACAACAGCCATCACATTTTTTATTTATGCTATTACTCGAACATTTGGTTATTGTTATTTTACATATAAAAATATACAATGTTTAAAAATTGCTCAAAAAATTACAAATTTTACGTGGCGAAGAAATCACGCGATAATAATCAAAACTTTAATGATTCAACTTGCAATGATGATAATTTTTTTTGGAACTCCAGCTTGCGTAACTTTTTTTTGTTGTCACCCTGAAACAGCCTTATCCTTTGCTATAAATGTATATTCAATGCAATTATCATATTTATCCTATATTTGATTTGGTGGTTACTGTAGCCATTATTAAACCATATCGAACAGCGATAAAGGAATTTATTGTTGCATATTTTTCAATTATTTTTGGTCCGAAAATACGCGTTTCTTTGGTATCGGTGAAAAGTGCTTTGGCTTAAGAAAAAAAAGAAATTGCGTTTTTTTGTTGGCGGAAAAAAAGAAAGGAGCTTTGGTCCGAAGAGTGTGCAAAGGACGCACGATAAAAAGAAAAGAAAAAGTCCTTGTCTTTTTGTAGTTATTGCAACGCACTCCAACGTTTCCATCGGGCGTGTGGCGCAATGGATAGCGCGCTAGGCTTCGAACCTAGAGGTTGCAGGTTCGACCCCTGCCACGCTCAAAACATTTTTTGAATTTTTTTTTGTATTTTTTCGTACTTTCGTCTTTCCATGCTAATTTGATTTAGTGTACATACCTCGAGTTAGGGGGGTGAACTTTTTCAAAATTTTAGGCGATAGAAGAAGATTTAGCAACCTATTGGATAATCTTGAAGTTTGGGGCCATTAAAGGATCAAGATGCATTTTTTGATGAAAAATGGATATTTTTGACGTTTACGTTTTTTCAACTTTTGGGCTATTTTTTGCTATTAGAAGTAAATTCCAACTATTCTTGCATTATTTTCATAAGTTATTTCCAAGACAAAAAACATTTTTAGCCAAAATATAGATACTTGATTTAGGGGCTCTATAAGGTGGCTATACCTTTATGCATATTTGGTGCTATGGGCTGACATTAAAATGGTATGTTATGGAGAAAAATCTTATTGTAATAGTAAAATTAGATGGAAAAAATAATAAGGATAGTAAAAAACCTCAGCATTAACTTTTGAAAAATAGCCAATACCCTTGAAAAATCAAAAATTTGCATCTTGATCCTTTAATGGCCCAAAACTTCAAGATTATCCAATAGGTTGCTAAATCTTCTTCTATCGCCTAAAACTTAAAAATCTTGTTTGATATTGTATATCACAAACATCAAACATGAACACCTCGAAAAATAAAAATAAATAGTTAAACTATCTTTGATTTGAATAAGAAAAATTATTATTTTAATTGTCACTCCTTTAACGAAAAGATTTGTTATTAACGATTTTTTTAATTTATTGTGAGCGGCAATTTTAACCAATGTTCGATAAAGCAAATTCGGTTTTTTAACCGCCTTCCTTCTTCCAATTGCGGGAACTCTTTATCTGGCATAAAAAGAATGTTACACAATAAAATTTTTTATTTAAACTTAATTTTAGCAGTAATTTTTCAATAAATAAATAAAAATTACAAAATAGAAACACTTCTATTTGTGTTTAAAAAATTTATTTCAGTGGAAAAAAAGCTCAAGTATCAATCATTAGTTCATTTTTTGTAGTATGAAATTGCTATCAAAATAATAGAAAAAATATTGATTAAAATTATTGCTTAAAAAATAAACGAAAAAATTGTTTTTTTTGTGTTTGAATTTTTTAATACCTTTTCATGTTTTTTTGTCTGATATTTAAGTAATATGTTTATGTATTAATACCTAAGTGGGATCAACAAAATCAAAAACGTAACCCAGAAACCTCAAGAATTTTACTTCATAATTATTAAGCCAAAGGTAAAACTATCTTAATTAAATATGCCACATCATTCGGTAATACATTAAAAAATAAAGAAACGATATTGAAATTTTGTGTACGTTCCATTCCTGATATGCTCAAATTGCGGAAAAAATTATAAGCAGAATATTAACAATTAAAAGAGATCGCTAAATTATAAATTTTATAAAATACTTTTTTGCGTAAAATGCATTAAATCAAAAGTTTATTTTGATTACTAAGAAGTTTTGTTAATTTTTATATTTTTTCTACAAAAATAAAAAACTATGTTTTTTTACAGTTTATATTATTAATTCAAATAAAGGCAAATGCTTTCAAATTTTTTAAATTTAAAATGCTAGCATTTTTTTGTTAAACCAAATACCCCATATTATTAACCATAATCTCATAAAAAAAGAATTTAAAAACACCTGCCTTTATTTTTTTCTTCTTTTTTTCTCAGAATTCACTTGAGTTGGAGAAAGCAGCCTTATTTTGAGAATGTTTTTTTAATAATTCCAACAGATAGCCATATTTTTTATCTGACGTAAACAAATATTTATGCCATTTAATTCTTTGATAACAAAGCCATCAGAAAATTTATTAATTTTTTATTATTATTATTCTTTCGTCACATTAATTTCATGTTGGTGCATTGCACCATTTTTGCTTTATGCAATTTTTACCCAATCAAAAAAACTTGGAAAATTTAAATGGTTAATTTTTAATTATTCTTTTTGGAGTTTATGCTTTAATACTTTGATTGGATTAGTCAAACCATTAATATTTTCTCCAGGCCCGGCAGGAATTCAATTTGGAGTATTTCGTTATATCGGAGATTATCGAAGTACCATTTTTGAAGCTGTATTGGCTTTAATTTGTTGTGGAAATTGTTTTTTTGGGTTATGTTTGACTTTAGCGTATCGATATTTATTGGTTTTTCCAACAAAATTAAAGGCATGGTTTACTTTGAAAAAAGCTATCGTGTTTACTTTTCTTATGCCAAGTATTCCATATCTTCTAATAATAATTATTATGATTCAAATTATTGATATAAATGAAATTAAAATTCGAGAATGGGCAAAAGAATACGATAACATTTTGGAAGAATATTTTGGTGAAAAAACTTTGTTCGCTGAACCTTATAGTTCCATAAATATTTCAAGTAAAGGCACTTTGGCGCTATGCTTTTCTGGTTATTGTCTCGTAATTTATATTCTAATATTTCTTCGATATCAAATGAAAAAATATAAATCTAAAATTCTTTCTAAGACAAACAATAGTTTAATTTTATCTTCTCTAATTCAAATAATTCTTACATGTGCATTCTTTTTAACTCCAATAACTTTATTTTTTACATTTATTAGTTTTCAAATACATCAAACAACAAATTTCTCAATAATTATATTCTGTTTATTATCCACTCATTGTTTAGTGGATTTTATAGCTACTTTATATTTTATTAAGCCATATAGAAAATTTATATTTGAATTATTTAAGAAGAAAATTCCTCGCTCTTCTGTTATTACGAGTGTTATTCAAATTAAACATAAACACCCAATCTGAGTTATGCAAAATTTAAGTTTTTTAATTTGCATAACTTTTAAATAAATTTTTACATTTTGGCCTAATTGTTAAGTTGTAGCTCTGCAAAATTTATGATGTGTTATTTAATAAAAAAATTTAAAATTTATTTGTCAATCGAATCAAATGCAAGTGTTTATTGTGGTTTATTACAAATTATGCAACGCATTATTTAAACGCTTTTAAATAAAGGATTGCGCCTTTATAACCAATTTCAGGTTCATTAAAAAGTAATGTAACAGTGGTTGAAAAAAATTCTATTGATTGTTTAGTGGCATTTAACCTACAAAATTCTACTTTTAATAAAAACGGTAATTAACGAAATTTTACATTTTTATATTCCCACTTGCATCTTTAAATCCCAAAGTTCCATTTTTGGAAATATCATAATCTATTACAGTAAACTGTACTGTAATATTTTGAAGAATATAAACAAGTGGATCATAGGTTGGATAATAGTCCATTGTTTCACCATAACTTGGAGTTTCTAATATTGATGAACATGGTGTTGCGATCAAAATACCTTTATAATCATAGTTATCACCACTATTAGGAGAATATTCGTAACTTTCTATGACTATGCTGCTTTTTGCAGGTATTTTTATAACATAATATAATGAAGTTAAAGCTAATGATTGCCAATGCGAAGCATCGATTTTACTAAAACTTTGTATGTTATTTCAAGGTTGGAATGTGGCTTGTAAAGCAAATAAAAAAATATTAGCCATTGTGTTTTTTGGAAGTCATGTAAAACTTACTTGAATTCCAATATTTTTGATAAATTATTTAATCCACTAAAAATTTCAACTTGATTTTCTTCAGCTGTAGTCCATAAAGTATCAATAATAAAACGTGAAATGGTGCTAACGATAACCATATTGCATGGTCCTTCATGATTGGATACCATAGAAAAACTAATTTTTATTCAGAAAAGTTCGGTCGAGGAAATGGAAACTAATTTTATTTGCGAATGATCTTAGCTATTCCACTAAAAAAAAGAAGAAGAATCCTTGTTTTCTTTTTTCGGACAAACGAGCTTAAAACGTTAATTCAAAAATTAATTCAAAAATGATTTTATCTATTTTGAATGCCTCTCCCCATTATTTAATTACCGAGCCTTTCTGAATATTTCTGCATAATCATGATCAATATAAAAAGACGATTCATGAAATAAACAATTTTCCGTTGAAGCTAAAATATTTTGTGATGCGTTTTAGATCTGCTGAGGATAAAATCACGTAATTAATTTTGAATGCTTTACCTTTTTTGGCACTAGCTATTAAAGGAATGTGAGGATCAGCTTCTAGTATAAGAATAACCATGGATGCTAAGTTTAATGCAGAAATACTAAAATTTTGTTATAATCTTTTATACATCTCAAATCTGCCTGCGTACATACTTATTTCCTAATGGATGATTTAAATTGACATCAGTATAAAATTGAAGGGATAACGGAAGAAACATATCTCCAACATTAATCATTTTTAATGTGTCATTATTTTGTTTTAATTCATCAGAAAGTTCAATATGTAATAGTGAATTCATTTCCAACATAAAAAGACGCAAAGCTAGCATGGGAGAGCTATAAGTTAAAATAATTTTGGGTAAAATCTTGTATTCTGAAAAATGTTTTTGTTATTATATTTATCAGAGGTCGAAAAAAAAATCTTCTATTTTATTTTTTAACATTTACAATGGTGTCTAAAAGTTTCAGAAAATTTTGATTTGGAACAAATTCTTATGGACAAGAGTAATTTAAACTTACTATTATAGGCTTGAAATGACATTATAAAAGTGCCAGTTTCCAACGCATTTCCAGAAAAAAATTCAAATGTTGTAGAAGAATTTGGTTGAATATAGCCAAAACCCACAGCTAAAATATTTTTTATACATTTGATAATAAAAATAAAAGAATTTTAGACCATTATCAAATGTGTTTAAATCCGTCAAAGTTTGATTATTTGATATAAGTCTAAATACAGAATTGCCTGGAGTGGCTTGTAGGAGATTTAATAATGCTACGATATATTTTTCTGGACACGTCTCGTTAATAATAATCTTAAAATGTATTTAAAACTTTTGGAACGAATATTAAACTCGCTAAAAAATTCTTACCGTAAAAATACATTTCATATTAGCACAGTAATAATACATATATTCATCGTGGCACAAATTTTTATCAATATCCATTAGACTATAATAGAATTCATGATTGCAAGGCACGACAATTAAAAGTTCATTACACTTGCATTCTAAAATATTATATGGATTAAGGCTGTGTGGCGGAAAAGTTTATTCTCAAGCTCGAATTTGATGCTATTTTAATCCCGAGAATAAGAAGAAATTAATCATGAAAAAAACATATGAAATATAGAAAATTTTCATGCTTACCATATGAAATGAAATCAATTGAAAACCCTTGCGTTATTACACTCCCATCACTTATAAATTCCCAATAAAGTGTTTTAGTTTTTCCATTTTCGCTTGCAGGGAAGACACTTTTGCCATAGGTGTTGAAAATAATTCTATTATCGATATCATCATCAATTGTGAGTGAAATAGTATCAGCCTGCGCTTCTAATTCTGGCAGAACGTTATCATAAGAAACAAATAATTGATGATTTTGTAAAATTGTTATGGAAAAATTGCACAAAATATTATTGGGATAAAAAGACGTTGACCAAGTTAAATAACCTGGCAGTTTTTCAGTTAAACATTCTCCAAGATTTCGAATAGGTTCTTTTTTGACAATACTAATAAGTGCAGCAAAATTTTTTGACCAAGGCTTCTTTTCAAAATTTATTGTAATATTATGATCAACATTATAATAAGGCCGGTTTGGTTGTGTAAAAATGCTATAAAAATAAATAATTTAAAAATTTTTAGCGGTGTAAATTTTGCCATCGAAGAAAAAAAAACATACTCAGTAATAATGTAATCGCTGCTATTTTTTACAATTATCGTTGTTCCGGAAATATTAGTAAAAGAGGTAAATTTAAATCCAAAATCTTTGGGGGCAATAAAATTCCATGAACAATTACTACTGTTGAAAATATTTGAATAATCCAATGCTATAATATAAGCGACTTCGCTATCATCACCAAGAAATAAAGGTTGGCTAATATTTGTTAAACTGCATCCATTTGTATCATTTTTTTCATAACTAACGAAGCCTTGAAACGAAAGATAATTAACATCATTGTTTAGGGATTGACACATAAAAGTAAGAGAAGAACTGTTTGTAATATATAAATATGGCAGACTATCTATATAATTACTAAAACGATTTTTTTTCATCATTATGCAGATACATTTTGGTTGTTAAAAAAAAACGTGCTTGTCCTTCCTTTTTTAACATGGACCTGCGCGCCTTTTAGAAAGGACCTACATTTGTTTAAAAGTTTCAAAATAATTTATTAAAGAACAATCATACGCGATCTGGCCGCTTGTTAGACCTATAGTTAATGACATAAGGGCCTAAAACATAGCAAAAGGTGTAAACAAAAGAAAAAACTGTATTTGAGGGTGATAAAATAATTAACGCTTACATCTCCTTTGAAATCGGGAAATATATTTATTGTTAAATTATTTAGATTTGTTTCATTTGCAAATGAATATGGAAATCCAAAGGATTCAATAAAGACAATATCATTTTCATGCAAAGTGATATTTGTAACTAAATCGCATATTATCACTTTTTTACCTTTACAAAGGCAAGATAAAAAAGTAAAAAAAATAAAAAAAATCACCATTTTTACAACAAGTGTAAACGAGAAAAAAAATTAATATTGTATGAATTTTTTGTTTCTGCAAAAATGAGACTCGTTGAAAAGATAAGAAAAGATTAAGAATTTTTTAACACTAAAAGTGATAAAAAAAAGTGAAAATGGATAGCAAATAATATTTATAACACCTTCCAATGCGGCGGAAAAAAAAATTAAAAAGGATTTTATCTGAAAAAATTTTCCGCTCAAATTTTAATCCTTTTCTTAAATTTCTATTTTGATTTAACGCAAATGAAACTCTTAACAAAAGTGAAGCACAATCAACTCAAATATGCACTCTTTTACTTTATCACCTTTTTAAACGTAAGCTTTTTTGAGTTATTTTTTCTTGGTGAAATCTGCTCGTTTTTCTGTAATTTGCATAGGCAGTTTATATCAAAATACGTAATGCAACTATTACAATGTGTTTTGTAGTTGGTATTAACGGCGACAGAACTTTCTGAACATCCAAATATTTCAGTAAAATTGTAAAAAAAGATGCGATTAAAAAAACAAAATACTTTAATTCAAACTATGAAAAGCTTAGCCAAAAAAATCGATGTCTCTATATTTTTCTTTTATTTTTTGTTTGAAAAAAATCGCGAAAACACAAAAATATCGATCGCAATGTTTAAAACTAAAAAGAAAAAGTGATATTTTTTTAGTTTTCTTATTCCGCTTTTTTCCCCCATGACAGTGGTGAATAAACTTTTTTTATTTCATTTTTTGAATATTTAATTTTTTTTAGTTTTGTTAAATAGTTAAAAACTTGCCGTTGAAGAAGATATTTCAAGCCGTAAATTTTTGAAGTTTTTAGAGATTTTAGATTATTATTATAATAAAAAATTTCAGTTTCTTCTGGTTATTCATTGGATTCAATTCCAGCATCTTTTAGTCACTCTCCGGGTTTGAGTTTATTTACACCGGTGGAAGCTTTTAAATTAAATCTGGTGCCATTTTTAGGGAACAATAACTCATGCAGCTATAGAATTACTAAATCCTGAAAACTATCCAACATTAATTAATTCAGAAAGCTCGGATGCTTGGAGTTATGGTGTACTTATTTGGGAAATGTTTAATTCCATAATGGAACATCCATATAAAGCTCAAATTCCTAAACTTACACCCTTTTCACTTGCAGATTTTTTAGAGAGAGGGGATCGGTTACAAATAACAGAATGGCTCCCGCAAACTCCTCAGAGGCTTGCAACTTTAATGTACAAATGTTAGTGGGTTTTTGAAAACATTTATTAAATAGAAAATATGTTTTTAGGCTGGCACCGTGATCCTATATCACGACCAAATTTCAATTTTATATGGGCTTCTGTATCTACATTATTACCAGAAAATTCAAATCTTTTTTATGACCTTAAGGAAAAAGAAGATAGTACTTTTTCGAATCAATTTTTAATGTTAAGTCCTTCGAAGAAAAATAAATCAAGTAATGAAGAATGAAACATAAGCAATTTATTGGGCTTTGCAACTTTTCATCTTTGAATAATGTTAAATTTGACCACATATATATTTTTTTTTACTTTTTTGCAAAATTTATTAAATAGAAGTGTAAAGTAATTTTTTAAATAAAAGCTTTAAGGAAAAAGTAGACAAAAAAGTAATCAAAAACCTATTTCATTTTTTATATTTGTTTTAAATTAATTTATTAAAATGGATGCTTATTTTAAAAGAAATGATAAACGAATTTTTTTCTTTCACAATGACATTCGATTTTATCGGCAAAAGAACTTTCCAAACATTCTCATGTTTCAGTAAATTAGAAAAAAAAGATGCGATAAAATAAAAACACAAAAAACCTTAATTCAAACTATGAAAAGGTTAGCCAAAAAAAGCTATGTCGATTTCTCTATGTTGTTTCTTTTATTTTATGTTAGAAAAAAAATCGCGCAAACACAAAAATATCGATCGAAATGTTTAAAACTAA
The DNA here is from genome assembly GCA_028622995.1 of Panagrolaimus kolymaensis. Taxonomy (NCBI): domain Eukaryota; kingdom Metazoa; phylum Nematoda; class Chromadorea; order Rhabditida; family Panagrolaimidae; genus Panagrolaimus; species Panagrolaimus kolymaensis. The sequence goes on along the minus strand of JAJQJQ010000050.1, from coordinate 1,962,912 downwards.
AAAGAAAAAGTGATATTTTTTCAGTTTTCTTTTTCCGCTTTTTTTCCTATAAGAGTGGTGAATAACTTTTTTTATTTCATTTTTTGAATATTTAATTTTTTTTAGTTTTGTTAAATAGCTAAAAAAACTTTATGATAAAAACTGTGCCGTTGAAGAAGATATTTCAAGCCGTAAATTTTTAAACTTTTTAGATATTCAAACAAACTCGCTATCAACCCAATATTATCCATATTTATGGGGTTACAAATATTGATATTTCAAATGTAGCATTTATGGACTTTTTTGGCTAAAGTCTTTTCACTTTATCGACAGAATCAGATGGAGCAATTCAACCGAAAAAAATAAAGTAACATACTCTCAAAAATTTTTATATTCACAAATTAAAAAACTTTAAGGACATCAAAAAGATTAAATTTGCTTCGCATGGCATGACAAAAGAGATCCAAATTTGATAAAAGCGATGCAAGGAAAAAATAAAAGAATACTTCAAAATTCTTCTAGTTCCCAAAAGCAATGGAAGAAAAGAAGTAATTGTTTTCAAATTAACTAGATTTCGTGAAGTCAAACAATTGTATGGTGAACTTCATGATAATGTGTCATTATTTAATTACTGAATAAAATGCTTTTAAATATTTTTGGTTTCACGATCTTTACCTCGATCTTTCTGTTTTTTTTAAATTGCAAAATACTTTCTCTGTTTTATTATTAATACTTTTATTCCATTGTTTTTCAATCGTAAGTGTTTCTTAAAAATCGGTCATTTTCTAAATGTATTACAATTACTAACCACCTCAAAATTATCCCGATGGCCCAAATACCAAAAGCAGCAGTTTAAACATCACCAAAAGGTAAAATATTTTTGCAGTCGGTTGTATCGATGAAAGAACTTTCTGACATCAAAATATTTCATCAAAATTGTAAAAAAAGATGCGATTAAAAAAACACAAAAAACCTTAATTCAAACGATGAAAAGATTAGCCAAAAAAAAGATCGATATCAATTTCTCTATGTTGTTTCTTTTACTTTTTGTTTGAAAAAATCGCGAAAAAACAAAAATATCGATCCAATGCTTAAAGCTAAAAAGAAAAAGGAGATATTTTTTTCACTTTTCTTTTTCCGCTTTTTTTTCCATAAGAGTGGTGAATAACTTTTTTATACCATTTTTTGAATATTTTATTTTTTTTAAAGTTTTGTCATGTTTTCTAACTTTGAAACAAGCATGCAAATTTGCTTGAAAAAATATTCTTCATTTAAAATGAAAGTCATGCGTTTTTTAAAGCCTTCTACATGACCTTTTAAAAAAATATGGAGCTGAAATGGGTATTTTAAACACTACTGATGATGGTCTTATTTTTGCATTATTAGGCAGGGGAGACAATAATGCAACAATAAAAAGCTGACTCAAGAAGCTTTTGGCAAAAAGAATGAAACATAGAAATGTTTCAAACAAAGAAAAAGAAGAATTCATCGAATTTTTAACCGTGATGCTCCACCTCAACCTCTCGAAGCGATGCACAGCCGCAGAATTATTGAAACAAAAAGCAAAAAGAAAAATAATAACAAAATATTCAAAATTGGATAATTTCAAATAAAAATTCCCTTCCCTTGAAACTGAAAAAAAGGAAGAAAAAATGGAATATGAAGACAGAGAAAAAAATTGCTAAATTTTTTAATACTAAAATTAATCTATAAATTCAGCGGGGCCTTTTTGAAACGAATTTTTTGATCGTTAGAAAAGACCATGTGTAAAAGAAATTTGTTTCAAAAAAAAATCCAATCGATAGAAAGCAGAAAAAAAATTAGCCGCTTTTTCCCTTATTCATTCATAGTTTTCTTTTTGCTTTCTTTGATATTTTTTAGTTGAGCTCAGGACAATTTTTTGGTCGCTTGCTTTTTTTTTTGTTTTGAATATTTTAGTTAGTGCTTTTTTTTACTTTTTTGGAAAAATAAATAGAAACTCGAAAGGATTTCAATATATAGGGTTCCATTGCTATCAACAAAAGTTATTTTTCCTCAAACTAATATTAATTATTTAAAATTAAATGGAAGAGCTTCCGCATTTTTTACAACTTTTTTATAAACGAATTGCTTTGACTAATAATTGTATAATAATTAATCCAGAATTAATATCAGTGAATAATAATATTAAAAAAGAATTTTTAAAAGCATTTTTATAGTATGATTTTTTATTGGATTTTATTAACAAATTAATATTTTTTTTGTAAATCCTTCTTTTTATTGAAAAAAAAAATATCTAAAGAAAATAGATATCATTTTTATGGCTTTTTTTAAATCACTCAAGAAAATCTCTTTTCCACTTTTTCCTCATTTTTTCTAGAATTTTTTAAAAATATTTTATAAACATTATTTTACATGAATATTCATTTTTTAAATAAATTTACCGAAATGAATGCTAATTTAAAAAAAAAAGAAAGTAAAATAAAGGTAAACGAGTTTATGTTCCTTCCGCAATGGGATGGGTGCAAATGACAATACCACAAAAAAATTTTTTGACTGATGTTTTTTTTTTGTCTCTATCCATTCTCATTCATTTTAGACATTTTACAAGGTCACCATCACACCAAACATTGTCGTGGTTCGCTTTTGTTTTTATTTCTTGTTTTATTTCCTTTCTTTTTTTCGATCGAAACATTTAAAATCAGTCGTCGAAAAAAAAGAAAAGGAAAGAAAGTGATATTCTTTACATTTTAATTAATTTTAATTAATTTTTTTTAATTTAAAACTATGTTTTTGGGTTTTTTGTTGCTTATTTTTGGATTATTATCCTCGGTTACTTATTGCGAGGATAATAATAATTCTTCATCAAAAGAATCAACCGCATCAAGTTATGAATGTTTTAATGGTGGAACATTAAAAGGTGGAATATGCGAATGTACAAGTGGATTTGTAGGATCAATGTGTCAAAGAACCATGCATTGTGCAGGACATACATTTAAAAGTGATAACACGTAAGTCTTAATTTATTTTTTGAAAAGTTTTATCAAATTTTTTTTGAAAATAATGGTGTAAGTCTTTTTTTGTGAATTTTTTGTAACCTTTTTGTAGTAAGAGTTTTGTTTAAAAAAATTGTCTTGTTTTTTGGATGATACATTTCCTTCGATAGAGACGAGCTCTTTTTTGTTTGACATCGTCTCGGGTTTTTACACTTTTTCTTTGAAAGATTTTTTCTAATTTTAAAATTTCGTTTAAAAGTTGATTCACAAAATTTAAAAAATAAAAAACTCAAAACAAAAAGAATTTTATTTAATAAATTTATCTCAATTTTTTATATTCCAGATGCGTCCAATGCGATGAGGGATACATTGGAATAAAATGTGACGTAATTTCATGCAAAAATGGCAAACGTATTTTTGGTGAAACTTGTAAATGTGATGAACCATTCTCAGGTCAATTTTGTGATCAATTAGTTACCAGTGATGTGTATTTATATTACAATCGAATGATAACCCAATTTGGCCCCATTGGAGTTTTGATTGTTATTCCAATGATTATAATTCGATATGGTTGTTCCCATCTTGCAAAAAAGCGTCAAACAAAACGCGTGGAACGATTTTTGGAAGATCAAACTAAAACTGATGTCAGTGCCACAATGGTTGCAGATTTATTACATAAATAAATAAAATTAACTAATTAATTGTGAAAGAAAAATTAAATAAATGAATAAATAAATTTTTATTATTTACAAATTTCATAAAAGTAAAAAATAAAAAGGATTGTTAAAGAATTTTGTTTTAGATTTTATTCTTCTTTGGATTTTGAGATTTACGTTTTTAATTTATAATTAATAAAACTTTTTGCTTTTTTTAATAACCGAAATTTAAAAATTAAAAGAAATAAAATAAAAATAATACTCGCATTAAATTTTTGTGGTGTAAATTTACAACTTGAAAACAACAACAAACAAAGTAAAGCTTTGGTAAAGTAAAATAAAATAAATAAATATATTAAGTCAATTTTGCGATAACAATATTTTTTTTAACCGAAAAAAAAACTAAATATAACTAAAATCTAATAGAATTATCCATTTTTAATTTGCTTGATCTGGAGCAATTAAGAGGTAAGTTGTCATGAGACCTTTGCCTTTAACATTAATTTCGCCTCGACAATCAAAATTATATCCTTCTTTTTCTAATATTTGTTTGACTTCTTCCGTTACCTAAAAATTATAAAAATCACAAAAAATAATTATTTAGTAAAAAAAGAGTTATAGGAGTAACTAAATTTTCGTTATAAGAAAAAAGAAATAATTTTTTAGTAAAAACTTTTGTCACAAAGCTAATCTTTTTTTCTTTCAAAATGATTTAGATTTCTTACCTGTATTTTGCCTGGAATTCCTGAGCTATCCATTCTGCTTGCAACATTAACAGTATTTCCCCATATATCATAATGGGGCTTTTCTGTTCCTATCACACCCGCCACTACTGGTCCAACATTTATTCCTAAAAAGATTTTAATGTTTATTTGCCAAACTTTTTTTTTTTGTGAAAGTAAACTAACCAATGCGTAAATTAAAATTATTAAAAGAATGTTCATTGATGTATTCAATTTTACTAAGAATTTTTAAGGCGAATTTAGTTACTGCAACTACATGTTGATTGCCACCGCCATCACCAGTTAATCCACTTGCGGCCATATAAGTTGTGGAAATGGTTTTTATTTTTTCTATGCATGCTAATTCGGGGTCATTCAGAATCTAAAAATTTAAAAATAGCATAGTTTTTGTTTTCATTGTGAAACCAGACTCACTTGATCAAAATCTGCTATAATTTCATTCAGCAATCTCAAACATTCTACTCCTTCGTTATTTGCATCGAGTTCCATATAAAATTCATTAAACCCAGTAATGGTTGCAAATATCACACACGCAGCTGGTCGACCTTCGCTATAAAGTTCTGATCGATTTTTAGGTTGCTCTTTAAGAAAATGAGAGGCAACATGTGCAGGCAAAATATTTTCTAAAATTAATCGATTTTGATCGTGATTCTTTTTCATTTCATTATTTTCTGCTGCAGCCTAGAATGAAAAAAATTTAATTGGAAAACGATTTTTTGTCTTCATTTATTTATTTATGGAAACTATTGTCAAAAAAAATTAGTTAAGAGAAAAAATAAATCTTACTTGAAGTTTCCAAATAAAATCATAGCGTGCAACCATTTCTGATCGGCGACTTTGAATTGTTATCATACAGAATGCAAAAATGGTAAAAAATGTGAAAAAGCATCGAAGATCAGAAAAATAACCGTATTCTCTAAAAAAAGGAAGGTTTTATAAATCAAAAAATTCTCTTGTCACGAAAATTTAAAAGTCGAGCTATTTTTTCAAAACATACTGTCAATATTGAGATTGGAAATGATCGGTCATGGTTTGATTAAAAACATCAATATTTTTTCGATGTAACCAAATATTAAATTGTCTTAAATGCAAATCATGGTAGGGTAATAACCAAATTGCCAAAATGCTTATCAACGCAAGTAAAAATGCTATCACTATTTTTTCCATTGACAACAGCGATAAAAACATGCAAATCGATAACAAAATAATTAATACACTTTCATAAACTAACTGAAATTTAAAAAAAAGTTAATTAATATTTAGAATTTTTGGGCACTTAAAAAAATAATTACCTCTATTTTAAATGAATTTATTTGGGCGCATTCTTTTTTAGTATCTCGTTGTTGCATAACAAAAGTCAAATTTTGATCGCATGAAAATGAACAACCCGAACCTCCAGAATACTATAAAAAAATTAATTATAGGAAATAAAAAAGATTAATTCGAGGATGGGGAAACTTACTAAAAATGAAAAAAATATACAATAAATACATGCAAAAAATACGAATAAAACAAGAAAAAATTTATAATATCGATTTGGTAATTTTGGTGATCGCCGATTTTTTCTGCGTTTGGAATGCTAAAAATTTTTTTAAATGTTTATCTTTCAGAAATAAATTTATTATTTACTTACTCGACAAGTTTTAATAACCAGTATTAAAGCAACTAAGAAAAAAGCTGCACCCGAAATAGCATAAACAAAATTGGAAGCTAAACTTCCAAAACCCAGCATTAATGTGCAAAGTCCAAAAACTGTTAAAACGCATGCAATTTCTATTGACGTTGCATTGGCTTTGTATTCCAAAAACTAAAAATATGAATCATTAAAATTTAAAAATATGCAAATTTTTTGGAACGTTTTGCTTACTTTGGCTTCCATATTTCTTGGTTTAAAAACCAAAGAAAATTTCTTGCAATATTCATTTTTCCATGCTTCTTTATTTATTGCATCGATGCCTTTTTCTAAATAATTATCTACATCTTCTTGAATGGGACGAGACAATTCTCGCCTCACAGCAAAACCCGTAACTTGTAATTCTTTTTTGGATTCGGGAGTGACTTTAATCCTTGGAAGTTCTCTTGAACCATCGTGAACAATTAAAAACGTTTCAATATTATGAACAGCCAAATATTTGGATCTAAGCTGCCCATTTCCAGGTTCAACTTTAAATGTATCATTTAGCGCATCCAAAGTGGCTTTGGTAATATGAATCCTTCCAGGAATTCCACCACTTTCCATGTGATTTGCAAGTGTGACATCATCACTCCATACATCAAATTGCCATTTTTTTAATCCCAGCACCCCACAATGCGCTCTGCCAGTGTGAATTCCAACTCTCATATTTACATTTACTCCATGTAAGTCACGGATTAATCTAAAAAATAATAAATATGAACGAAAAATATTTAAAAATGTCAAAAAAAAATTAGTTTTGACAATTTTGATAAAAAAAACATCAAAAAAGTATTAAAAATGTCAAACAAAAAATTATTTATAGAAGTTTTGAAGAAAAACATATCAAAAAAATCAAATTTATAATATTTTTTTAAATTTTAAATCTTACTTAATCGTGTCAATCATATCTAATCCCATTGAAACAGCACATATGGCATGATCATTTCGTGGCTCACTTAATCCACTGACACAATAATAACAATCTCCAAGAATTTTAATTCTCATACAATGATTTTCATGTGCGATTTTATCAAATCGAGCAAATAATTCATTTAATGTCATAACCAAATCTTCAGCTGTACAACCTGAAGCTAAATCTGTGAACCCGCAAATGTCAGCAAATAAGATACTGAAAAAAGAAAAGTTGCTAATTTTGTTTGAAAACAAAACTAAAAATTTAAAAAAAAAACAGAAAAAAGAGAATTAAAATTAAAATATTCCGCGTTGAGACAAAGCTTTTTTTATAAAGAAAAAAACTTTCGTCATAAGACAATTCTTTTTTATTCGTTTTAGAAGTTTTTTTCAATTTTCAATTTTAATTTTCTGTTTTAAAAACTTACTTACCTAATATTATTATGTTTACGAATAAATATTTTTTTAAACATGCTTTCTTCTGCACCATTACCTTCGAGATCTTTTTTAAGTTCGTGTGCGATATGTTTTGGTAAAACAGATAATAGAATTTTTTCTTGCTTTTCATTATCTCGAATTAATTGTAATCGATTTTCAACATATTTTCTTAAAAAGCATACATATTTATTTTTCAAGCAAAAATGCAAAGATTAATAAAAAGTTAGATAATTACCTAGTTTCTCGAAATGTCCTTCTTTGAACTAATTCTGTTGGATAATAAATAAATATGCCGTTGATATTCATTGCAAGAAGAAGGAGTATTTCAGCAATCAACTGCAAAAAAAAGAAAAAGAATTAAATTAAATTTGCTTTTAATTTTTTTTTTGCAAAATTTTTATGCTTTGCTTTTTGCAACTTTTTTTTAAATAAATTAAAACCATAAAAAGAAGAGGCATATTTCAAAAAAAAAATTCGCGTGCAAACACACATCCTTGTTTTTTTTTAATTCACTTGACTTTAAAAAAAATTTTTGCAACATTTTATCGCCATCCTTCTTTTTTTTTTAAGTGGCGCGCATTTGTAAAATAAAAAATTTAAACTTTTTAAGGAAAATGGAAGCAAAAAATAAATAAAACAAATTAAAGTTGTTTCTTTACAACCACTTAAAAAATCGATCAAGACCATGAACCAAAAATAGATTCTTTTATTTTGAAAAATTAAAAAAAGAAATGAAAGGCGAACAAAAACAATTATTATTAAATCAATCGTCATATAAAAAAAATAGTGAAGGAAATGGGTGAGTAAAAATATATGAAATATGAGATTTTTTTAATAAATAAAATGGGAGTAACTGAATGTCTACGGAATATATAATAATATAAATCTATGTATAAGTTTTAAAAAAATGATGCGTCAACTTTTTTTCTCTCTATTTTTTGGATACTAAACACAAAATTTTGAGACAACTTTGAACTTTAAATAACAACGCAAAAATTAGCTTCTTTTTGAAATGCAAATACTTTGTAAAAAATTCCAGACGCGGTGAGATCAAAAAAGAATGCATCATGTTTAAAGACTATTTTTTGCTTCCTATTTTGCATTTCCATTAAATTTACAAAACTTTAAAGCAAATACCAATATTTTAGTCTTTGAAATGCAAATTCTCGCCAGAAAAAACAATCGTGGCAAAATCAAAAAAATACTTCTAAAAAAATACTAACTTGCGTAATATCCACTTTCTCTATTGTCGTTACAGTATCCAATAAATGTTTAGAAACTGCAGCAATAGACAATAAAAATGCTGCAATAGCCGATGACCTCAGTTGCAGAGGCATCATAGTATAACATAAAAATAAAGTTAATAATGCTATCGAAGAACTCATAACCGATGGTGAAAATACTATCAAAATTAAACATGAACACACAACCACCCATGAAAATGTAAGAGGTTGTCGATCCCAAAATAATAACATAAGTAATAAACCAATATTTATAACATTAAGGGCAGCTAATTTAGTCCATTCTCCATATATACCCAATACAATGGCTTCAAAAAATCCAAGTAATATTACTGATATCATTGCACTCTGTAATTTAAAAAAATTAATATATTAATTAGTTGCTTTAAAATTTTTTATTTGATTTGGAATATTTTTTTTTTATTATTCGTTCCCTCTTTTTTTCTGTTTTTGCTTGTTTCATTTTTAGGTTTTTACAATTTTCTATTCTTTTTTATTGTCGTTGTTGCTTTGTTGCTGTTAATGTTATTTTTTTCGAGCTGTTTAAATATTTTATGTGATTGATCCCAAAAGGCAGAGAGTCGTTTGCTTTCTTTGCTTGCATTGTTATTCCAATGTTTTTCTTTTCTTTAAAAGGCTAAATGGGAAATGGAAAAGTTGTTTAGAAGCATAAAAATTTTTTTTGTTGTTTTTAAGCGTGTTACAGAGAAAGACTAAGAGTAGCGCTTCAAAAAATCCACATTTTTTTTACTTTGGTAGTAAAATAAAAAATATAATAGTAGTAAGAATTGTTTTAAAATTTTTGCAGCATAAAAAAGTAGTTTTTTTTGTTTGTCTCAAACACATCCATACATACATAGAATTGCGCAATTTTTTATTTTATTTTATCTATCTTTTCGCCTCTTTTTTTGCCCCTCCGGAAACATGAAAAAATCCTTTTGCAAATAAAAAAAACATTATTGCTTAATGGAAAAAAAGAAGAATTTTTTAGTGTCATCGCAACAAAAAAAAAGAAAAAAACAAATCAAAATCGTCGTCGTTGCTTCCCTATTTTTTTTTCTAGTTCCCAACGGCGGCTGTCGTCTATATATTTGCTTCTTTCTTTCTTTGCCTTTAAAAAAAAGCAGCATCAATGACAAAGAAAATTTGAAAGTGAGAAAAAACTATGAGAGCATCGTTTTTTTTTTCAGGAAAAAAAGTTGTAACTTTGGCACGTAATTCGACAATCATCAAAAAGCGTGAAAAAAGAAACAAACTAAAAAAATAATTAATTTTTTGATTTGTGTTTTATTTATTCCTTTTTTCAGTGAAGTAAAACGATTTTTAAATTTATTTTAAATGTGTGAGTAAGAAAAAAATGTTTCAAGTATGCAAAACAAAAAAAGTTTTGCCAATTATAACTCCAAAGTTTTTTTTGGAAGTTCTTTGAAGTTTTTAAAATTTATAAATTGAGTTAGTCATATTTATTTAAACTTTAACTTGCAGTTAAAAGTTTTCTGGATTTTTCCTATTTCCAAGGACTTTTTTTTCAAAAAAGGAAGTATCCTTCGAATTTTTTCCGTAAAATTTAAAATTAAAGTTATAAAGTGGAAAACAATTGAGAATGACTGAAATAATCGTATACTTTTGTCTACCAGAAAAATTTGCTTTTGTTTGGGAAGCTTTTTAAAAGGACAAAAAATAAAGTTATTAATAATTTATGCCAATTGTTTTTTTTATTTACTGCTTTGGAAGGTCAGAGTCCAGAAAACAAATTTTTGTTAAAATAAAAGAGTCTATGGCAACCGAAAAATTCATTAAGTTCCAGAAGGAAATAACACTTCCTTAAACATACTTTTGTAATCAAAAACAATATCAAAAAATGCAAATTAATTTTTTTCTTGGTGAAAAAACAAATTCTTATAAACTTTCCCCATTTTTTGCTATTCACTAAACCATTTAAGTAAAAGTAACAATTGTTTCTTTTTCTCCTATTTACACGCTGCTTATTTACTTTGCCTTCTACTAAAGCCCTTCTTTCTTTTTTCCTAAGGGAATTAGTTTTATTTTTTTGTTTTTTTTTGATCAACACACACAAACGCTTGCCAAAAAAGATAAAACTATTATATCATTTAAAAAAACAAAGAAGTCAATATAATTATAGCCATTCTAATTTTATTAGACTTTTGTTTTTTTGTAATGGGTTTAAAAAATAAGGAACTAAAAAATAGGCTTTTGCTATCCTAACTAAACAATGTCCCTTCATTTTTTTCTTCTTCTGAGGAAATCAATTTTGGGTCAATTCCTCATCTTTAACGCATTGTTTTTTCTTATTCACTTTTTATGTTTTTGCTTTGCTTTTTAATCCATGCCACGCCAAAAAAAAAGCATTGCATTGTGGTGGAGGAATGGCAGTTCATAGTAGCACATGTCAGTATATTTTTTAGAGAGTGAGTAAGTAAGTTAAATCTTGGTTGACAAAACCACAAAAAAACAAAAAAAAATGGAAGAGAAAATATTTTTTTTCTGGCGTCGTAACTAATTCCATTGGCACAATATTTCCTCCGAAAAAAGCGAAGGAAAATGGGTTTAACTTTTTGCGGTGCTTCATTTTTTAAAAAAAAAGAAAGAACGGAAGTAAAAAAGAGTAAACAATTTATAAAAATAAGAATTATCTTGAAGCTACAAAAAATTTAAATGTCTCACTTTAAGTCTTCCAGAATTCATATGTCTAAAATAATTTGCATATAATCTATCAGAATGCCATAATTGAAATGCAATGGATTCCTTTTCATTACTTTCAATCATATCTAATACAGCTTCATCGGCTGCTCCATTTTTATTCCATTGACTTTGTAATGGTTCCAATACGGAACTATCACGATTGAAAGTCATTTCGAAGCTCTGCAAAAAAAAAATGAAAAACGTATTATTGAAAATTAAAAAGTTGAGAAAAAAAACTTGAAAACAAGAGTCAAAGTAAAAAAGTTAGATGCAAAAAAAATATGAATGAATGAATTTGTTTTTTTGGCCCAATGAAAATTGAAAAAACGCAACTAAAAATTATTTTTACAACTTGTTGCGGGTTTGATGTTTCGGAAAATAAAAAATGCGCAACCAAAACAATCTCTTTATTTTCTTTTCATTTCTTTTTGGAACTTTTTTTACTTTTTCCACGAAAAAACACAAGAGAAAAATAAGAATATAAGCCCCAGTAAAAGGAGAAACTGCGAAAGTTAAAATGATAACAATAAAAATGTTATTGGCAATTGATTAAAAAATAACTCAAAGAAAAAAAAGACAATGAAAATGAACCCAACCAGTAAAAGCAATTTTTTATGGGAACAATGCCTTATTTTGTCATGTTTGGTCATTTATAAAAAAAAACCAAACCAAAAAACACTCATTTTTTATTCTTAGATGCCTTTAAAAATTCAGGAGAAATAAACATTAAAAAATCATAAAGACAGTTAGTTAACTATAAGCAGCAAAGAAAATAAAAAAATAAGGAAAAGAGACTGAATAAAAATTATGTAAAAAAAAACAATACATACATATGTTTTATAAAAGCTCCCGTAAAAAATAAAAAATAAAGAGAGGGAAAGTAGTGAATCACCTGAGAACGTCGTCCTGTCTTATTTTTTTCTTCCTTCCTTGGTTGGTTGGAAGAAAAAAATTTTGTTGGAACTAAATTTAGAAAGCAATGAAACAAAACAAAAAAATGATGAAAATGAAAATCAGTCAGTCAAGTAATTGCAAATATAAAAAAAATATACAAAAATAGCATCAAAAAAGGCCAAAACATACGTACGCGTTTTGCTTGCTTTTGAATTTGTGAAAAATGCACTTTTTTGCCGCCGTTGGCAAAAAAAAAAGCATAATCAAAAAAAAATATGAATCAAATCAATAATTTTTTATTTTAGTTTTTTTGTTTCATTTTTTGGTTTATCGGAAAAAATAAGAAAATAAATAAAAATAGAAAGAAAGGTGAAAGTTATGACGCAAGTTAAGTTATCAGTAGTTAGTTTTGGATCGAAGCAAAAAATAAGCTTGGAAAATAGAGAGGAACTAAAAACTGAAAGAAAAAAGGAAGAACAAAGACTAAAGCAAATAACTACTAACTTTACTCAGATATAAAGATTAGCAAAATTGACAGAAAAACAAAAATAAATGGATAATTTTTCTTCTAAACTAGCAGATGATAAAGAGGAATCTAAAAGGTGCAAAAATTTGAATAAAGATTTTTGTCATCGATTTTTTTTGATCCACTGAATGCTATTCTATGATTTTCAAATTTTGCTTTTTACTTCTTTTTTTTATTTTTGTTTTTTGACTTCTGAATTTCCCTATCTTTTTTTAAGATCAGACCCCTCTTTTTTTTAATATTCTTCACTTGTTAAGTTTATGCAAACATGTTTTTCCGTTTTTATTTATTCCCTAATTTTTTTTTCTTGAATTTTCATGTTTCAACATCAAAACTTTGCTTTTTCTCTTTCTCATTCTCATTCGATTCCCTCCATACTTTTCCATGGGGGAAAGCAAATTAGCTTCAAGCTTCTGTGGCTCAAGCAAGAAGCGCAAGAAGAAGAAGAAGAGCATTAAATGAAGCACACGCTTCCAAAAAAAAATAAAAAAATAAACATAAAAAATTTAACAAAAAATGTTGAGAAATAAGAAGAAGAAAAAGTTACATACGCTGGTTTATTTTATTTTTATTTTTTCCTGTTTCCATCTTCTACTCCAGAAGAAGAAAAAAAACATGGAAAAAACTTGGAAAAAAAAAACTAACTTCAGAGGCAATAAATGAAGTCTCTCCCACTTCACTTTCTGTTGTTGTTGCTTGCCCATAACTAACTAACTTTGATCGTAAACTTGTTATTTTTTTTTTCTACAACGAGGACAATCTTTTTTAGTTTGGTTTTATTCGTCTTCTTTTTTTTTAAATTATAAAAAAAAACACATAAAAAAATGAAATAAAAAAAGATGGAAAATATGAACACTAAAAATGGAATATATATATAAATAGAAATATTTTTGGGATGATGAATGAAGTTATAAAAAAGAGAGACAGAAAAACAACGGAAGCCACAAAGACAAACCTAAAAGAAAAAAAGCCCACCAGGAGAGCTAACAATAAAAAAAATATAATAAAGGAAGAATAAAAAAAATGAAACAGCGACGTTCAAAAATTTTTTTAAGTAGAATCACAAAATTAAGCAAAAATGACAAAAGCCAGAATAATAGTTTTTTAGAAAAAGTTTAACACCACCAAAAAATAAACGTATTTTCACTAAAAATACAAATGCAATAATATATGGAGAAAAATGCCAAAAATGAAACTTGTCGTCGCGTTTGCTTTGTTGCTTTTTGGTTGTCAACCAAAAATTTAGTTTTTTTGTTTCCTCGACTATTGTGTTTTTATTTTATTTAAGCCATGTTTTTAAAAAAAATTTCGCTTCTTTTATGCTTTTTTTTTCTTAGGGTTAACATAGTTTTTTTGGAGTCACAACCAAAAAAAATATCCAATGTTTTTTTTAATACAAATAAATAAATAAAAATGCAGAGAAGCGTGAATTAATTCTTTTTTGCCTATCAATAAGATTTAATTTAACTTTCTTTTTTCTTTCTTCGTTTGATTTTCTTTTTTTGTTTGTTTGCATCGGCTTCTTCTTTTTTTTGGTGACTTTAATAGAATAAAAAAAAGCTGTGAATTGACAACTTTTTGAAACAAACTTTTGTTAAAGAAAGAAAAAAGAGACAGGAAACAAAGAGTCATCATCCAAAAAAATGGGAAACCATTTCGCTTTTTTTGGAGTGTTTCAATTTCCATTTCGGTTTTTATTTTTATTTTTTATGTTCGTTTTTTGATCGAAAACAAAAAAAACAAATTTGATCTCTTTCATCAAACTTTGAACTGTTTATATAAACAAAAAAAAAGACAGGAATAAAAGACAAAGACAGAATTGATTCGAAATTATAAATAAGGTGGAGAGAAAAAAATGACTGTTGTTCATGTTTATTTTCGTCAACGTTGTAAATGAAATGACTCATATCACAAATTTAAAATAAATCAATTTTTTTTGAATTTGCACTCAGATTGTTTTATGTGAAAAAAATAGTGATCCTATAGTGGATTCTTGCCTTTTTGAACTTATAAAAAGCTTTTATTGAAGACCTACTTTTTAAAATAAAAGATATTGTTTTAGCTTTTAGAAGAAATAATCAAGCATAAAATCTCTTTTTTCAAAATTCTTTTTTTGCTTCTATTTAATAATAATGCCTTCCTTCTTAATTGTAATTACAAAGAAAAGAAAATAATATAAAGGATTAATCTAAATTTTAAGAAAATTAATAAAAAAAATTACTGATGTAAATTTTTTTAATTGAAGAAAGAAAAAAATGCGGAAGCTGTGAATAGTTTAAAAATGAAAGAAAAAGGAAAAACAACTTTGCTTTTGTTGTAAAAAGAAGGAAAAATAAACTATTATTTTCTAAACATTTTTAAAAAGATTTGTTTTTTACACTTCTGGAATTTCTTTCTTACTTTGCAATTTAAATAGAGTTTTAATTTAATGAGATAATTTTTTTTTAAATTCAAATACTTTATTTAATTCTTTTTTCTACGTAAAAATATAAGGAAAATCTTTTAGAAAATGTGTAAGAATTTGTTATGGAATGCAACAAACTATTGTTTTTTATTTACTTTTAGTTTCCTTCGCTCTATTTTTTTTTTCAGTGCCTATTTAAAAATCCACGAATTTAAAAAATGGAATAAAATAGTAGAGAAAAATGTTTAACATTGAGGATAGGTTTTTAGGCGTCAATTTACGGCCAGAAATAAAAAAATTAACAAGTACCCTCGCTCTTAAAAAAAATTAAAAAAACAGTGTAGAAAAAAATAAAGGCATAGGAGGAAAGGGAAGTAAACCCTTTAAACATTAAAATCAAGTGCCTTCTTTAAACAAAATTCAGAAGGCAAAAACAAGAATAATGAAAAAGGAAACATTATGAAAATAAATAAAAAAGAGAAAAAATACTGTAAAAACAGCCACAAATAAAATACCAAACCTTTTTAGGAGTCCGTGACCGGACAGATCGGATCGACATTTTAAAAAATTAGCTAAATTAAATATTCAATAGCAATAAAAATAATTTGGTAGCAATACTAAATTTTTCTTTTTTGTTTTTTCGCTGAAGGCCACTCAAATAAAAAAAATTTAAAGCCAGAAAAATAAATTTAATTTCTTAAAAAATAAATATTTAAATCACATAATTTCTCTGATTTTATTTAATACCATTTTTTATTAATTAACAGTCAGCATCAATAAAAAAAAAGCAATGCTTTTCAATCAACAACGCCAACAATAAAAAAGGAAAATAATATTTTTTTCTTGAAAAAAGTGCATGCAAAAATAAAATAAAAAAATTCAATTCAGTTGAACAAAAAAAAAATAATGTAGGAAAAAAAGATGATCAGTCGTCAGTCGCCACAATACACTTCTTTTTAACAGGCTTGCTTGCTTGCCTTCTTGACTAACAAGTAAACGAATAACGAACGAACAAAAAAAAAACACTAACAACAAATGTTTGGCGCCGCTCTCTTAAAAAAAAATAGAATAGAATAAAAAATAGGGAGGGTCTCTTCTTCCTCCCTTGAATGGAATAACACACGACAACATGGACGACGATGACAAAAATAATGGCTTGCTGCTGCTGCTTGTACGTATGTTATCTCTTCGTGTATATGTTTTTTTTATTCTTTGCTGTTGCTTCATCTTTTTTTTTGTTGCAAGCTTGGTATTATTATTTTTTTTTGTTAGGGAGCTGCCGCTGGCAAAGGCAAAGTTAAAAAAAATACGTGTGTGTCTCTTTAACAAAAAAATTTTTTTCTTCTATTTTGCTGATGCCTCTCAAATTATAACTCCTCCCTCTTTTTAAATATAAGTTTTTAAATATAAGTTTCAAGCAGTTGTTGTTCTTGCTCAGTTCAGAATTAAAAAATAAAGAAAAATGAAAAAGAAAAAAGTTTAGAGTTTGAATTTTTGATATATTAGAATGGGTAAAAATGACGACAAACGACAACCTAAAGAGAGGTGTTAAATAAAGTTTGAAAAATGATAAATGACAAAAGAAGAAGAATGAGTTTCAAATGAGAGATGGGTGTCATAAACCAAAAGCAAATTAGTTAGCAAAATGAGTACTAAAAACAAATCATCAATCAAAAAAATGAGAGAAAACTGAGGTTGATAATAAAAAATAATAGAACGACGAAAGAAAAATTTGTTTATTTTTAGCACGTAAAAAAGGTGCTAGAAAAAGACTAGAAAAAATGATGATCAAAACAAGTAAATAAAAAATATGAGTGGAAAACAAGAATTAATTTGTGGGTTGTTGTTATGATTATTGTTTTTTTGCTGCCCATAGTAAAAAAAATAATAATGACCAGTGGTTGGTTGTTGTGGCTATGGAAAACAAAACAAAAACAAAGTAATAACAATGCAATGGTATGCAACTTTTGGCACACAAAAAAAATATGGCAAAAGTATGTTAATAAATTTTTTATGAAAGTAAAAAAACGAAAAAAAACAAGAACGACAGTATTTGCATAATGAATTAGAAAACTTCCAGAAAAGTAAAAAAAAATTTACATTATAGTTTTTTGAAAATATAACTACTTTTGTTGATCCAAAAAAGAAATAATTATGACACGGATTTATCCATAACTTCTGAAAAATATTTTAAAAAAATGGCAATGGAAAATGCTAAAAAACGCTTTCCAAATTATGAAAAAAAAGTAATAAACAAAACTAGGAATCAACAAGCCACAAATTGTTTTGTATTTTAGTCATAATAAAAAGCTTTAACAAAAAAGTCAAGCTTAGTTTAACATATGTTTATTTTCCTTCTTTCTCTGCTTTAGAAGTCATTGATTCTTCTGGTTCAGTGATTTTTATATTATTGATGTCTGCCTTCTTTTTTCATATTTTTTTTGCCAGGTAGCTTTGTTTATTTATGCTTACATACATAATAGCCAACGTCCAAAAGTCGATAGTAACTTTGACAAAGTTATAAAAACAACAAACACTTTCATGACAATTACTTTCTTTTTTTTGAGGCTACAACCATCACATTTTTATTTTCATTGTATATTATTAAAAAACTCAGCATGAAAACAAAAACAAAAAATTTTTTTTTCTATTAAAAAAAAGTGTTCTAAGTAATAAATAAATAAAACATGGAAAAAATGTTTCTTTTTTATGAGGTAAAAAAAGTAAGATGGGAAATTATGTCGCAAAAATATGACAAGTCTGTCGTCAATCATTAATTATGCAAATTAATTAAAAGTGCAAAAAGATGAAAAATATAAAACGTAAATAATTTTTCTGGGCATTTTTTTAATTTTCCTTATTCGAAAAAAAAACCGAAAATTGATGGATATGTAACGGCAAAATGAATAAATAAATCCAAATTCTACAACACAAATTTACAAATTTTTAAACTTATCATGCGCTTTTTTATTGCTTTTGCAACATTTCTGGTATTTTTTATTCAACAAAATTTAAATTATCTAATGTCAAATAGCCATAATTATGAGTTTCACTTTCAAGCATAACTCTCAAAGAATTATTTAAGTCTTTAAAACATGGACGTTCTGAAGCTTCTTCATTCCAACATTTTAGCATTAAATCATAAATTTCTTCCGACGCACTTTCGGGTTTTTCCATTCGTTTTCCATTAAGCAAAAAGGTGAGGATTTCAAGATTGGCTAAAGACGGGTATGGATCAGAACCAAATGAAAATACTTCGTAACACAAAATTCCAAAAGACCAAACATCTGTTTTCTCACTAAATATTCGATCCACTAAACTTTTAATTGAAAGCCATTTAACGGGTAAACGTTTTTGAAGGGAAGCTCGATATGTGAATGATTCATCGCCATGACAGCACAATCCAAAATCGGTTAATTTTGCAACACCTGATTCAGTTAAAAGAATATTTCGACAAGCTACATCTCGATGAATCATTGAAAGTGAAGCTAAGTGTTCCAACGCTTGAGTTATCTGCCACAAAATCGATAAAATTTCGTTCAAAGGAAATTCAGTCCCTCGAAGCATTCGAACAAATTGAAGCAAATCTGTTGGAGCCAATTCCATAATCAATGATGGAATTTGGTTTGGCAAAGTCCAACCATAAAATTTGATAGTATTTGGATGGGATCCAATTTTAATTAGAGCGTCTAATTCTCGAATAAATTCAACTACATCGTCAGCGGATAAAAATTTGGATGGTACTTTGATAGCAACTTTACATGTTTCATCCTCCATCTGTGGCATCATATTCAATTTATCTTCAATCGAAAGCTTAGTTTTGTAGGTTCCTGAAATTAAAATAAAGTTAGAATGAAAATTGGATCTATTTAATCTCGAATTCACGCATACCTTCGAAAACCAAAGCAGCTGAACCTTTTCCTAAAATCTTAGCATGATCTAAATAAATCATTTTCTTATCAATGAAATGTTTTTGACGTTCTTCAATTGAAAGCTGAGCATCAAATAAAGTATTTTTCATGATTTTCACAATACCTTTTGGTACCCCTTGTGTTTTATTTTGTTTTAACTTTTTTAGATACCAAAACAAGAGGATGATTATTAATAATACCATGACAATTAAAATAGGACCAATGTACCACCAATTTGATGATCCATGGGTAATCGGAGCTTTTATCGTTGTAGAAAAACTAGATGTCCATGGTTCGAATATACTTGTGGTGGGTGAGGAGGGTAGGGTGAAAAGAATAAACCATTTTTTAGATTTCGTAAAATTAGAGCATACGCTTGAAGACGAAATGTAATCCAAAAAATTATTTTTTTCATAATTATAAAAATAAATGTGATTGCTTTTATTGATATTGAAGTCGATGTTCCTCATATATTCAACCATGCTTGACGAATTTATTGAAGAAGAAACTATAAGTTCGAAATGTATCTAAAATAACAATTTTTTTACTTTTTAACATGATACATTTAAAAAATGCTTTGATTTCTAAGATTTTCCCTTCGTTGCCAAATTTTTTTTTTCACCGTCTCTTTTCACAATGCCATACGGCGGCAAGAAAGGGCCTTGTTAACTTAAGCTTTAGACATTTTTTTTTACAATATCACCTTTGTTTTATTCCAAGGATTTTTGAGTTCAAAGCATAAAGTATCTTGATCACTTAAAAAAATAATTTGTTGACTTGTTGCATTTTTAAAAGTAAAAAATTTTAACAAAAATCCCTTTATCTCATCGCAAGTTTGATTATACTTTATTTGATTCTGATGGTTAGAATAAAGATGATTAAAATTTTCATTGAAATACCACTCATTAACAATAGGATCTTCATGGAAATAAAGGGGTAAAGCAATTGAATATTTAATTTGCATGGTGTCATTATTGTCATCAATAATTTGAAAATAACCCAGCAAATTCCCTGAACGACACGTACTCATTTTATTCATAAATTTTTGCTTAATTAAATCCGAAACCATTTCAAAACTATTATTGTGAATAACCGCAAATAAGTTAACCGTGGATGATAAAGGATATACATAATATTCAACATACATATTTGAATAAACATTTTTTGCTTCGTTTATCTTATCTGGTGTAAAGAGATTATCTATTATACAATCTCTTGCGGAATTATTCGGCATTAATAAAGCAAAATCTCGATAATATTTTGAGCAGGCAGTTGCCGCAGGTTTATAATTTTCAAAAACTGAAGCTAAACACACATCGGTAACAATTATATAAAATTCTTTTGTTGATGCAACTGGACATTTAAATTTACACGGTAAATATGATCCTATACAAATTTTTGACCATAAAAAATTACTGGTCATGTTGAATATGTTATGTACATTTTGTGCTTCCGAAAAAAGCTCCTAAAATTTGAAAGCATTTGAAACAGAGTTGCACGAAGGATTTCTGATGTTGGGATCGGCAACAGGGTTTCCAGGAATTCCGTCCTTTTTTGGACTTCCGTAAATTCCGCAAAATTTTGCGGAATTCGAAAGCGGAAATCAACAGATTTCAAATAAAATTTAAAAAAGTTTTTATATGTTTTGGCATGTGTTTAAAAAATACGCTCGATCAAGTTCCCAAAAAATGAAGCGAAAGACAATAAAAAATATATAACTTGGCAAGGCTCGAGGCCCTGAAGCCAGATCAAATTTAGTACTTTTAAATACGAAATTAAAATTAAATTTTAATACGTGATAATTCATGCAATTATTTGTTTGACCATGTGATTTTTTTAATATATCAGAAAAATAGCCATCTCCTGTTGGTTTCCACCGTCCTTGTTTTTCTTAATATTGGAATTTGAAAAGAAAATGCTTTTTTAAAGTAAAAAAATGAAACAAAGAAAGCTCGCTAAAGGCGAGCGCCAAAAACGGATATTTTTAGTCATCATTTTTATGAAAGAAAAATAAAAACGGAAAGTTTGAGAAGTGCTCTTTTACAAACAAAAATAAGAACCAAAATAAGAAAGGGCAAAAGATCAGTTAGTGAAGAGAGAAAGCCTTGTCGGCTCAAACAAAGATTTAGGAAAGAAACAAATAAAAATGAAAAACATCTTTTGAAAAAATAAAACACGATACTCCGAAGGAATATGTAGACGCATTATTAGATATACCATATATTTTAATATCTTTTAAACCGAGAAGAAATAGGCAAATTAAAACTTCAAAATATTTTGAAAATTAAATTTAAGTATGTAAATTTTATATTCTTTGACGAACTTCTAAATATGGAGGATAAAAATTAAAAATATCAATATTGGGTCATTTAGAATAACGCTTTTTCAGATATTTTTAGTGAATTAAGCTTAAACCTTGGTATAACTTTTTGATATGCTTTTGAAGAATCAATTAAAAGAGGATAAAATTAAATTTCCAACTTTTTTTATCATAAACCCAACAAAGTTGTGACTTCTTGTAATTTTTTAAATAAATTTATTGCATCATTTTATTTTATTCAAACATGCTGATTACAAAGTTTTAAAGAAAAATACTATAATTAGAAAAATAATTTTTTTAAGTTAGTTTATGACATATAAAAATTAAAAATTTAAAAAGCAAGACAACAAAGGAGGATTTAAAAAATGAATTTCATTTTTCAGCTTCAGTTTAAACGAAGATTTAGATCTTTCATAGTTTTAGCCATTTGCGGGAAAAGTAATTCGAAATGTTCCATATCCGTGCATAAGCTAAGTTCAAAGGCTTTTCGAAAGGCTTCATGACCCTTGGAATAATCTCCATTTGAAAAGTAGCTATGTGCAAGATTAACTGTAATTTGGGCTTTATATAGAACAAATTGGAGTTCATCATCTATTAAAGTAATAGCTTCTTCTAAATATTTGATGCTCTTTGTATTATTACCCATACAGTAATACCTTGGAGCTAATACATATAGCATTTGAATTAATTGTATTTTAAAATCATTTCTTTTACCATAACTTTTGCGGACCTGAAAAAAAGTTTTATCAATAAATATGTATAGTAGTATCCCATAGACTGTTTATTACCTTTTCTAAAAGGGCTTCACATTTTGTAATAACATTTTTGTTAAATGTTCTGTTTGTTTTAGCATATTGATTAAATTCTTCCAAGATTTGATTTCGCTTTTTGCAGTTTGGATCATTTGCATCTGCTTTACAAAGTTTACATTGACATGTAAATTTCCAACTATTCAATTTCTTTGTTCGTTCAGAAAATTCTTCCAAAGGTGGAACGTATGCAAGAAAAATTTCTTCGCCTTTTTTAATATTTGTGGCTGCATGAATGACCATAACATTTCCATATAAGGTTCGGTGAGCGTTGGCTAAAAAGTTAAAGAAAATATTTCAAAAAAATTGCGTTTATGAGAGAAATAATTCTTAACAAATTATTTTTGAATGATGCAACAAAATTGTTGTTTTCTCGAGGGGAAAAAGAGGGATGACTGTTTGGACTATTCAACGAAAAAACAAAAGTTTTGTGATTATGCGCTTTGGCAGGTTAGAAGAAAGTTTAGAAAGACCTTCCACCCTCATTTAGTAAGTTAAAACATACCAAGGCATGAATGATTAAAATATGATGGAAGAACAAATAAATGAGAATCATCAGATCCAAGTAGTTCATTCATTTGAGTTTTCACACCAAAATTTTTAGCGTCGGATCCAAATCGATTTAACGAGCTTATTTGTTGAATCAGAGCAGCATCAATAACCCCTTAAAATTGATATTGTATTAAGCTAAAGTTTTTTACCAAACCTTCAGGAATTTCTTCTTTTCTTAAATCTCCAGCATACAAATCATATATTTCTTTTGCTCTTTGTGGATTTTTTTGCAAATTTTCCATTGCTCGTATTCCTTGTAACACTGACGCAGCAGTATCAACCTCATTACGAATCATATTTATTGCAGTTAGATATCCGGGATAATCCTTGCTATAACCCGATGCAAAGGCTTTAGAAACAGCAAGCAAAGTGCCTCGTTGAATATCTTCGGATGCTTTGATACCTCGACCTAAATCAAATTTGCAGTAACTTAAGTTTGTCCCAAAACCCATGAAAAAAATTCAAATTTGCCAGAATTTTGGGACATAGTTTACAAATGTAAACTTGGGAACCGAAACCAACCTTTTCCGGGAATAATTGCAATTTCTATCGGTCCAATATAATCCGAAACATCGATATCAGCTTTTTCTTTTTTAGATTCTAAATACATTGATTTAAAATCAAAATTTCCAGTTTTTTGTTCATTGCACCGGGCAATTGCTCGTTTAAGCTGGTCACTCGCGGAAGTATTACTGGGAAATTTTTTGAAAACATCAACAAAGTGTTTAGCAGCTTTTTGCCATTCACGCATTCCATAAGCAGCCAGTCCCATTCTATAATGTAAAATTTGGACTTATGATAAATATTTAAATTTCTTAAAAAAAACCTGTATAAAGCCTTTTCAGGATCACCACCTTTTTCCAATGCAAGTTGAGCAGAATTATATGCCAAATAAAAAGCGCCAGTACGTAAACAAGTTAATGATTTATTCAAATATAAGACTGCAAGCTCGGGATTGTAGCGAAGAGCTCTATCATACAACATTAATGCTCCATTAAAATCTTCTTTTGTAAAGCAGTCATTAGCAATTTTTTGAATTACTACAACATCCTTGCTCATTGTTGCTACATACCTAAAAAAATATTTATATATCACTGCTTTTTGAAAATGAATGAAAGGTGGAGTTCAAATGACCAAACGCATCGTCCAATTTTTGTATTTTTCAAAGATTTTTTACAGCTATCGCTTAATTAAAAAATCAGGAATTGGTTAAAAAATCAATTCCAGATGGTTTTTAAGTTAAATATTACCTATAGATTCGTGAAAACCAGAGCTGTCGAATATCGATTAATCTACTCGAAATTAACTCGAATTCTATTATTCCAATCAAACTGAATATTCAAAATTAGATATCCTAAAATTTCGAATAATTTTCGAATTAATACAATATAAATCCTTTGTTTTTTATAATCCAAATAATTTTAAATGCTTCAATATACTAAAAAAAGTATTAAAAAGTTTTACTTTCTACGTCTTGAAAAATTTATTTTTCGAATATTTGATCCAAATATTTGAATAGAATTTCGAAGGATTTCGAAAATTCGACAGCTTTGGTGCGAACAAAATTAAATTTTGTTGAAAAAACAAAATATTTAAACCGGCTAAATTTTTTTGTCCATTTTAACTCCGCTATGATTAAGCTGGGTTTTTAGTTGCATTAATTTAAGACATACCATTGTTTAGCGCCAACCTTCTTTAAAAGTTCCAAATCAGTGGGATCAACAAAAATGACATCGGAAGGAGAATCAACGCGGATTGATGGAGTTTTACCACTTGAACCATATCGAAGCCAAGGTTCTTTAATTATTAATATAGTTCCTTGGTTCAACCATTCAGCACTATCAAGTTTATAAGAAAAATTATATAATGATAATTCTTCTACATCGCCTGAAAATTAACAATTATTTTTAGGATTATGAATCGAAAAATTTAATATTTACCATTTAAATCTTCGATTATTGTACTAACACCAACTATTGGAAGCGGCATTACACTAGCTTGGCAAACCAAATATCGTCCATGATGTACCATTGGCATTTTCATATCACGCAAATTTATTGGTTTCAAATTTTCAAGCGGTAGTTTGCAGCTGTGAGCCTCACCTAAATTCAATTAAGTTTTTTCATAAATCTTATAAACGTGCAAACCTGATAAAATTGTAGATCTTATTTGAAATTGGCTATCCGTTTTAGGTTGTATAGGCCGGCATTGCCATGAAAAACGCGTACTAAACGGATCTCGGGGTGGTCGTGGTTGAGGATTGCTTTGGTTTAAGATTTTTACTGCTTTGGCATTCTCTATTAATGCAAAAATTTGGTCCACCATTTTCTAAAACGAAGAACACAAAATTATTTTCTGTATCAAAAATAAAAATGTATCAGTAAAAACAAAACTGAGCGGATAAGAAAAATTGCAAGTTAACAAAAACATTTGTTAATATTTTTTTTAATAAAAATTATTTAAGAATTGATAATTCCATTCTGTCTCAGTTTGATTAGACAAGAAAAAACAAAAAAGAATGAGGCCAAAAAATAGGGAAAAACGAAAGTTAAAATAAAAGTTACAAAAGATTTATAAAAGTTTTAAATAAAATAAAAACCAAAGAAAAGTTACTAAAATAATTTATTAAATTTAGGAGAAAAAATTTTGAGAGTTTTGAGTATGACATTAAAAAAAATAAACAACAACGAATGATCGAAAGAGCGATTCCGAGGCATTGAAGGCAAAATGGATCAAATTACACTAAACCACTTCAGATTATGTATATCGCGCGAGAAACGGTAGTTGGCAGCAACCATTGGCCAAATTGAGTGTGAATCCAAACGGAAAGTTTGGGGAGGAGCCACGAACTTTAGTTCTTTAGCTGAATCATCCAAATATCCAAATATGAATTTGGGAAAAAAATTTGCTGACAGGTGCGAATAACGCCGATTTCGAAAACATTGAAAAGTCGTTGTTTTTGAGAAAACAAAAAAAATGAAAAAAAGAAAGCTCACTAAAGGCGAGCGCCAAAAACGGATATCTTTAGTCTTCATTTTTAAGAAAGAAAAAATAAAAATGGAAAGTTTAAAAAAGTGCCCTTTAACAAACCAAAATAAGAAACAAAAATAAGAAAGGGCAAAAGATCAGAGAGAGAGAAGAGAGAAAGCCTTGTTGGTTCAAACAAAGGTTTAGGAAAAAAACAAGCAAAAAGACTTCTTTTGAATAAAATAAACTAAAAATAGAATAAAATACAGTACTCGGAAAGAATATGTAGACCCATGTCTCTATATAACATAAATTTTAATATCTTATAAATTATTATATTTTAGACTCCTGAAAAATCTAAAATAAGACACAAAAGATTCCTAAATCCGCCATTCTAGAAATAGAAATTCTGTTGTGAAGAACAAAAAACTATTAGAAAATATCGAAATTCTGGAAAGCACATCAAATAAAAAAGTAAATTTGCATTTTCTAACCAGTCTTTTAAAAACAACGATTATTATTTTAGCGATGAAAGCGAAAGCTTCCTCATCCAACAATTAATGTTTATCAAACTAAAGAGAAAAAATAATATCAACGCTTAAAAAATACTCGATCAAATAAATAACTAAATAGTATGGCTTGACAGAATCCATGAAATTTTCCAAAAAACACTTATTGCTTTGCATTTTGCAAAAATCAAATCAATAAGAATTATTTTTCTTTATCTTTTAAAAAATTTTCTTAAACTTTCTTCTTTTATTTTTTTAAAATTGTTTCATTCATTCTATGTAATTAGTTTTTTTCTTCTTCATTGAGAGTATTGTTTCAGATATTTTTAGGGATTTAAGCTTTAACCTTGGTATTACTTTTTGATAGGCTTTTGAAGAATCAAAAAGCAATTATTCAATGATGATAGGTGTATGTTTGGATTTGCGGTTGTGACGATCGTTATATTTTATGTTATTCATTTGTTCGTTAATGTTGTAACTTTTATCAATTGCAAAAGGACTAAAATGGATTTGCAAAATAATTGCATAAAAGCAACAAAGTTATGTGACGACTTAAATTGTAATTTTTAAAATAAATTTATCGTATCAATTAATTTTACTCCAAACAAACTGATTACAAAGTTTTAAGAAAAATTACAAAAATCGGAGCAACGTTTTTTTGGCAGTTACATGGCAAAAACGTTTAATACAAAAATAAAATAAAAAAGGCTAAGATACAAAGGAGGATTTTAAAAATGAATTTCAATCTTCTGCTTTTGTGTCAACGGAGATTAAGACCCTTCATCGTTTTAGCCATTTCCGGATAAAGAATTTGGAAATGTTCCATATCCATGCATAAACTAAGTTCAAATGCTTTTCGAATGGCTTCTTTACCCTTTTGAAAATCACCATTTAAAAAATAACTATGTGCAAGATTAACTGTAATATCGGTTTTACCATATTGGAGTTCTTCACCCATTAAAGTAATAGCTTCTTCCAAATATTTGATGCTCTTTGTTGAATTACCATTGTTGTAATACATTGGAGCAAATTGACCGAGCATTTGAATTAAATTAATTTTAAAATCATTTCTTTTATCATAACTTTTGCGCATCTGAAAAAAAGGATAATCATAAAATAGGTACAGTATATCTAGGACGATTGATTACCTTTTCTAAAAGGGCTTCACATTTTGTAATAACATTTTTGTTAAATGTTCTGTTTGTTTTAGCATATTGATTAAATTCTTCCATGATTTGATTTCGTTTTTTGCAGTTTGGATCATTTTCATCAGCTTTACAAAGCTTGCATTGGCAGGTAAATTTCCAACCTTTCAATTTCGTTGTTCGTTCAGAAAATTCTAACAAAGGTGGAATGTATGAAAGAAAAATTTCGTCGCCTTTTTTAATATTTGTGGCTGCATGAATAACCATAACATCTCCATAAAAAGTACGGATAGCATTGGCTAAAAAGTTAAAGGTAATATTTTAGTCAAAAAATTTGGGTATTTGAGAGAATTATTTGTTAGAGAATGAATTTTGAATGATGCAACAAAATTGTAGTTTCTTCCAGGGCTGCAGAAAAGGAGTAAATTTTGTTATATGTAAATTTTTAAAAAATAAAAGTGAGAAAAAAGAATTAAAAATGAAGAAAAAAAATTAAGGTCAAAAACTATAGAAGTGCCGCTTTTAGTAAGTTAAAACATACGAATGCATGAATGATTAAAGTATGATGGAAGAATAAATAAATGACAACATTCAGATCCAAGTATTTTCTTCATTTCATCTTGCATATCCGAATGTTGGTCAATTGGACCACCAAATCGATTAAGCGCGCTAATTCGTTGAATTCGCCCTGCATCAATAATCCCTTAAATTTGATGAGGTTACGTATTAAGAGCTATAGCTTTTCAAACAAACCTTCTGTAATTTCCTCTTTCCTTAAATCACCAGCATACAAATCATAAATTTCTTTTGCTCTTTGTGGATTTTTTTGTAAAGTTTCTATTGCTCGAATAACTTGCAACATTGCTGCGGCATCATCTTTCTCATTTCGAATTAAATTTATTGCCATTAGAATTCCGGGAAAATCTTTGCTATAACCCGATGCAAATGCTTTAGAAACAGCAAGCAAAGTCCCTCGTTGAATATCTTGGGATGCTAAGATACCTCGGCCTAAATCAAATTTACGATAATTGTCCCAAGACATTAGCCCACTTCCATTTTCATTCACAAACAATAGCCCTTATCAAAAAATTGTGAATGAAAATTGAGGAGTGCTTAAACTTTGAAACCGTAACCAACCTTTTCCGGGAATATTAGCAACTTCGATCGGTCCAATATAATCAGAAACATCAATATCAACATTTACTTTTTTAGATTCGAAATACATTGATTTAAAATTAAAATTCCCAGTTTTTTGTTCGTTGAGACGTGCAATTGCTCGTTTGAGCTGATCATTCGCAGAAGTATTACTTGGGAATTTTTTCCAAACATCAGCAAAGTATCTAGCAGCTTTTTCCCATTGATGCATTCCATAAGCAGCCAATCCCATTCTATAATGTAAAATTTTGAGAAATGCTAAATCTTTAAAATTACTAAAAAACCTGTATAAAGCCTTTTCAGGATCACCACCTTTATCCATTGCAAGTTGGGCAGCGATATAGGCCAAATAAAAAGCACCAGTACGTAAACAAGTTAATGATTTATTCAAATACAATACTGCGAGTTCAGGATTGTAGCGAAGTGCTCGATCATACAAAATTAATGCGCCATTAAAATCTCCTTTTGAAAAAGAGTCTTTAGCCATTTTTTGAATTACTACAGCATCCTTGATCGTTGCAAAATACCTCAAAAATATTTATGTAATAATAATTAAATTCATTCATTTAAAACATACCATCGCTGAGCGCCAACCTTCTTTAAAAGTTCCAAATCAGTGGGATCAACAAAAATGACATCGGAAGGTGAATCAACGCGGATTGATGGAGTTTTACTTTGTGACCCAAATCGAAGCCAAGGTTCTTTAATAATTAAAATAGTTCCTTGGTTCAACCATTCAGCTTTATCAAGTTTATAAGAAAAATTATAAAATGATACATCTTCAACATCTTCTAAAAATTTATAGAATTACGAATCGAAAAATTTAATATTTAATATTTACCATTTAAATCTTCAATTAATGTACTAACACCAACCATTATAAGCGGCATAACAATAACTTTACAAACCAAATATCGTCCATGATGAACCATTGGCATTTTCATATCACGCAAATTTATTGGTTTCAAATTTTCAAGCGGTAAATAACAGCTGTGGGCCTCACCTAAATATAAGTAAGCTTTTAAAAATTTCAAAAACTCGCAAACCTGATAAAACTGTAGTTTTGAATTCAATTTCGTTAACATTTTTAGGTTTAGCTTGTGAAGTCTGGCATTGCCACGATAAGCGCTTAATAAGCGGATTTTGGTATGGCCGTGGTTGTGGATAGCTTTGGTTTAAGCTAATTGTTGCTTTGGCATTTTCCATTAATGTTTTAAAATAATTTGCCATTTGGTCCGGATCCATTTTCTAAAACGAAGAACAAAAAAGTATTGTCTGCATCAAAATAAAAATTTATCAGTCAGTAAAAACAAAACGGATCGGAGAAGAAAAATTGAAACTTTACAAAAACATTTGTGAATTTTTTTTTATAAATCTAGATTTTAATTAATGAAATACGATAACCCTATTATTTAGTACAACATTTTTTAAATTTTCATGTACAAAAAAATGTCATCGAAAAAGATAAGAGAAACACTTTATAAATAAAAATTATTTAAGAATTGATCATTCCGATCTGTCTTTGTTTGATTTGAAAAAAAAATACAAAAATGAGTGAGGCCAAAAATAGGGAAAAAGGAAAAGTTAAAATAAAAGCCACAAAAGATTTTATAATAGTTTTAAATAAAATAAAAGCCAAAGAAAAGTTACTAAGATAATATTTACTAAATTTAGGATTAAAGATTTACAAAATTTATTTACTAAATTTAGGAGAAAAGATTAAGAGAGTTTTGGTTGGGTAAAACATCAAAAAATAAACACCAACGAATGATTGGAAGAGCATGAGCGAGGCACTGATTTTTGGAAGTGCCAGAGGTGCAACGAAACACCGATTATGAAAGAAAGTTTTTGATCCTTTTGATGAGTAAAAGCGGAACAAAGAAGTCAGCAAATGACTGGGGCAAAAATGCAGATATTTTTAGTTTTCGTTTTTGATCAAAAAAATTAGAAAATATAAAGATTGGGAATGTGCCCTTTTTTACGACCGCAAAAAGGAAAGAAAATGAAACCGATGAAGCGGCTTAGAAAAAAAAATAAAATAAAAAAGAAAAAACAACTTTTAGAAAAAATTAAAAGTAAAATAAAATACAGTATTCCGAAAGAGTAAGTAGATGCATGTCTACTCTTTTAGCTAAAATTCGATCAGCTTAAGAGAGATTCGAGAGTTAATTTAAAGATTTCGAAGTCGAGCGGGAAAAATAATTTTATTTTTATCCAATATTATTCAATCGAAAATGAACTTTTTAATGGTGTACATACACTGATGTCAAAACTGATCAAATTGCACTAAACCACATGAGCTTATGTATATCGCGAAAAAAACGGTAGTTGGCAGAAACCAATGGCGAAATAAAGTGTGCATCCAAATTAAGAGTTGGGGGAGGAGCCACGAACTTTAGTTCTTTAACTGAATTATCCAAATATGTATGAATTTGGAAAAAAAATATATTTCCAGGTGCGAATAACGCCGATTTCGAAAACATTCATTTTCTTTGCTTTCTCAAAATCAACAACTTTTTAAACAAAGAAAGCCGTTAAAGGCGAGCGCCAAAAACGGATATTTTTAGTCATCATTTTTATGAAAAAAAAAATAAAAATGGAAAGTTTAAAAAAGTGCCCTTTAACAAACCAAAAAAAAGAACCAAAATAAGAAAGGGTTAAAGATCAGTGAGAGAGAAAGCTTGTCGGCTCAGATAAAGAAGGTTTACGAAAGAAACAAACAAAATGGAAAAACATTTTTTGAATAAAATAGAATACTCCAAACTTCAAAATTTTTTGCAAAAAATTATACATATTTTAGACCACTGAAGGATCTAAAAAAAGACACCATGTTTTCAGAAACCCACCTACCATCACAAAAATGAAAATTCTGTTGTGAACAACAAACATTTATCTAAAAATATAGTAATTCAAAAAAATCCATCAAATAAATACATAAATTTGCATTTTTGAGCCAATCTCTTAAAAACAAAAATTTTTATTTCAGCAACGAAAGATAAAGCTTTCTCAACCAAAAAAAATGTTTCGGAGAAGTAAAGGAAGCAAAATGATTCAGGAGAAAAAATTAAGGTAAACGTTTACAAAAATACTCGATCAAAGAAATAAGTAATGGCTTCAAATCATTCATAAAATTTTTCAAAAAAAAACCTATTGCTTTTAGTTTTGGCAAAGACAAAAATTTCTAAAAATTATTTTTCTTTATCTTCGAAAAAATATTCTAAAGCTTTTTTCTTGCCTTTTTTTAAATTATTTTATTCGATGTAATTAGTTTTTTCTTTTCTTTGAAAGTTATGCAAAGATTTAATAATTTTTCATAATATTTTTTATTTCAAAAAAGCTTTTTAATAACATTAAAACAAATTTTAGAAATTATAAGTATGTAAATTTTATATTCTTTGACGAACTCCTAAATATGGAGGCGGATATGGTTCCTGATAACCGTATGTCATTGAGTATTGCCTAAAAAACAAAACTATTTTAATAATAATTTTTCCTTCATAAAAAAAGGGTTTGCAAAAACTTACGATTGTTTATTATTTATTCTTGCTGTACCATATGTATCTGTAGCTAAACTGCATAAATTATCCGTGGGTTCATGAATGGTACTAAAAAAATAAATTACAAAATTTGATATCCATTTGGTCTTTGAGCGAAAAAAAAGAAATTACTTACTATTTAGGAAATTCATGCATTTGATTATATAATTTTATCAATGAGGTACTCATCATGATTACAGGAATCATTAATAAAAGGCTAATTAACATTGACATCCATACTCCATTTAAAGGATATATAGTATGGGAACATAAAGCCGCTCGTGAATTTCGAAGGATTTCTTTAACTGGGGCGCAACTTGTTACATCGTTTGCTACTGAAGTTTCGACATGATGAATGTAGTCATCGAGTTCATTGGCTAATCCTTTGACCACTTCGGCTGCGGCAACTTCCATTTGGC
Source organism: Panagrolaimus kolymaensis (assembly GCA_028622995.1). Lineage (NCBI taxonomy): Eukaryota > Metazoa > Nematoda > Chromadorea > Rhabditida > Panagrolaimidae > Panagrolaimus > Panagrolaimus kolymaensis. The sequence goes on along the minus strand of JAJQJQ010000050.1, from coordinate 1,930,443 downwards.
CTTTGAAATCCACTTCAAGCAAAGCTCGAGCATGCTGTAAGCCGGGAACTGCTTCAGCTGGTGAAAATGATCCAAAATCAAAATGGTCGTTGAGTTGAATTAAATCTTGCATTATTTCATCCAATGAATGACTTAAAGGTTGAGTTGTTTGAAGTTGAAATTCATTTAAATTATCCATGGCTTTAATAACTTCTTGAGGCAATTGAGCAACATTTTTTGTTATTTCATTAAATCCATTTAATTTTGGAGCCAAATCAATTGCATTTATTTGATGTTGCAAATGTTGCAAAATTCTTGGATCTATTTTACTTACATTCACGGAAGGACTATTTGCCAAAGATTTAAAATCGATATCCAATTGAAATTTTTGATTCACGGGTGTAATTAATTTTATTAAATCTCTCAATTCTTCCACTGCCGCATTAAATTGTTCCCGATAAACTTCTTTGAGTTTATTAAGTTTATATTTTGAATCCAATCCAAACATTTGATAAAACGTATCATTTCGATTACAACCTCGAATAATATCGGTTAAAGTTCGATTATCATTAAATAAATCAAAATCGTTGTTGCTTCGTCGGTTTGAGCTGCTGCTTTTTCCATAAAGATCAAACATTCTTTCTGAGAGCTAAAAAAATAGGATTTCTTAAATTTCGTTGGAAAATAAATTCTGTTTAGATTTATTTGGAAAAAAAAATTTCGTGTCGAAACCGAACGTAATACTTTTTTCACAGTAAAAAAGAAAAAATTACTCAAAGAAAAAAACATGCTTTTGACTCTCGAAGCGAATATATTAGAAATATAAAAATTCCAACAAAAAATTAGAAACCAATTAAAATCTGTTTTTGTTTTATTTACCCTAATAAAAAAATGCTTACCGAAAGTATATCTGGTCTTGATAGCGGATCTTCCAAAGGATGACAAACAATATTACTAATATTTGCTCCAATAATCATTAAACCCGCAGTAATAATAGAAAGAATTGCAAATAAACTCAATGACATCCAAATTCCACAATAAAAGAATCGGCTTCCCGTGGATCGAACGCAGCAATCATCGTGGTAATAAGTAGGTCGTCGGCCACAACAACCATAAAATAAACCAAATAAAAATGTTAAAGCAATAAATGCAAATAATGCTGCGATGATTAATGAAGCATACCAAGAATATTTTGCATATTTTTGATATATACTTTTAGTATCACTCAATCGACTCATGGGTGTATAAAGAACTTCAAAATTAACTTGACGAATTTGAGTTGAAATATCTGCGGCGATACTGAAAAGTTTATCGCCGATTTGTTTTATCGCATCCAAAGAGATGGCAGCTTTGTTTTCAATTTTTTCAAGGATATCACTTTCAAGGCGGTGGAAGGCTTGTTCGGCAAATTCAAAAATATTGATTATATCCATTTTCATTATTGTATCTAAAGCATCTTCATTTTCTCGGGTTATTAGTTCCTAAAATTAATTTTTCATTTCATTATTTTTTTGGAAACTTTTTTGATTTAAAAAATGTTTGCTTACAAAATCCAAATCCAGTGGGTATGCTTCAATGGCGTTAAACAGCTCAATGGTTTTCATGCACAAAGACCTCTTAGGATCAATATTATTTTCTATGCAACTTTCCAAATCAGGAACTACACTATTTTTGAGTCGAGTTAATTCTGCTGGATACCGAGAAATTTGGTCTTTAGCTTTAGTAATTTCTTTTCGAATTTTTTCCAGTTTTGTGTGGGCCAATTTTGCTTCTAAAATTACTCATAATAAACAACTTTTTTTAACCCTAGTAAATCAGAGCTTACTGGTATATTTATGCAAAATGGTATCAATAATCGATGCACCTGAACTGGCTTTAATTTTTTTAACCACCGATGAGCCAGCATCCTTTATTTGAGTGGACAATGATTCATTAAGTTGTTGAACATCTTCAATTAAGAGTTTTCGAATTCGCTGGAAAAAAAGAAGTAAAAATTAGTCATCAAAGCATGAAATTGGGAATTGAAAATGTGTTTCTTGAAGTCTTGAGTGGAAAACACAAAAATTATGAGTTTTGACTATTTTTTAGCAATTTTTCAAAAAGTTTATCGTAACTCCTGACTTTGTATTTTTAATCAAAATAAGTTTTTACTTACCAAATCTGTGTCTCTTTTATAAACATTTAAGTCATCAATGCAATTATTTATTCTTGTGGGTAATTGTTCTATTCCAATTTCATTATATTGAGTGCTAATAAATAATGAAACAGCACAAAATCTAAAAAAAATTAAATCTATATTTTAATAAATTCATTTTTCGATACAAAACTTACACATTTACGATTATCAAAAAACTAATAAATAAATTGAATGTGGCCCGTTTGCATGAATCATATTCTTTATCCGTTGTTCGAGCCTTTCGACCTCGTCGACAACATCTCAAACAACATCGATATAAAACATATATAATAGTAAAAAATGTGCTAACTATTATGCAAGTTAAAGCTAATACAATCCACCATTGTTCGTGTTGAAGCCACTGAAAAAAAAAATTAAATTTGAAAAAATTTATTAATAAAAGTCATAATTTTCAGAATTGAGTGTTTTAATTCTTTCGTTTTGAGTACCGAAGCAATATTTTTAGATTTTGTTGCAAAAAATTATTGTAATTTTTTCATTTATTTGAAATATGCAATTTTTTATAAAATTTAAATGGTTTTTAGCTATAAATGCAACTTTTATTTGTTTTGTTTTTTAATATCACAAAAGTAAATTCAAATTCATTGTTAAAAACTTTTTATCCCTTTTCTACCTCTGAAAATCTTTTTTATTTTTAAAAAAAGAGGTCATGAAGGTGATTTAAAAAAAACGAAAGCCGTCATGCTGAGAGGAAATTTTTATTTTTTTATGATCCATCCCCGTAAAAAAAAAAGCAAGGTCAGTCATAGTCATAAAAAATGAAATAGAGTAGTTTAAAAAAAATCTTTGCATTAAAAGTAGGAAAAATGATACATCGATTTCAAAAATTAGTGAGTGACCTACCAATGGATATTTATGCATAAAAGAATCAATCCAAGCTTGTTGATCACCGCTGAGAGCTTGTTGACTAAGGAGATCTAAAAAAGCACACGATTAATAATTACAATTTTGACCGTAAAAATATGTATTATCAAACCTTGATGAGGAAAAGGTTTAGAAAGTAATTTAATAAATGAATTTATCCACCCATAATATAATTTCATTGCTTCATCATTAACTGATTCATGTAAAAATACGCCACATTTATAATTTTCTGTTGCAATAAATGGTTCAAATTTAACTGATATCACGGCGGGAATAAAAAAATATATTAATAAAAATAATGAATGAACTCGTAACATTTTGATTATTTTTGCGAGGCTCATTTGATTAATAAAATAAAGTCGGAGGAGCTATGTTAAGTCACCATCGAACAAAAAATATAATAGATAAATAAATATTTTTTGTATTTTTCTCTATAAAATTGACAAGAATTAGAAAAAAAATAAATATTAAAAAATTAGGTAAAAGAGTTAAATTTTGCAAAAATAATTATTAAAGGTCTCAAGGCGAAAATATGTCTTCAGCGGAAAATAGAAACATTTTGACAATATAAAAACAAAAGCCCCAAAACGAAAAAAGAGACAAAAATATAAACAAAATTTATTGAAACTTTAAAGCCTGTTTTATTTTCGTCCAAAGTATTTCAAAATCCAAACGCGCTGTTTAATAATAAAAAAAGATTCTATCACACGAAAGTCGTTTCTAGTCCTTCATTAGCGTTATTTTTTAAAGCAATCAATAATTTGCAATGCACGTATATGTACGTTCATAATTAACAAATTTCGAGTATTTTTTTGGTTGATTTTTTTTTATTTTGTGAAGAAAAAAAAGAAGAAAATGAAATGGTCATCGTCGTTTGGTTTTTGTTGATGCGATAGAGAGTGAGAGAGGGAGAGAGACTTTCTCGCAAAATAAAATAAAAAAGAAGAAAATTTTTTTATCCATTTCTTATTCGCTCCTATTTTTTTTTTGAAGCAGCGGCAATAACTAACAAAAAAAATTCAAACGCAAAAAAAAGAGAAGAGAGAGGTGTATAAAAAAAAGAAAATTATAAAGAGTCGATCCCACTTTTTTTTTTGAATTTGGTTTGGACGACGTTATTCAACAATGAAATCCTTTCTTCGCTTCTTTATTATTTCAAGGAGCCAAAAATTGAGATGAAAAAAAGAATGGAAAAAATAACGGAATCAAAACCACGCAAAAGCGATAGGGCAAACAACAAAAAAGCTAAATAAAAAAAGAAAAAAAGAAAAACAGGTTAGAAAATGAGTCGAGTCGTCAAATAATAAAATTACAAACCCATCCAAAAAAATGAAAGAAAAAAACCTTTGTACAAAGAAGCCGTTACATCTTCATCCATACTTATTTTTTTATACTTTTTTTTGGATGACTAAATGCGGATAACAAATGAAGAAAAAAAGTGATGAGTAAGTAAATTAAAAAAAAATATACAAACTTGAAAAAAGATATGTGGCGTTTTAGTGGTTTTAAAAAAGTGAAGAATGGAACGAAAAAAGTGACTTTGTAATACATTTTTTCTCTCTCTCTACCAAATGGCCTTTTCTTCCTCCATCCTTTTTTTCTTTCTCATTATTTTTTCCATTTGAAACTGAAATGGCCTTGATCAACAGAAAAAAGAAAGAAGAAAATTTATGTGAAATTGAGAAACTGTTTTTTTTCTTTCTTTTCTAATAAGATTATTATTAGGATGACTCGTCTCAGCCTTCCTTCCCTCCTGTGAAGGCTGTTTTTTTCTTTTTTCATATGTTTTTACGCGCCCATTTTTTTTAAAATAAAAAGCAAGCAAAAAGGCAATGGAAAAAATAAAGATGATTCAACAACAACCAATGATGGAAGGAACAGGAAGTTAAAGAACATGATGTCTAAAAGACATTATTATCATGCTGAGAGACACCAGTCAAAAAAATATCATAAAAAAATAAGACATGTTCGTTTATTAAAAAATAAGAAAAAAATAGAAATAAAAAGAGGCAATATTTTTTTTTGTGACAAGCAAGCAAAAAAATATGCAACAGCAATGAAAATGATTAACATATTTTTTTTTTTGAAAATTTTTCAAAGTAAAAAAAGTGTGAAATGAATAAATTTTATTTTTTTGCGCAACTAAAAAATAAAACACTGGTTGGTCAAAAGTAAAAATTTTTTTTATATTTATAAAGCATGAAAAAGTGCGCTGCAACTAAAATTGGGAACCCAGAAAGCATCCGAAAAAAAATTATGTAAGCTACAGCAAAAAAAAAAGTAAAAGAAAAAAAGAATCTTGTTACAAAACAAACTGAAATAAAAAATGTATGTACAACATGGTGTCAGTATTGGTGGTCAAGCAAGACCACGATGGATGGAAGGTAGTAGGGAGTAAGTAGCCTTCTGTTGTTTTTCCTTCTCGCTTTCGCTTGTTAGTTAGTTTATTTTTGTGTCAAAAATAGAAAAACCCATGGATTTGTGTAAAAGTACAAAAAAGTAATTCAAAATAAAAAAAAGGATAAATTTTAATCAGCTCAAAGAAGAGTGGAAGGAAGGTGGATGAGACATAACTAATCAAACATCAAACAAAAATAGAAAAGTCTTAAAATTAATAATATAAAATTATTTTTCTTCGTTTTATTTTTACTTATTGTCATTTTTGTTAAAAGTATTGACGTGTAAATTTTTTTTATATTTTAATCAAAAGAAAAGTACTACTACACCGACGCAAAAATGAAAAAACCCTTAAAAATTAAAAATGAAGACAAAAGAGATTATATTAAAAGGAAAAAAAAAGAAGGGATGATGCGCAACAATGAGAAAAATAATAAATAAAAAATTCGAGTTCAAATTATTCGCAAAACCGTCTTCATCAACATTTTTTTGATGCTCGGTTAAACTTTAAAGCAGCTAGCGATCGAAATACCTTACATTTATATTTTTATATTAGATTTATCCTTTTTAACTTTTTACGTTTGCCCGCTATCTTTTTTTTTTCTACGCAAAAAGAAGAAGATGATGTGCTTGCTTTTATTATTCGTCTTCATTTTCTTCATTTTTGTCTTTCTTCTTTCTTGCTTATTTCAATCTCTCGTTTCGCAAGTTAGTCTTTCTTAGTCAGTCAATCGTGGCCACGAACGGCGGCTTCCCGCGCATTTACTTTCTTTTTTTTAGTTTAGGTACATACCCAAAAATGGGTAAGCAAGCAACAAACCATCAACCATTCGTCGGTCAGTGGTCATCGCAAAAAAAAAGAAAGGATTTTATATTCACATCGAACAACAACAAACACAGCATCAACGAAAACATCATCGGCTTTGCTAACTTTTTTGTTTTAAGGTAGTATTCTCCTTTTTTTGGCTTGTAAGAACAAGTATAAAAAAATATGTATAACTAAAGGATAAAAAGTATGTAAACTTAATTTTCTTTTTTTACTTTTCAAATTTTTTTTAAAATATTCAGCTTAGTCACAATTTTTTCTTAGAAGTAAAAAACACGCAAAAAAAGATTGAAAAGCTTGTTTCTTTTTTTGGTTAGGGTTTAAAGCTTATTTCAATTACCCATTTTTTAGGGTTAAAATAAAAAATAAAACAAGTTGCAAGGAAATCTAAGAAAAAGAAGAAGAAGAAAAAAATCCATTAAGATAAGAAGATGATATAATTTTATAAAGCAAGGTTGCGAATTGACTCTAATGGCAAAAAAGAAAAAAAAAAACAAGAGTAACAAACAAAAAAGAGGAAAATAATGGGACTCTGTTTTTTTTTTCTTTGAGACAAAAAAAAGAAAATAACAATTTGTTTTTGTATGTATAAAACACAAAAGAAGGTGCTTTCCGTATTTTTTGGACAATGAAAAAAAATGGAGATGAATAATGAGCCATTAATGTTATATATATATATATAACAAAAAAAATGCATACTTTTCTCTACAGTAATAAAAATAAAAGAAAAACCATAAAAAAAAAGAAGAAATAAATTAAATATTATTTATTTCTTGCAAAAAAAATTTTTTTTATAGATAGTTTATGTTTTGGAAATTTTATCAGCAGAAGGGAAGTAACCAATAATTAATGAGGTAATACGATATTTATTTTTGGAAAAAGTATGGTTTTTATTTTTAGATAAATTATAAACAGTGATTAAAAATAGAAATTAAAGATGAGACAAAATTTGGAAAATAAACTGGGATGTAATTTGAGAAAAATGATAAATTTTTGCTTATATTTCTGAAGCTTATTCGTAAAGCAACTTTTTTTTAGTCAAAAGCTTCAAAAACATTTGCAAGAATTGCGAATTTCAGTAAACAAATTTCACAATAAATTATGGCACCAACATAGATTTTTTTTAAAACGCTAAAGCTTTCTATAATTTTTGAGCTCTCAAGGACTCTATTATTTGATTAAAAGATAGGTCAGAGACAGAAATAATTTAAAATTTAAATATTTTAATAACGATCCTACTTTTTCAAACGAAGTTTCAAAACAAAGCAAAAAGTTCAAAACTGAATCATTTTACAAAGATTAGACAATTTTTTTTATTGTTGATAAAAGCCTTTTAGCAGCTTAACTTTTTTTAAAGCAATTTTTTAGTCAAAAAAAAAAATAAATCCGTGAAAAAGACATCATCATTGTTAAAAAAATAATTCAACAAAAAGCCAACAAAATTTTTTTTACAAACAACAAAATCCTTTTTCTTTGCGGTCATTGAATTTGGGTCGGTCAAATATAAAAAGAAAGAAAAATGATGACTGTGTGTTCATTTGATTTTTCCTTCCTTTAAGGAACAAAAAAAAATGAGAGAAAGATACATAACATTCAACAAAAATTAAAATTACGCATCTTTCATTCCGCGGTTTACATTTGTAAGTAAAATCAGCGGGAGCTGCTTTACTACCGAAAAAAGGAAAAAACGAGAAAACAAATTTACGTATTTTTGTGTGTATTTTTGATTTTTGAAGCGGAAAAATAAATTTACGTGTGTTGTCTTTTTTTTTCTTCCAAAAAAGCAACATCTTCTTCTCCGCGCCACCGCTGCTGCCGCCAAACCACATCGAAGACGATCATCCGATTAAGAAGACAAAAAAAAAACTATGGCGCGCGATAATCTGGTACACATACATACATACACATCAAAAGTTAAGTTTTGTTGCGGTCAATGAAAAAAAAATAATTTTTTCTTAAGTAAAATTTTCTTTTTAACAAAAATGGAAATTTGTTGTTATTTCTTTGACTTTTTTCTTGTTTCTTCATTATCGCCTGCTATTTTTTTATCTTTGACTTACAAGGATTTTAGCCGCTTTAAAACCTTTTAAAGTTTCTTAATTATTCTTGCAAATAATTATTTTTAAGAAACATACAACTTTGTTTAATAAACATTTTTTGCTTTCTTTATTCATTAGTTTTCGAAACAAAACAAGCAGAAATGAATTTTTCAATAATAACTTTTTATGCATAATTTTACGTTATTTTTTTTACGAAAATTAAAAAACTTAAAAAAACGGAAATATGAACTTTAAAGAAGTGACCTTCTCTGTCTTTTTAATTTGCAAAACACTGCTTTTTCCTTCCAACGCAAACTCCATAAAGAATTTTTTTATGTTTTGAGGAGGAAGGTTTATTTTAACAACATCGACGACGACGACAACTTCAGTGCAAGTTTACAATTATATTGGTTGGTTGGGTGTTTGTTGGCGGTGGTGGTGTCATGGATATATGTTTTTTAAAAATGACGTTTAACGAATATTTTTTTTTTCTTGAAAAAACACACTTTTTTGGAAATAAAAAATAATGCATGAGAAAAATAAATTTCGCCTTGATTAACAAATTTCACAATAATTTTTTTTTGCTATGAAAACACAAAAATAATATATAAAAAAGGAAATAAAATTCATAAAATAAATATTTTTTTGGTTTTTATATTTTAAAAAATGAATTTTGAACATGGGCATCGTTGATGATGGCATACAAATGCACGGCAACAAAAGCATACGGGAATTCGGCCAGCTACATTATTTCCACTTTTATTTATTCGATTAAATCGTAAAAATGCTGGAAATGAAAAAGTATTTTCAGTTAATTTTTCACGATCTAATTTTTCTGCCAAAGCTGCCGCAACTAAATCACTTTCTTCAATTTCTGGCATAATTTCATCATTATTATTTCCAACAACACCATTTTCGGTAGCTAAAAAACCAAAGAATCTATTATTTATTATTTAAATCATATGCTAAAAAAATTTGCTATTGCAGCTGGGTGGCTTTGGCTTCATATTTTTGTAGCTAAGGAAAAGAGTCTAATATATATTTTGAATAATAATTTCCGGCTTTATGCTTCTTTTTTTGTAGAAAAATGATTGTATTTTTAAAAATAAAGGAGAAATCCGGAAGTTACAGTAGGCGTTCAAAGTTTGCAAAAAAGGAAATGTTCCATACTTTTTTTGCCACAAAAAAAGATTCTCGAACTCTAAGAGAACTTTAAAAAATGGAAAGGTCAAAACTAATTGAAGTAGAAGTTCAGAGGATTTCATCAAAACTATGAAATAATATTAATATCAAGAAACTGGAAGCTTTTTTCTAGCTTTTAGACGCAAACTAGAACTTTAAAAAAAATTCTGCAAATTTGGAACAAGAAATTCAATAAAAAGCGGCTCGAGTATTTTTAATGTTTTAAATTTATGCTATGCAAGTGTCATGAATTGTCAAAGAATGGCAGTTTATACGTAGTCATTCATTCATTCAACTGTCAAAAGGGTCAAAAATTAAAAACATACGTTTACCAAACGGTTTAAAAAAAATGCAAAAATAACTTTTTAAAATAAATTTTATGAATTTAAAAATTTTCACTGATCGCCTCCTTATTTTTGAAAAAAAATAACTTAATTGTTTTATAAAACTTTAAAAGTAACCTATAGTTTTTAAGAAAATTGGAAACTTTTTTTTCTAGCTTCTTAGTTCAATAAATGTATGATATCAGTTAAACACTATAATTATAGTGGCACCCATGATAATCCATGAATCTGTCATAACTACTTTCATCAAAATCTATACTTACCAATAACATCATTAGCCGTTGTTAATGCATAAGTAAAAGTTGAAATAGTAATAAAAACAATAAATATAAGTTTCATATTTCTTTATTTTTTTTATTTTTATTTTTCCTTTTCAGAAGGCTTATTATAAAAATATTTATAATAAACACGACTTCACAATGTTGACCAGCTATCGTCAAAATGAATGGAATAGTGTGAATTGTGGCATTTTTATTTTTATTTTCAAGCTTTTTTTATTTGCCACTGAAACTTCTCCTCCTCCCTTTTTTTCCATTTTCATGTTCGCTGTTTGTCCGTCGACATGTTTATTTTCTTTTGCCATGTTTGTTGTAAAAAGATATATAAAAATTAAAATAAATAAAACCTTTTTTCCTATTTCGACGTCACAAAAGATTATGATTTTTCAAAGTCAGTCAGTCAGTCAGACTGTATCATTATAAAAAAAAGGTGATGACTGTAATCATAAGAAACTTTATGGCTATGATTTAACCTTTAATTTAATTCATTCCCCTTGATAATGCTTTTTGATGACCAAAAAAAAGTTGAAAAACAAAGAAGTCATAAAAAAATAAAAAATAATTACTATGTGAATGAGCAACCGGAAAAAAATATTCATAAATATCAAAGTTTTTTCAATATTTTTTTTGAAAAATGTTAGTAAAGCTGTGATCGCATGAAAATAAAAAACACAAGATGTAAAAAATGTTTCCAATCTTAAATTTTTTATTTTTGTTTTTAATGTTTCTGTTTATGCTTTTTTTTGGGAAATAAAAAATCATGTTTTTTTTGTTGATAAAAATGAAAAAACAAATGATATTTAAAAAGTTTATTAAGAGTCAGGCCACTGGGATTAAAAATAAAAGCTTATGAATGAAATTTGATGAACAGCAGCTTTGCCACTTGAGAATTAAAATAACGAATAAAACTAAAATAATCATACATTTATGAATGAATACATATGATTCTGCCAGATGAGAGTTAAATTTACAGAATATGATTCTTCGACGTCACAAAAAGTTGGGTTAAAGGTTATTTAAATAAAAGCAATGCAATAAATTGTAAAAATTAAAACAATATGTTTTCAAATATGCAAAGAAAAAATGTGAAGAAAATTTACAAAAACCGCTATAAAATTGATTATTTTATTTAAGCATTAATTGTTTGCTTTTTTTAATAACATTTACGACCACTTTTGTATCTTTTAAATGATTTTTATGGATTCAAAAATGTTTTTAAAAAAATTAAAATTTGATACAAAAAATCTGAAAAGTAAATTTTTATCATATGTAAACAATAATTTTAAAAGGTTTTAAAAAAATTATTAAAATTTTAATTAGCCAAAATGAGTCAAAAATGACTGTAAATTGGTAAAATAATAAACTTTTTATGTTATCTTTTGCTTAATTTTCTACTTCGTTCATTATGAAGCGTAGAAAAAGAAAACCAAAACTTCATTCATTAATAGATAGTTCGATTCCAAGCAATCTAACCCATGTTTTGATTCATAAATTGGAGATGAACAAAACTGTTTAAAAAATGCAAATCCTAGCTAGAATTTTTCAGAAAAACTCATACATAAACAACTTCCGTTTTTAGTTTTTTAGTTGTCATTTTCTTTTCTTGTTCTTGTTGAACATATATATAACTCCCTTTGGGCATGCATGTCCACTCTCACACTCACTTCTCAAGAAAGCAAGAAATGGCCTTCTTTTGCTTTCTTTTCCTTTTTAAGTTTCTGACGCCGCCGCCGCTCAACAATAGCTTATCGAAACAACCAATCTGCCATTCTCCATTCTCAGTTTTTCCATTTTTCATTCATCAATAATGACTCACTTAGCGCAACTCTCCATCGCTCTCTCTGACTCTTGAAAAAAAAGAAAATCGAATAAAAAAACGACACAACTTTTTTTGATTTTTCTTTCTTCGAGTCACTCGCTTGCTTTTATAAAACTTTTTTAACTTTTTAACTTAAACGCTTTTAATTTTTCCCATATTTTTTGTTTTTAGTTTTTTTGTCTAAAAAATATAGTTATTTTGGAACAATAATTTGCTACTTTTGGAAAACATTTTTATTCTTGTGTCAACTCCTTCTTGAATTGATTTGTCACACTCATTCACTACTTGCAAAAAGAAAGAAAGAAAAGAAGTGCTAAGCTGCTTTCTTTTCCTATGTTTTTTTTTTTTACTTTGCCGCGGCATTTATTCTTTCTTTCTTTACACTTGCATTTTTTTTTCTGAGGCTATTTTCTTTTTTCCCTTCTTTTCCTATTTATTTTTGTTGTTATTTTTCCTTGGTTTCCATAGTTTTTTTTACTTCGAAAAATTATCGCTTTTTATTTAACAAAACAGGAGAAATTTGACTTTTTGGCGGGTTCGTATTTTAATCAAAAAACCTTTGGCTTTTCTATAACTTTACTTAATTTTTTAAATGTTCAAAGAAAAAATTATAAATTATTCACTTTTTATTATTATTGAAACTTAATTTCATTATTCTATTATGAGTCAATTTTTTTCATTTCCTTTTCTTTTTCACTGACGCCCTTCGTCCATCTAATAAACAAAAAAATTTTAAGTCAAAAAGTACACTTTTTAAATTATTTTTTAAGTGTATCTTCTTCATCTTCAGGTTTGTCTTTGTGTGTGTCACCAATCAACAACGATAATAATAAAAAAAATTGTTACTATTTATTTCCTAAATGTGTTTGTCGTCGTCTCTTTTTTCTGCTGCGCATCTTCAACAATAAAACAGACCAATTTACGTCGATTTTCTATCTTTTTTTTCTTGCGCGAAACAACAACGCAAAAATAAAATATATGAAGATCAAAAACGCTTCGTTGATTGGAAAAAACCTTGGAGAAAAAGAGAGAAGAAAAAATATTTTTTGCGCCGCTCAAAAAATAAGATTAGAAAAAGTGTTGTTGCGCAGCCGCCGATCGGTTGTCGTCGCCACATTTATTTTTATGAGTTTTATTTTGTGCAATATTTCTTTTTAAAAAATTCATTTGGAACGGCGAAGAAACTATAAGTTTTATTATTATAATTTTAAGCAGATTTATTTTTTATTTTCATAGCGGAAAGAATTTCTTTTTTCATAAAAATGTTTTGATTATTTAAAGTTATCGCTAATTTTCTTTTTGTTTATTTAACTTTCTTTTTGCTTTGAAAAACAAAGAGTTACCTAAAAGTGGGCGATATTTTTTACTTTTTTACAAAATCTAACTATCTAATTGTGAAGAAAGAAAAAAATCTTCTAAATCATGGCACATACAATGCTAAAAATAACTCCAAAAATATATTTTCAGTTCTAATTTTAGAAATAATGCCTTAATTGCCTTGAAATAAAACTTTTTTTTAATTTTGCGTAGTTTTTTTTTAAATTTAAGAGTTTTTCAAATGAAATATACATAGTTAAATCCTCTTCATTTTTTTTATTAGTTGCATGGGAATTAAGCGTAGTATTGCAAACAAAGTTGCTAATTATAAAAATTTAGAATCAGGTTTCGGTTAATAAAAAAAAGTTTTATGTCTGTTTACGCAATTTGATGTTACGTAAAAAAAACACTCGCATATTATCAACATTTTTTTCATCCAAAAGTTTAAGGGGATTTAGAAAATAAATAAATTTGCATCGAATAAATTTTTTTTTGGAAGATTCATCTTTTTTTTCTCAAAATTAGCAAAGTATAAACTGACTTTCAAAAATTTCTGAGTTTTGTTCGAATAAAAAATAAAATAAATAATGAATAATTTTCCTATATTTTTTTTTATGGAGCAAAACTAACTTTAAAATTTTTTTCATCTTATATTTCCATGTTATTTTTTGTTGCTAATGCTTTGACATTCTTTTTTTTTTCTCTTTTTTTAGTAAAAGCTTGATGATCGTTTTTGTTTTATTTATTTTTTTCCCATCCATTTCCTTTCTCGTTTTTTAAAGCAATACTGCAAAAACGTTTTTAGCTTTTAGCGCAAGCTAGCTTTTTTTGTTTATTGCTTGCTTGTTTTTATTAGTACTCGAGCAACAAAAAAAAACGACATCGACGTCGAAGACCCTAAAAAATGAAAGAAGAATATATGCATTTTTTTTGTTATGCGTTTTTTCATTTATTTTATTTATTTTTTTGCCAGATTTTTTATTTCGCATCTTTTCTTTCTTTCATTAATTAGTATCTTTTTTCAGATTTCCAGCATTTGTGCCTTTATTTTATTACTTTTAAAACATTTTTATTTAAAATGCAAACAACCACAACCACGACGACGTCGACGACATCCACGAATAATCGAAGGATTGGTGGCATTGGAAGTCGTCCAGCTTACAATGTCCTTTCATTTTGGTTACAAATTATTACAGTTTTAGTTAAATTATTAGGTTTATGCGTTTATATTTATGCAAGATTTTCAAGGGCTTGGTTTATTAATACTCGATTGAGTGATGATTTTGATTTTCATGTTAGTTTTTTACTTTTTTAATTTACGAATTTTTGATGAGTAATTAACGCATATTTATTTTTTTGTAGCGTGACGTATTTGGTTCTGATTGCGTATATGAAAAAAATACCAGCAAAGTTAGTAATTGTATTGAATCAGATAAAAGAGAACTTATTGAAGGAGTAAATTTTTGGACGCGATATGGTATTATGGCTGATGATGTATTACCTCCAAAACCAGGTAAAAAAATTTTTCTTGCAATAAAGGATTTTTTCTTAAAAAACGCGATCGAAAAATTTATTAATTAATATTCGTTTATAGAGCTTCTTTTCGTTGGCCAATTATTTCATATTATGATGTTTATGTTAGTCCTAGATTTATGCCTTACTATCGCCACATGTGTATGTTCTGGTAAACTAAGTATGTCATCTCCCAAAGTTAATTTCTGAATATATATATAAAATTTACTTTTTTGTAGCTCCAATGTGTATTTTTGAAGCAAATAAAAGGCCTCGATGGAATTCAGGCGCCAAAGTTGCCGTCTTTTATGCTCTATTTTCTGGACTTATTTGTAAGTATTTTTCACAAAAGTTTACTCCTTTATTAATTTCTTATTTTTCAGGCATGATTTTCGTAGTTGTGGCTTCCATTGTCCTTCACGAAAGACATGATGCATTTTTCGCTGAAGTGGAATCCAAAGAAGAGCTATCCAAAAATCCGATAGCTGAAGATCGAGAAGGAAGAGTTGGAAAATCTTTTCATGCTTTTGCATTCGCAGGAATAATATATTTTTGTTCCACTGCATTAGCATGTTTAACATATATTTTGATGATCAATGCAAATGGTGGAATTAATAAACGTCAAGGTGATGAAGCAGTGGGAGTTCCACTTCAACCATTAACAAACCCAAATCGAGAATAAACTCTATTTACTTATTTTGCTTTTTTTTGGTAATATTTATTTGATCTCTTTTGTAACTGTTTTTTTATTTGTTGTAAAAAATATTAAAATCCTCAAAGCAGTTAAATAAATTTGTGATACTTCTAACTAGTGTTAAATTACCGACCGAAAAGTCGGTAATTACCGACTTACCGACCGACTTTTTGCCGACCGATATACCGACCGACCATTTTTTCATACCGACAAATTACCGATATACCCACCGGGAGCAATTTCCATACCGACAATTTTCTGAATTTACCGACTTTTGTGTCGATCGGTCGGTAATTTAACACTACTTCTAACCAACAAAGAAAATAAAAAAAATACAAAAGCTTAAAACCTTGGCTAGGGTTGAGCGAATTAAGATTTTTTTTCGACCGGATCCAAGGCTGAAAAATCGGAACAATGGTGAAAAAAGGAAGATTTAGAAACGACTGCTCACATTATTTTGCGTATGAAATGGAAGAACTGTTAACATTGATTATTGTTTCAAATGAAAGCTTTGATCCAGCTCTAAATTAGTTCTGGCAATAAGTCTAATAAATGATCATACTTCCATTTTTTAGCAGATTAAATTTTCTGTTTTGAAAAAATGAGTTCAAATATAAGAACTTTTTGCTTTTGGCATTTGGTTTCTACAACATCCTTCTCTTATTTATAATGCACATTCTTGTCATAAAATTTTTAATCGAAAGCGAAACTCGAGACGATTTTTTTCGAAATGAAGCAATAATTAAGCTCAAAGGTTTTTTTTTGCTATTTTTTAACTTTTGTGGTAATTTCGCATGCATCCATTAAGACATTTTTGGTTAAAAATATAAATTTTTTTGTTTAATCTTACCAAACTCACCGAGGTCGAGAAAAAAATATAAGACAAGATTTTTTCCCGAAATACGAAATTTGTGACTAAGGGTCAAAGACCTGGTCGGTGCTTAACGACTACGAGCTCAAGATGTTTGATCTCACGCTGGCTTGATATTGTTGCATTTTTCTTTTTTTTAAATGTTCGTAAAAAACAAACAACACTGAGAAAAAGTCTATCGCAATTGAAAAAGTTTTCAAGACTATGCAACATTTTTTATCACAAGCGAGAAAAATGAAAGAACGCAAAAAAGCCGGAAAGGAAACAAAACTTTTTTAAATGTTTTTTTTAATCCAAAATAATTGACAAGTTACGGTAGTATTAAAGAAAAATAAGCGATGATGGTGTTGAAAAGCAGCCAAGGTTTCAATAAAACTTTTTCCAAAGCGAAAACTAGGAGAACCGTTTAGGTTACAGAACTAAAAAAATAGAGAACCGTATTAAAGGGCTTCACCAAATTTGATAACGTATCAAAACTTAAATATTTTTATAATTTTTTATAAAATTTTTCATTGTAATTTTAATTTTTAATTCTAATTTTAATTCTAATGTTTAATTTTTTAATTAATAAATTCTTTTAAATTATATTATGTTTCCTGTTATCTTTGCTGAGCAATATGGTTAGAAATACAAAACAAACTTTTCAAAACTTTACATTTATAAATTTGAAACATTTCCTGGAAATTTTTTTTTCTACCTGCATCTTGCTTTGGTTTACACATCCTCTGAAATAAAACTTTTTTTGTCATATTCTTTACAAAATATAAAAACTATCCATAAAAGCTTATCAAATATATAATAAATACAAAGCACAAAAATTTTGTTGTTTGGCAAAAAGGAGTAGATAGCACTTAGGTTTTTGATAATGACTAAAAAATACAACGCACAGCGAAGGAGGTGTACTCGATTCTTACCAAGCCATTCGCTTGTCCTCCTTTTCATTGTGAAAAAGTTTTTAAAGAGGAGTTCTTTTTCGTAACTTCCCGCCAATTTTGTTATTATTGAAAATATGGTGTGAATTATTCTCTCTTTGCCGGCCTTTATCCATCTTCGACCTTATTTTTTTAAGCAATAACAAATTTTTATAAAAAGCTCAGTAAGAAGAATTATTTTTCATTTTTTAGTTTTGGTTTGAAAATGGCAGACGATGTACAATGGCCTTCTTTGGCTTATGAAAATGGATCTAGAAACTTATTAGCTAAAGTTGAAAATTCTTCAACCTTAGCAAAAATAAGAGAAGCTTTTCATGTCTTCTTTGAGGATTATACAGTAATTCCATTTTTATGGAATGTTTTGCTTCAGTAAGTTGTAATAAAGTTATTAAAATTTCATAAATTTATTTTTTGTAGGAAAGAAAGAACACAAACTTTTGAAGATTACCAAGCAGAAGAAGTCTTTTCAAGGCTGAATGAAATTAAAATGCTTGCAAGAACTCAGTTTTATTTCAGCGAAGTTTTAGACTACGACTACGAAAAATTTAAGGTTTGCTTTTAATTAAAAGGAGTTTTTAGTTCGTTTTATCAATTAAAAAAGCTTTAAAATTCGTAAACTTTTTCTACACTCTGCAGCGCCTATTTGAAATTGCAAAAACAGTTGCAAAGACCAAATTTATATCAGTAAACCGCCACCTTTTCTTATGTTTAAAATTTTTCTTTTTGTTTTTAATCATCCTTAATATATAGAATAAATTTTTTTAGGATTTAAAATTTGGAAGAGCCTTTAAATGGGTATATTTGAATGATTACTCAAATGACATTCTCCCAGTATTTTTTGATTCACCAGCAAATTTTCCTTTCGAGGCATTTTATGAAGCATTAACATTCCCTCATGATAAATTAGAAAGCTTCAAATTTTTCGCTGAACAATACTTTAGTAAGTTGAAGCGCTTTAAAAATACAGTTTTTTCTTCTTTTCTTTCTGATTTATAAATTATTTTAGCGAGTCCCCTATCAATCAATATTTTGAAAAAGTATGAACAATCAAAAGCAATATTTGAAGAAATCATTAGAAAAATCGACGAAACTAGTAATAATTTAGCAGGTCTGGAAGTTTTGATTACAACGCAAAATGAAAACCTAATTATTGAAAACTTTGAATGCGCTCTTGGAATGATTTCATGTGATCAAAGGGTTTGGAAACTTTATTTTAATTATCTTCAGACTACTGAAAATAATGAAAAATTGTTATATCTTTATTCTCGCTACTGTCGATTGTTTATTGAAGATTTAGAAATGAGAAACAATTACAAAAGTGAACTTGAAAAACAAGCCAAAAATAACACCAATATTACAAAATGGTTGAATGATCTAATTGAAATAGAACGGTGTTTTGGTAAAAGTATTGAAATGGATAGAATCTTTAAAAAAATGCTACCTGTTTCTCAAAAAAGTAAGTTTTTAATTTTTTGATGTATATGTCACAGATGTGAGTGAAGTTACAGGGAATAAAAAGATTCCAAATTTTGCATTCATTTAACTGTGCAGGTTTTTTATTAACCTTTTTAATCTTTAGTATATTTTATTTTACCTTGATAATATGGGCTTGTCATTTGACTAAAAATTAAGTGATTTTTTTTTTCGTTAATAGCACAACGCTCATATTTTTTTTCCAATGCATAATATATTCATCTGATTAAAACAAAAATTTCTTCGTTTTTATCGAAAAATGTCATAATAATTTTTTAAGTCCCCTCTTTTTTAAATTTAAAAAATGGAAGGTGCATTCTATTTTAAATAGTTTAATTATTTACGGAAGTACATATAATTCAAAATTTTTAGACTATTCTTCAAATGAATGCATGCGTGTTAAGCAAACAATAGAATTTGATTATAAAATGTCTAATATTTGCATAAATATCCCTAAGCATCTTTCAAAAAGATTTGTTCAATCACCAATTACTCAAAACTTTTCTTTGCCGTTACCATTAATACGCTACATCGTAACTAATTGCGGTTATGGATTTTTAAAAAAGTTAATAAGCATTTGCAAATTTTTGTTTATTTATAATAAGCCTCTGTTTTGTCATAATCTTGCTATATTTGATGAAGCCGACTTAGAACCTTCCTATATTTCGGAATCATTATTTTTTAAACCAATTTCAATTGATACAGTTAAAATTAAAAATTTAACTGTTACCAATTCTCTCAATGTTTTTTCACAAGAACGACCGGACACTCTTTCAAAAATCTTGTCAAAAGTTAAATTAAATATCAAATATTTCCATATAAAGTATCAAACAATAAGTTTTTCTGACTTCCAAATTTTAACAAGAAATCAAAATCTTGAAAAATGTATTTTTAAAGCTGTAAACGTTCAAAGGGAAGATCGTACTATTTTGGATATTGCTGATATTATTAAATTACTACCAACTGTCAAAGATTTAGGGTATGTTAAAAAAACACTTCTTTGATAAATAATTGCCATTTACTTACTTGCACACACAAAAAACTAAAACTAATTTTTTATAGATTTTATCATATGAAGGATTTTGATTCCTTTGAAATTTCACATAAACTTTCAAGCTTGGAAAAGAATATAAAATTCAACCGATTTTATCTTCATGTGGTTAATGTGTTTATTAATTGTACAGATTTTATTGAATTCATTCAGGTAATTGTATACAAGCTTCATCGAAGCTAAGAATTCTAGATCCAAATGACTTAAACATCAAAACTCTTATTACGTCTAAGTTATCAGCAACTAGCGGGTTTTGAATTAGCAATCATACTAAAAGCATACGAAAATACCGTAAAAGTGGGCCAACATAGTCATAAATACCATATGATTTTCTTTGCATTCTAGAATTCTCATCATATACATTCATTCACATATTTCAAAATTACATTGAACCATTGGTATCGAATTCTCCTTCCAAACTCACTCCAACTCGCACTCCTGTTGGAATGGGAGTGAATGCTATAAGAGTGAGAGTGTACTGGGAGTGAATTGATTATAGTGACTCCCAAAATAAATTTAAAAAATTCCCAAAAAATCGTATTTTAGTTTAAAAAAAACTCCAAAAAAAGCCGAAAAATCTATTTAAGGCATCTCAGAATTTGGTTTTTTTATATGGCTCCAAAAAAGCTATTAATTATTTTCGCGCAGTTTTTATCTTATTTTATGAGTAATTTTTCCTTTGAAAAATATGAAAAATTTGGGAGTCGCTAGTGAGTGAGAGTGAATGAAAAAACTGAAAGAGTGGAATGAGAAAAGGATAAAAAAGAAAAAGTGACTGGGAGTGAGAGTGAAAAAAGTGGAGTTAGTGACCTTGCATTGGACAAATTTCGTTTATTGCTCTTTATTTTACATAAGTAAGGTAAAGTTTCAAAAAATTAATTTAACGGGAAATCTCTTTTACCGATCAAATTAGCTAAATACTTAATATCGTTAAAAATGGAGAAACAAAGTTTTTATTTATTTAGAAAATCCAAAATTCTAAATATTTTTCTTTTTGAGGCACATCATATTAATTCAACGACATTTCAGTTAGGGATCAAGTTTGTAAAAGAAAACCAAAAATCGGTCTTTTTATTTCTAGGTTTCCTCTCGGAATAAAAAAATAGAACCAATTCGAAAACTTGCATTTACTGTGGTTTCAAACCCCTGACGAAAATAATAAAAACTCAAACATAAATATAAGGGGAATTTTTCATCGAGCCTTTATAGAGGACATTCACCGCGCAAAAAAAGTTTTTGAAAGCTTTTATCCTTTTCGAAACGTTTATTAAGATAAAAAGTACAAGAAGCCGCTTAATCAACATTGATAACATTCTGAATATAATCTCTTTTATAGAAAAACGCTACTGAAAATGCGTTTATAGCTGTTTATTATTCTGATGATCTCACAAGACAACAAAAAGACATGTTTACTTCAACTTTTATAGGAACTTTGCCAAATATTCAATTTAGATGTCAAGGATAAAAGAATAATTTTATTACATTCTTGATAAGTTTATTTAAAAAAGGCTGTGATTTATGAAATTTTTTTGTTTCTTTTTACAATAAAATAAACGTTACAAAATTATCAAGCAAGCATAGAGTTTAAATGTTTTTTTGATTGCTTACTTGATAAGTGCCAGTTGTCTTAAGATGAAAAAGAAAGCAACAAATAAAAATTATTCAAGCGACATTAAGTCCATATTCAGTGGCCGAAAAATTTTGGTTGTATCTGCCTTAAAAAAATATATGAAAGATAATTAAAAATATAAAAAAAACTCGTAATACAGCAGCAAATGATGCTAATTTCAGTGCTAGGACTTGCCTTAATTTGTGCAGTAAAAAAATATTATTTTTATATGAAAAAAATTACCAAATTTATTTTAATTATAAAAAAGAGTTTTGACACGTTAAGTCATGTACTAAAAAGAGGTTTAGCTTTAATAGGCTGCCATTTTAACAAAAATTGCCGAACTGTTTTAATAAAGTTTTTTCTGTATTCATTGTTTAAATTACTAAACATCAGCTTGATTCTTCCATAATTTTCTAAGTTTTTCTAAAAAGTTTGGTATCTTCTATTAAAAGAAAGTTTGATTTAAATTCACTTACTTTTAAAAATTGACAAAAATACGTAGCTTTGAAATTATTGGAATTCAAAAATAATACAAATTCTTGAAATTTAACATTTCTAGATATCTTAGACAAATTATCAGCTGAATTATCATTGAAAATTAAAGTATTACTTCTGTAAAAATTAATTTAAAAAGATTAAAGCTTAGGAGAAAGTATGTATCTTTTTTTGGACCAAAAAACGTCGGCCAGACAGAATGCCGACCATTTAATTAATTTAAAAATATGGAGAAAGTTAGTGATACTTGAGTAACTCTATATAATTGCTAAAATTTCACTCAGTACATAACTTATTGTTTAGGGAACTTCCTCAACGAGAATGAAAACTCATTTTCGCTTTTATTGGCGCTGAGGAAGTTTTGCAAAAACAGCATCTAGATATATTCTGCCTGGTCGATGGTTTCACTTTGATAACATTCTGATTTGGCGACATTATGACATGTCGCAAAATGCGAGATTAACGTACTTTAAATAAAGCCGTTTGACGTGGGAAAATGATCCAACAACAGATTCTATTGAAGCAAAATCCCCGTTGTTAAAAATATTGACATCAATAAGTCGAACTGTTGTAAGGTTACAAGAAAATATATTTAATATATTGATATCATTTAAAGAAAAGTCCTGATTTTTTAGTTTCATATATTTAATTCGAAATGCGCAATTTTTTATCGACAACAAGGGTGAAAAACAATTTCTGTTAATAGAATTATTAATATGAAGGGTCGAAGTAATAACAAAATATTTAAACGTCGAATTCAAATTATTGGAAGCAAATTCAGAATTAATAAATGTCGAAGATAATTCTATTGAATTTCCATTAATTTTTTTTTCATTTTCATCTCCATCTTTAACTTCAAAACTATGGCAAAGAACTTTTTTTTTCGAAAAGAAAAAGTATTTGCATGTTTTATATAATTTATAACAAGTTTGATCCCATTTTAAAATATGTCGAATGATGGTGGTGCAAAAATCAAAATTCTGACTCAACCAAAACATTTTATTTTTAGGAAAAGGTGTTGTTGCCATGTTGCTTTTATGCATATTTTCTGTAAATTAAAATTAACATTTTTAGCAAGAAAAAAATCATGAAGTAACTTTCCTTCACTATAATTTTGAAAACTTTTAACATCTTCATCGAATCCATTTGCATTTGTTGTTAATTCGTAAGTACAAAAGCAAGGAGGAAAATAATCTTGCAATAATAACATTTCGGAATATTCTCTTCCTTCGGATGCATGAAGCTTAGTGTGATAATCAAAATAAATTTCTAATTTTCTCAAACATTCTTCTACTGTTTCTTTACTTATTCCTGGAATTTTTTTTAAATAATTGCGAGCAGTATTAATTGCAGATTTATTATTATTTTTATTAAAATTAATTTCAAGTTTGAGAATATCCATCAAATATGGTATGACATTTGCAATAAGGTTAAGTTGATAACAAAAAGTTTGCATCTTTTTTCATTTTTTTCAACTACAATGTCAAAGTTTTTTGGCCTCTGTTCGTGTTTTTCTCTATCCTCGAAAAAATGCCATTGTCATTCGAAGAAAAAGAAAACTTCAAAAATAATTTTCACAAACTGTTCAGACTGCTACAAAAAAAACTTGTATCTCAATTTGGAACTCCATGAATAAAACAAAACAAAAATTTGGCTTTAATAAGTTAGATTGGTAAAAGATGATTTATTTTAATACATTAAAAATCCAACAGATTTAATTAAAACATAGGTGTTAACACTACATTAAAGAATTTAAAAACCAGAAAAAAAATAAATCATTAAAAAAAATTTTAAAAATATGTTAGAGTAACGATGAGACGCGACGCAATTTGATCAATCTGAAAAAGTTATTAAAAGCGTTAAAATCTGTCTTTTTTTAACTTTAAAATTTTTACCATAACTTCTATTAACCAAAAGCAATATCGAGGCTTTAACATGGAGGGTATGGATCGGGAGAAGGGTTGGTTGGTTCATGAGGTGGAGGTTCATGTGGTGGATGCGTAGGTGAACGCGGAGGGCTTGGTGGTGGTGAAGGAGTTGGAGGTAATTCGGGGTCCATACTTATCTCGATAAAAACCTGAATAAAAGTAGATCTTCATTATTGACGATAATACAATCAAGGTAATAAGCACATTTAAAAAAAATCAAGAAAAAAAACAAAAATAAACTTTTTTTCTCTTCGTTGAAATGGCAAAAATGTATCGAATAAAAATTTTTTAAAATCATAAGTAGGTTGAAAAAAATTCATAGCTTCAATAATTAGTTTATCATTAAGAAAAAAATGAAAATCTTAAGTACGTGCGAAGGGATGATCGTTTATTGTAATGTTCATATACAATTTACGAATTATTCAAAAAAATATGTTTAAAAAAATGAATGGATAATGCCTATGAAAGAGAAAGATCGTGCTACCTTCTGTTCATCAGGTAGTGGAATATCGTTCCCTATTTTCATGATCACTTGTATCACACATAAGCACTGAAGCATACGATATACCAGGTCGTATATCTGCTCGAGATTCATTGTATTGAGTCATACTTTCTCGAAATAAAAGAAGCTTTTGAAAATGCCATGAGATCACCTTCATAACTTACATCAATAAAAACTTTTGCCATAAAAGTATTGCCATTTTCCATTTTTATGCTAATTATTTTTGCATTCTCTTTTTCCATCCCGCCATTTTCCATTAATCGATGATTCAATAACAAACTCACATTTGCCACACGAATCATGTCATTAAAAATTTTCTCTGCAACATGAGGTTCTGGATACCAAAAACAATCATCCCAATAACCCCATGAATCATTTTTTAATAAATTTTTTGAATTATAATAATCTGCAGCCCGGGAATAAACTTCTTTGGCATATCATCCTATCACTTCTCTAACTCCAAGATCAGTTGTAGATAGACCTCCAGAAACCATACCACCGATATGTTTTGTAGGTTCTAATAAAGCTACGCTAACATTTTCTCTCGCAGCACTCACAGCTGCTATAACTCCCGATGCAGTTCCTCCATAAACAACAACATCATATTGATAAGTGGAAGCTGAATAAGCTATAGAAATGAATGAAAAAATACTAAATAAAAAGGGAAACATTGTTTAAGCGAGAAAAATTAGATGCAAGTGAAAGACACAGTAAAAAAAGTAAATAAAAATATAAACTTTGTTTGATAAATTGGAAATTTGACGATAGAAAAAGTAAAAAATTTAATTCAAAAAATAGAAGAAGGTGGACGGGAGAGTTTCTTTTCAGGTGTGAATTTAGCTGAAAATGAGATATTTTAAAAACATTTTTAAATTTAAACTAAAAAAATGATGGTTAGTAACAAAAAATACAAGAAACGCACGAAAGATCCAACAACACAAAAAAGACGAAAGCAAAGTTCTTATCAACTTGGAATGAAGCTAAAAAGAAGTACCAAAAAATTTAGAGCTAATTAATCGTTGAAACCAAAAAGATCAATTGTTGGGTTGCAGAAATGAATTTTAAGACAAGCTTATCAGTAGTTTTAATACAAAAGGATAAAATGAATTTTTTTGCGTCTTATTTTTTGAACAAACAAGAATTTTCTTTGAATAAATTTAAAAAGCACAGTGTGGTCAAAATTGAGGATGGCAGAGTAGAGCATTACAAAAATATTGAAATCACAAAAAGCTTTAAAAAAACTTGAAGAAAAAAGAAATAAAAGCCTGTAATGGCTATGCCTTCTCTCAAGCCACAACCAATGCGACGAGGCCAACGACAGTAGCAGGACACGCCTTGATGCATCGACGATGATGCAGTATATAAGGCAGGACCACCTCTTGCTAAACATGCCAGTCGATGTCAGAGTAACTCACTCAATCAGTCGCAGTCAGTGTCGGTCGCAGCCTCAGGCTCTGGCAGCCTCAACCATCATGAAGCTGTAGCTGACTGTGTTATCCATCTCTCTCTTTAGGTAACAGTAGACTAGTATTTGTATAATGTTATGCTAATGTCCCATCGCTAATAAACTATACCTCTGTCACCACGTGAAGGATCGAACCGCAATACGCTACACACATACACTATCTCCATACATGGATAAAGGACCAAGATCAGAGTACCTACCCAACCCATTCATTTCATGGAGCTCCAAACCAATTCACGTGTCGACAGGTTAGTTTATATTTTAATTTATTAGTGGGATACTATTTTAAAGTAAACACATTTTTTTTAATTTCTTTCTCTCTTTATTTTTTTTACTCTCATTTTTTTTCTCTGTTCCACTAAAATTCTTTTTACAGTATCCACCAAATATTTTCGTACCAAAATTATAAAAACTCACAAATAAGTTTAATAATAAAACCTAAAACACCTTTTTAATTCATTACATCAAAACTATGATTTTTTTACTTTTTGACAATGAAAATTGGAAAACATACAATAACCATAATTTTTTTGAAACCAACAAGAAAAAGTATGTTCAGATTTTTTTCTCTTAAAAATAAGTATATCAGAAAAACAAAAAGTATACGGTAGTCTCTTTCTACAAACTTTTATTTTTTTCCATTTAATTTAACCGTATGTAAAGAGAAAAGCCTTATCATAAACTACCGATTACCCATGTTACAAATAAAAGAAAACAAAAGTCATGAATAAAATAAAGGTTAAAGCCTTGTAAAAACTTTTTACACAAAAAAACGGAATACTGTAACGTAGCTAACATTATACAATTTTAGTTTTTTTAAAAATAATATGCTAAATAAAATTTTTTTTTCTTTTTTTTTGTATTTTTTTTGACAGAAACATTTTTCTTCTTGTTCATTCAACTTTTTTTTCTCCTCTATTTTTTTTCTTCATCTTTATTCACCCCTTCTTTGCGAAAAAACGAACTTTGGAAAACGCAATTTTTTTTTGGAACAATGTTCATATTTTTTTTATTCTTTCTTACGTCAGTCATATTCTCTCTTGCCTTCTCTCAGTCAAAACATCAATAATTTTCCACACTTTGGATTACACACTTTCACGTTATTGATTCTTTTCTATTGAAAAATTTCCTTCTCTTCCTCATTTTTTTAAAAAAAAGGAACACCTAAAAACATAAAAAGGCGTCCATTTTTTTCTCTCATTGAAAAATAACCAAACGAAGCTTCATTCCAATTTTTTCAAAGAGACGCAGAACATAAAAATGGAAAGAAAGGTATTTTTTAAAATAAAAAGAAAAACCCCTCGAAAAGAAACTAAAACCATTTTTTGTTGTAAAAGAAAAATAAAAACTTTAGACGACTTTTTGTCCTCATGAAACAAAATAGTGGTAAAAGTTTTTATTGTTTTTTTTAAAATATTAAAGGTTTTTTAAAATAATAAAAGCTTAAGACAATTTTTTTTGTAGTCGCGACACAAAGAGAATGTTAAAAGTTTTTTTATTGTTTTTAAAAAAAATTAAAAATCGTGAAATGAGACCCCATTGCTTAGCAGAGCTGTTAATTCTCGTTTTAAAGAAAAGCACGCTTTCTATTTTCATTCGCAAACGAAGCGTTTGAACAGCTCTTGTGCTGAGAAATTTATTTAACACCTAAAAATAATCCATGTTTTTGAGAAGAACCCATAAACATGCAAACCTTGATATTTCTTTTGCTTAAGTTCTTGCTCGTTCATTTTTGCCTACTCCGACATTTCTTTTCCAACCCAAAAAGTAGAAAAAAACTTTCAAAATTTTAGCTTGCTATTTTTTTTTTCAGTCCAAAGAAGGGAGAAACGAAAAAATTCTTCTTTCTTCCTAAAATAAAACAAAGAATAAGTTTTATTTTTTTGCTTGCGAAAAAATGATATAATTATAAAAAACCATAAATACCATGGATCTACTAGCGGCACAAATATAAAATTGGAAATGAGTTTAGAAAATGATAAGGAATGTTCTGATATGAGTTTCAAAGCAACGTGACCCACAGTTTTTGAGTAATAATTTAAGTTAAAATTATTTATCTTAACCAAAAAAAAAAATAAACACAATTTTTACAACATCATAAAAAATCGAAAACATTTAAAAA
Source organism: Panagrolaimus kolymaensis (assembly GCA_028622995.1). Classification (NCBI taxonomy): domain Eukaryota; kingdom Metazoa; phylum Nematoda; class Chromadorea; order Rhabditida; family Panagrolaimidae; genus Panagrolaimus; species Panagrolaimus kolymaensis. The sequence goes on along the minus strand of JAJQJQ010000050.1, from coordinate 1,902,544 downwards.
TAAAAGTTCCTTAAGTAAATGAGACCAAAAGAAATAATATCCTGATAATTTTTATCTTTTTCAACAGCGCATAAAATTTTTTACTCAGATAATATTTTTCTTTGCCATGGGATACAGTAGATTTTTTTCTTTCATCACATCATTGGTTGTCGTCAAAAGAATGCAATTTTGAACAAACAACTTTTAAGATTAGGGCGTTGGAGCGCACAGAAAGTGAACAAAAGAAAAATACTGTAGCAAAAAAAAGTTTTCTCCCCATTCTAAAGAACAGAGGGATTCAAAATGATGAAATAGCAATCAGCGTAAAACTTCAACAACAAACATCTACGCGAATTTCCTTTTTTGGAAAAACAGAATAGAGTGTTCATGTAGAAAAATCATAATGAGTTTTGAGAAAACTTGTTTATGAATAAAAGTGGAGAACGATGACGAAAACTTAAGTGCTCACAATCATAGCCATTTTTTATTTTAAAAAAAAAATATAATACTTTGAGAAAGAAAATGGAATTTGAAAACGAAAAAAGAACTAATGCGTTCAACGAAAAGTTTCTGCAGCAGAAAATAAAATTTTTTACTGTAGACAACACAGACATCAACGCTGCATATTCATTCGTAAACATAAAAGAACGCCTCCATAAAAATGCATGAAATCAACGAAACACTTTTCGAAGAATAAATGGAAAGAAAGGGAACAACTTTCGAAAGACCAATCAAAACTCATTCGGGTATAGGCTCGTCGAAGAAAAATATAACACGAAACCAACTTCTTTTAATAAAAATAAATAAAAGTTGTAAATTATTTTTTTTGATAATTTTTTTCTCTTTCACTATTTTAAACTTGATTTTTATTATCTCCCTTAAGATTTAATAGGCCTTTGACAATAAAATTAAGAGAATCCCTTATTTTTTTTCATAAACTTTATTATTTTTAACACCCTTATTATTTTTTTTCGTAATTGCCAAAACTCCCTCATTCAGATAGTATAACCACTTTATTCGTTTTCCTAGTGATTCGGTGAAACAAGAGCATCAGAATTAATTAACAATAATTTTACTTTTGAATTTTTTTTAAATTTCTTGAACTTTATTTTTTCGCTTCCATATTTTTTTAGAAAATAAGAATTGTTAAATTTTGATAAGTAAATAAGATATTTAAATTTTCCCGAAATCAAAGAAAAATAGTTTAACTTTTAAGAAATAATAAGTTTTTTTTCTCTTTCGTAAGATACATCGATCTCGTTATTCAACAACTTAAAATAGAAAATCAACAATAGCCGCGATAACTATCATCATATCGAGTCGTTTATAACATAGTCTATTGGATAATACTATTAGCCTCCTTACAGTCAAATCAACGCCAATTGTCTAGCCTTTTTTCCAACATGCTGCCAAATGCTCGAGATCACAGCAAGGAATCTAAAGATATCGCGCTGTTAGAAAAGAAATTAGATGAAGCAAATGCAAAGAATCGTGAATTAGAAATAGAATTAGAATGGCTGGATAATAACTTGAAACAATTACAAAACTCGAAGCACAAAATGAGAATTAAATTCCAAGAAAAATTCAACGATTTAAAAGAACGGCACAGGAAACTTTTAAAAGATATGTACAATATGCTAATTAATTTTGGCATTGAATTACCACCTCTACCTTCTCCTGATGATTCGGAAGACTCTGAAGCCGAAACACCAGAAACGGATATCGATCATAATGAAGACCAAAATGCAGAAGATTCACTCCAAGAAAACTACCAATAAAAATTTTTTCTAGCGGATAAAACAAAAACAGCTAGTGTATCATCATTCCAAATTTTCTTACATTTTTTTTCGTTTTTTAAGGAATTTATTTGGTAAAATAAAATTCACACAATTTCATTTATTTTATCTATTTTCAGTTAAATTCTCTTTAATTTTTCTTAACTTTGTTTCTTATCCTTTTTGACTAGTTTAATTTATGTATTTTTTAAAACAATCTTTATATAATTCTTTTGTAAGAGAATAGTAAATATTAAATTTAAATTTAAGTATCACAATTCGTTGCTTCAACAACTCGCTAAAAACTCATCTTAAAAAAAATAAAATAAAAAGATGATCCCTCAATTGTTATTTATTTTTTTCTTTTCTTTCTTGATTTTTGTGATGAACCAAAAATGGACAGACATTTTTTTCTTTGTCGCGCACAACACACTTTTAGTAGTTGATTTTTTTGTCTCTTTTAAGAAAAGAAAAACCAAACAAAAAAAGAAAGCGACTAAGAAAAGGGAAACAAGTAAAGAAGAGACATTTTTTTAGTCGCAAATACCTAAGTGCAACAAAAGCCGCGGACTCATTTTTTTGGTTTTCTCTCCTCTCAATTTTTCACGACTAAAGAAAAATAACATCGAAGGAACATGAAAGAAGGGATCAAAATAAATAAAATAAAAATAACAATTTATTTTTCTGAGCGCAGAAACATAAATGACAAATTTCATAAAATCATAAAAATTAAAAACAAAATAATTGAAAAAATATAAAACAACAAAGTTAGAAGTTGATGTAATTGATTGGGAAATGATAGGTGTCACAAACCAGCGAAATCCAAACCTCCAACAAGTGGAAGAACTAAAGATGACCATCAAAATCTCCTACAAAAAAAACGAAGAATGCGAATACTTCAAAAAATAGAAAAATTCATAAAGCGGAACACCACCGGATTAAAAAAGTTGTCAATAAGATTTGATTCACAATATTGTGGACCTGATCTCAAACTTCTAAACAACAACAACAAAATAAAGAATTCCTCGACCTTCAAAAATTTTTTTCACGGAAAAATTCAAATTTGTAATTGGGAATGGATATGTCTCGATAATGAAGAAGAAGGAAATAAAATGATATTTCCACAAACAAAAGATCTAACATTTGAATTAAGATTTATACCATTTAACTATAATTAAAATAACATTCACGAATTAGAAAAATATTTTCCCTTCTCTCTCACTTTTCTCTTATTTCTTTCTCTTATTATTAAATCTTTAAATTAAATTTACGTATTCAAAAATTTCTGAAAATGAGATATTTTCCATCTTAACAGTTTTTTTCTATAAATGAATTTTACATCACAAAATAGTTCTGATCAGTGTTGTCATTTTCATTTTTTTCGGTATCGATGACGTGACGACGGCATCGACGTCGAACCAACACTGGTTAGGATATTTAAAAAGCTGTCTCTTATAGCATTTTCTATTTTTTTCTCCCTACATTTATTTTTTTATAGTTTGTTTAAAATATATAATTTTTCTTGAGTAATACAATATGATTTTTCCAAATTAATTTTTTTATGATTATTAAATAAAAGGTTTTAAGTAACAAAAATTGATAATATTAAAAGCTTCTAAGTTTCGAAAACAATAGTGTGGCAATCATTGTAATCACGAAGTCTCCACAGTAATACAGTCTCAGCTGTAGATGGAGTAGTACGCGATAATTTTGTTAACAAACAAATAAACTTAAAAAAAAAAAATAAAATAAAAATACATTTTAAAAGATAAATAATAACTCGCCTAGGAGCAAGGTGATACCCCAGATAAAAGAAGGGAAGAGATCACAGTCCCGAAGTTACCGGCCGAAAACTGGTATATGGATTTGGATTCGATCTAATAACAATAAAAATAATAACCGGTAAATAAATAAGAATAAAAAAAAAAAGAATTTTTTAAAAAGGCTTAAACAACAGATTTTACTATCAGACGATCATAAGCCAACTTCGTGACTCTTGTAGTAGAATTCAAGAGATATTCGTGTGCGCCGCCAAAAGCGGTTAAGATAAATAAACAATTTTCGGAAACGGCACTTTTTAATGAGATTGGTTTTTTTTTCGGTAAAAAAGTATAGTGCCTGATTATATGTTTGGTGACTCAAAAATAAAAGTAAAACAAAAATTACTTGGATATACCTTTCTTGAGAAAGTGAAAATGGTAGCTAGCCCAATAGCGTAACCTAAACATATATGGTAGCTAGCCGTAATTAGCGAAGGTAGCTAACCTTATTTATTAGCCTCAAAACCTGTATATAATACAGTGAAATTTTTATGATTAAATTAATAATACGGAGCAACAAACCCAATCTAAAAAGATAAAATAGCTCCTAGTAACTAATAATTTTCTGTTTTAAACGGAAAGCTCCTACAATGAAAAATTGTAACATTTAATAAAAACGTGACAAATACCACCAAAAATTTTATGTCAAAGGCTTATCAGCCGATCCCATCAAACAATTTTTCAGTGTAATAATTTTTTGATTTTTTTTAACTTTAAATCGATTTCTGAGTAAATTAAAGTTAGAATTTTTTTCTCTCATTTAAAATAAAAAAAGAACGTTCATTAGGCCAACTAATGTTTAGAAACTGCGCGCAATAGAAACTTTTAAAGATTAAAATAAAGAAACACTTTTATAAAAATAAGAATTTTTTTTAAACCAATAACATTTTTTTGTAAAAAGTAACGATTTCTGTCTTCGTTATAAACAAAAGCATTTAATTTATTTGGAAAAATCAGATTGTAAACATAATTTTTTATCTCCATTTTACCCTCATTTGAAAAGTTATATTATTTTTTTCGTGAAGATAACAACATAACTATCTTAATTACAATTCGTGTTTGTAAAAACAACTTAAATTCATGTCTTTAAAACAAAGTCTAATTTTAGCGAATCTTATTTATTATCATCATTAAATCTATAAAAACTATTTCTTTATCATGTCTTCTCAGCCAAACCAAAAGATCTTAGAATTAATGAAAATCTTCCCAAAATTCACAGCAAGTCCATCAGAAGATTTTGAAACCTTTTTAACAACTTTTGAAGAAAAATCCAAAATTTTTAAACTAAATGACGAAGAAAAGCATGAACTTCTTCCATATTGCTTACACGGAAAAGCTGCTACCGAATATTATAAATTACCATCATCAACATCAAATAAACCATCAAAAATATTCAAAGAGATTATTGAACAACTAAAAGGAGTAATTCCAAAAATTCAAGAAGCTGAAATAGCAAAACTCATGCTTTCTTCCATAAAACAACATGAAAATCAAACTCTCGATGATTATGCTAAAGAAATTCGAAAATTGTCAGCTAAGATTTTAAACAACGATAAAAATTATGATAATGAAAAACAACAACGCGAAATGCTAAAGAACTTTATCCGAGGAATGGATCAATCAATTAAAAAAGTAATCAGAAGAAAACGTTTTGAAAACATAGAACATGCATTAGCTGAATCAAAACTTGAATTTGAAAAACAAAAATCGGACCCTCATAAAAATACTCCTACTAAAGATGATACCCAAAGCATTAGCTCCAATTTGAAACCAGAAGAAAAACAGAAAAATATACAAAACCACAACAGCGCCGTCATGCGAATGAAAAACAAAGAAAGAAAAGAAAAAAAAAAAAAAAAGCAAAGTAGAATTGTGATTAATTTTTTGTAATTTTAAGTTAATTCTTTATTATAAATAATACTTTATTTTTAATTTCTCGAAACCTAAAGAGGTTTAGTAAATACTTTATTATTTTGACTTATTCCAGATTAATGATTTTGCTTGCTTTATTTTTTAAATTATTGCTAAAAAAAAAAAAAAACTGGATAAGTAAATAAAAACTTTAGAAAGTAAAATAGTTTTTTATTCAAATAGTTTTACATTTTTTTTACTCATGTCTTACTGTAACTTTTTTTTTTGGAAACCAATTTAAAATTGAAAAACAGCCAAAGTTCGTTCGTCACATGCATACTTTAGTCTTTTGAATAATTCCTTCTTAAAACTACTTTAAATTTTTTTTGATTTTGCAGCAATTTGTCTATTCATTCGAAATACTTATTTTCTTTTCAACTCAATCTGAATTTCAAAGTTTGACAAACATAATTTACTTCCTCGAATAAAAAAAAATACTGTAGTTTTGGGGCGGGAATATCGTAATTTCAGAAACCAATGGAATAAAAAATTCCAAAAGGCTGAGTTTTTCTGAAAATAAAAACTTCGGAAAATGGAAACTTTGTCAGTGTTCATCGAAAGATACCACAAAAAGCTGACAACCATTGAAACGCCAACGTCGTAAAAGAACAACTTCATAGAAGCAAAAAGCCCTCCATCGTGATATAAAACCATCAACCAAAAGCAGTTCATCAAGGACCTGAATCTCTGCTAGTGATAAGTTTATTCTTAATTTGATTAAAGCTTGAAACCACCGCATAGATAATTTTTTTTCACAACAACCCTCCAACTTCATTTTTTCTAAAAAAAAATTTTTTCTTTTTCGAAAAACAAAACCCTCCAATTGTTATAATTTTTCACTAAGAATTTTTCCCCGGTTAACCTTGAGCTAAATTATTAAAACAACCATCCAATCACTGGAAGTGAATCAACAACAAAGTGATTATTGATAAAAGTCAACATCTCAATACAATCAAGAAACAATATCTGATTTTGTTTTGGAAATTTGTCAACGAAAAAATCGAAGAACAGAAAAGCTGCTGAAATCAAACAACAGCAACATCAACCACAAAATCAACACCAGAAACACAAATCAAATCAACTTCCAATCTTTTTAAATTAGCTAAATTCTATCTTTCATAAACCTTCGATTCTTTTCACTTTATTTTTTAAATTAAATTACTTATTAATCATAACAAGCTTTCCTTAACTCATTCAAACTAAAAAATTTCAAATTTTTACAAACTTCTTATTTTTTGATTTTTCTTTCTCGGACAATACTTTCTCCATTTACCAAACTTAAAAAAAAAAAAAAAAGAAAATTTTAAATTGAGTTATAATCCTAGCTAAATCAAGTCTTAAAAATGTCCACAATTTTAAATGAACTATTAGATAACCCAGTGTTTGACAACTTTTTAAACAATATCGTTTCGTCAACTACAGAAACAACAGTTAGAAAAGAAAGTGAAGGCGAATCCGAAAAGAACCTACCAGTACAAAACTTTGAAAATCATCAACAAGAAAATCAAAGCATCGGAAATCTAGATCTTCAAAAGAAACTACAAATTCTTGAAATTCTTCCAAAATTTTCGGGAGATGAAAATGAAGATTATGAATTGTTCATTGAAATTTTTAAAGCAAAAACACGATTTTTAAATATCAATGAAAAAGATGAAGTAATTCTCTTTTGTTTATGTGTTGTAGGAAAAGCAGCACAAGTATTGATGATGATTGAATTTTCATCTGATTTTACTTGGGAAGCAGTTACAAACGCTTTGAGAACAGCATGGTCAAAGACAAAAGAAGATGAAACCAACCTTTCAAAAAATGAAAACAACGCGGAACATCAAAGTATTGGAAGCTTAGATTCATATACTAAAATTAAAATCTTTGAGGCCCTGCCGAAATTTTACGGTACAAGAAACCAAAAATTCGAATCATTTATCCGTGAATTCAAGAATATAACAACTTTCATGGGTATGAATGAAGAAGATGAATTAAATTTATTAAAAATTTGTCTCAAAGGAAAGGCTGAAGAAAAATGGGAAGAAATAAATGCAATAATTCCACACAATTGGAAAGCTACAACAAATGCTCTGAAAAATGTTTTCGATGAAACTCAAAGAAGAAACTTTTACAATAGAAAAATGCGGGATGGTGAAAACATTGAAACTTATGCAATGGAAATAAGAAGAATAGGGAAAATAATTTTTCCATTAACAAAAAAATATAAAAAGGAAACACAAGAACAAGATATGATTAAATACTTTTGCTGGGGACTTAATCCAACATTACAAGAATTAGTGAATAATAGAAGTTTCAAAACATTAAATGAAATGACGGAATTTTTTCTACGAGTTCAAACTGTAATAAAAATCAAACAACAACAAAGGACTTCTGATATGTTTTATCCAAAGAAGATTATCACGAAGACTCAAAGTTTACCAAATCTATCATCAGTTGTAAACATCAAGATGAAAAAAGAATACTCAACAACATCTAAAAGAAAACTATCCGATAAACAAATAGCAGAGGAGAAAAGCTTTCCAGAACATGATATCAAAGATGTTCATTACTTGCTAAAAACAAATGAAACAACTGAAAAGCCCACGGATGAAACACTTCTTGATCCGGTTTATACCATCAAAGACCTTCAAATGCGAAAACAAGAAGAACTTGAAACATTAGAAAATTTCGCCGAAGCAATTGAAAATTTAGTCGACCTCATTTTCAAAGAAAATTTTAATGATGTTAGAAAAGAGAAAGAGAAAGTGCGTTACTTCGTACTCAATGTAAACCCAAAAATCAAAAAACAACTAAAAGGTCACTACTACCATTCTCTTTCGTCAGTGCTATTTGATGCTAAGAAATTCAACAAAGGTAATAATTAAACAATGTCTAATCCAAATATTTTTTTTGTTCATTATTTTTTTCGGAACATTTTCGTAAAACACTATTTTTTTCTCTAAAAAAAATTATAATTTTTTATTTTCAACTCATAAAAACAACAAAATTTTGACTCATAACTTTTTGCAAAAGTTAAAATTTGTCCATGAAAACTTGATCCAAAATTTTACATAAGTTTTCATATGAAACAGCCCCACCTTTATTGTTTAAAACATTTTATAACCTTGAAGTACACATTACTCGAATTTCGAAAAATGAACATCCATCTTTTTATCTTTATCAATAGTAACATTTTTTTTCTATCAAATTTTCTTATCATCTAACTTAATTATTTTTATGAAACAGTTTTTTTGAAAACTTGAAAAGAAAATAAAGTCTGAACAAAAATAATTAGATTTAAAAAAGGTTCTCTGGTTGTTTTTGTCTTTTCTTATATAAGACTACCCTTGAATCTTTGATTAAATTTTTATGATTGATTAATATGTTTTTGTCTTTTGTAACATCAATTTGATGAGAAATGGATCCTAAAAAAGAAGACAGGACAATACCAAAATAATAATACCCATATGCAAAATAACTGCTTGAGAAATACTAAATGGGAAAATTTTTCACTTTTTGATGTCTTCTCAACTTCCTCGATTAAAAGATTTTTGTTTTATTCTTTGCTATTCCATGAATCTGGATTAAAGCATATTCTTGAACCTTCACTACTCAAGATTATAAAATTAAAAGATTCTTCCATCTGATCCAATAATTTTTACTAAAACTTTATTTTTATCATGGACCACAAAAGTCATCTCACAAAAATGCTTCATATGATTTCTTAAAAGTTGGATCCATCACTAAACTGTTTTTGCGAAAGCTTAATGACTTTTTTTAAAAAAGAATGCCGAAATCATGCAACGTCCACACAATAATACAACCAACAACTCGAATCAACGCGGTCGTTGATTTTCGAGGGTCTAACATGGTAGCCTTGGCTGTCGTGTTAGACGCCTCCAGCTGTAAACAACTAAATTTGGAGATAACAACATTATACCTTACCTTCCATCAACATAAAAGCCAAAATTTAATGTTAAACCAACTTGATAAAATTCACAAAATAAGGTCCTTACCCGGATTTAATAAAACACTCAACAATCAACATATTACACTCCACCGTGATCCATACATCTTCACATTCATTTCATATGAAACCAAATGCCTAACATCCACATGATCCTAAAACAGTCCCATGCCATGCTGCCGATTATCCACAAGCATACCACTGCCGCGATGATCCAGAAGCTGAACCAAAAGCCAAATCACCACCAGAAGAAAATAAATAAAATAAATATCTTTAAGAACTTTTATAATTGTTTAATAGCCATTAGCCACATTATGTAAAACATTATTTTAGATTGTTTTGTAACATTATAATTTTATATTTATGTAACATACTTTTGTAAAACGTAAAACTTAATTAATCTTGAGATTCCCTCTTTCTCTCATTATTATTTATGACCCACTTTTTGTTAATTTACCCTTCTCTCTTTATTCACATTTTTTATTTGTAAAACACAGTTCAGTCGAAAAGCCACTTCATCATTGATCATTTCAATCCAACAAATTTTCAATGCCAAGGACGAGCCTCAAGTCAACAAAGCTACTTACGTCCCGGCAGCCATTGACCTACTTCACTTTATTGATATCCGAAGTGAAACGTCCCATCACTCAAATCAACGAGGACGTTGATCTTCGAGGGTCTAACATGTAATGGCTATGCCTTCTCTCAAGCCACAACCAATGCGACGAGGCCAACGACAGTAGCAGGACACGCCTTGATGCATCGACGATGATGCAGTATATAAGGCAGGACCACCTCTTGCTAAACATGCCAGTCGATGTCAGAGTAACTCACTCAATCAGTCGCAGTCAGTGTCGGTCGCAGCCTCAGGCTCTGGCAGCCTCAACCATCATGAAGCTGTAGCTGACTGTGTTATCCATCTCTCTCTTTAGGTAACAGTAGACTAGTATTTGTATAATGTTATGCTAATGTCCCATCGCTAATAAACTATACCTCTGTCACCACGTGAAGGATCGAACCGCAATACGCTACACACATACACTATCTCCATACATGGATAAAGGACCAAGATCAGAGTACCTACCCAACCCATTCATTTCAAGCCATTTTTTGAGAAAATCGAGCTTTTACAGAAGTTCGATATATTTGGAAAAAAATTTAATTCCCTTTTTCGGGATATTTTTCACTACCCAGGGGTTTTCGAGGTCGCTGATCACGATTCTGTAGCTAGTTTAACCAGTTTTAAAGCGAAAACACGAGATCCAGAGGAATCGAATAGAAAATTAAACTTTTTTTAAAGAAGCTTTTTTTAAAACTATTAACATCAAAAAATAGTAAAAAATACGCTGATTATTTTTGTGAATGGTATCAAAAATACAAGTATAGCAATAAATAGGTCAAATAGCCGTTTTTATCCTAATCTCGATATTTCGTTTGGGAAAACTCGAAATCTACCGCTGCGGGCGGGGTGTTTAAAGACATATTCGGATTCCTCAGGTAATTTTACGCTAGAAAAGTACGAATGTAAAAAAAAATAAAGCCCTTCCTAAAATCGTTACTCCACGAATATGCGACACCAATATGAGGTATATAAACAAGTTATTCATAAATAAATCTTAAAAAATATAAAATCTTTACTAAAATGGTATAAAAACTCATTTAATGATTTTACAAATCGATAAAACTTCATGTTATTAAGGTTTTTGATTTTTCCCAGATTTTTAAAGTTTAATAGTAGCAAAAGATGCTCTTAGATTTATAGAGGCCAAATATATTTAATTAACAGAAGTTCCAAAGGGCGAAATTGATTTCATGTTTTTTTGATACACATTTTTAAATTTTTGATTCGCCCTTCAAAACGAGTTTAAATATATTTGGTCTCTATTAATCGAGTGTTTGTAATTAAAAATAAACGAAAATCATCGCTTCTTTAATTTACAGAAGTTGCAAAGGGCGAAATTGATTTCATGTTTTTTTGATATACTTTTTTAAATTTTTGATTCGCCCTTCAAAACGAGTTTAAATATATTTGGTCTCTATTAATCGAGTGTTTGTAATTAAAAATAAACGAAAATCATCGCTTCTTTAATTTACAGAAGTTGCAAAGGGCGAAATTGATTTCATGTTTTTTTGATATACTTTTTTAAATTTTTGATTCGCCCTTCAAAACGAGTTTAAATATATTTGGTCTCTATTAATCGAGTGTTTGTAATTAAAAATAAACGAAAATCATCGCTTCTTTAATTTACAGAAGTTGCAAAGGGCGAAATTGATTTCATGTTTTTTTGACCAGTGGATCCACATATCCTAATAGAATAAGAGAATGCTATCGGCCCGGCACTTCGTGCCGGTCCTCAGCCTTCGTTCATTTTGTTGGGATTTGTGGTATATAGTGATAATAGGGTGCTCCCTCAAAATTCACCTAAAGATCCCCAAAGATCCACCCACCTTAAGATCCAACCACCCGAAGATCCTCAAAGAACTATCCACTCAACGATTCCCAAAGATCCATCCACCCGAAGATCCACAAAGAACTATCCACGTTCATGAAAATCCACTCATAAAAGTTATAAGATCCATTAAAATTCGTCTGAGGATCCATCATATTCCACCCGTAGATCCTTAAGAATCCACACAAAGATCCATTAAGATCTACCAAAGATCCGTCATAATTTACAATTATGTAAATTCTTTAATTTAATCAACATAACTAAATAGGCAAAATATTATTTAAAATCCTTATAAAAAAAATTCCCCATTGATTTATAATTGTTTTGGGTCAAAAACATTAAAAATATGCTAATTTTTCGATAGTTATCGCTTTTTTATTATTCTAATTATGCCAAAAAATTAACATAATTATTTTAATAATATTCCCTTTCATTTCATAGTTAAAGATATTCAAATTCCTTTAAATCACTTCCGGGAATTCGAACTTTCTTACTTTCTTCCTTTTGGCAGTCCTTGGCCTTCACCACTGAGCAAAAGCTACAAAGGAAAAGACGCATGTTGCAAAAATTTTTCGAAAATTTGGTGAAATTTGGTACCAAAAAAAACACATGAGTCAATTAGAATGTTTTTTGAATAGTAGGTTTAATTAATTCTAAAAGGAAAATCGAATCCCATATATATCAAAGGTCTCAAATCGAGAGATTCATAGTTATTCGATTAGTTGGGGAAAAAGTTTTAGTCAAAATACATGTTTTTTGGGTGAAAAAAAATTTGCATATTTTTGCAAAATTGTTCGCTGGAGAATGATCCCTATAGGCTACGGATTCAGAATCTGTAAAAAAAATTGAGATATATGAACGGGGAAAAAGTGGTATGGGCGTAGGTACCAAATTTTTATGTGTATAGTGGAACCAGTGACACGGGATCCACATATGTTTTTAAAAAAAAAATATAAATTAAAATAGATAAGAATGAGCTCTTCATTTTGATACCAAATATGTAGTAAGGAGAATGAAAAAAGGGGCGCTTCGCGCCCCTTGAAGTGGAAGTTATCATCCATCCACCCAAAGATCCATCAACCCAAAGATCCATAAACCCAAAGATCCATCAACCCAAAGATCTATCAACCCAAAGATCCATCAACCCAAAGATCTATCAACCCAAGGATCCATCAACCCAAAGATCTATCAACCCAAGGATACCGAGAAATCCACCCAAAGATCCATCAACCCAAAGATCCATCAACCCAAAGATCCATCAACCCAAAGATCCATCAACCCAAAGATCCATCAACCCAAAGATCCATCAACCCAAAGATACCGAGAAATCCACCCAAAACAGTAAAGAGATCCATAAAAATCCACATAAAGATACATCCACCCTAAGATCGATCAACCAAAAGTTCGATCTACCTTAGTCAAATATCCACCCGAAGCTCTCCTAATATCCACCAAAATATCCACGAAAATCCACCGAAAACAGTTGAAAGATCCATGGAAATTCACCCAAGGATCATTCAAATTCCGCGGAAGGATCTATCATAACCCACCCGAAGATCCATAAAAATCAACCCGTGGATCATTCAAAATCAATCCAAGAATTTTTCTAAATCCACTCAAAGAACGGTAAAAATCCATAAAAATCCACTCACAGATCCATAAACCCAAAATCCATAAACACAAAAACCATCGAAAATCCACCAAAAGATCGATCAACCAAAGATACATTACCCCAAATTTGGTCAAAAACATTAAAAATATGCTAATTTTTCGATAAATATCGCTTTTTTATTATTCTAATTATGTTATAAAATTAGCATAAATTATTTTAATAATATTTCCCTCCATTTTATAGTTAAAGATATTCAAAAAAATTATTTACATCTCCGCGGTTTCGAACTTCCATCAACCTTTCAATACACCGCCTTCCACCACTGAGCAAGTGCGACAAAGGAAGGGAAAATGCATGTTGCAAAATTTTTTCATCGATTTTTGAAAAAAAAAAATGGTACCTTAATAATGCAAACGGGGCCAACTTTTCTCTAAGCCCAATAACTTTAGTTAAAATATAAAAAGGAAAATCAAATTTGTCATATTCTGAAGTTCTGCACCTCCTAGTTTCATAGTTAAACCATTGAATGGAAAAAAAGTTTTAGTCAAAAAACTGTGATTTTCGCGAAAAACTTTAAATTATGCTAATTAATCGTTAAAAAGCCAAGATATTATGATAAATAGCATTAAATAATGATATATAATTAGTTTTGAAATAGTTACTAACCACTTTAATAGGATGGGAACCTCCCATAAATTTTTCTGTGTTTAGAGGAACCAGTGGATCCACGGGTCAATTTACATTAGATAGGTATACCATAACAATAAAAGAAAATTCCATTTAATTTGATACCAAACACGACATAAGAAAAATTTAAAAAAAAGGGGCGCTTCGCGCCCCTTGATGTGGTATTGGTGATCCTACTATCATTCTTAATGATCCAAGGATCCCTGATAATCCACCAATAGATCCATTAAATGGTAACAGGGCAGATTTTGAAAATGGTTATTAAAGTAAAACCGATTACGTATTTTCCTCTCAAAGATCCGCCACCTTATTGTTCTTAATTTATCATCCCAAAACTATACGAAAATCTTCCAAAAAGGAGAGAAAATCCACTAATATCCATAAATAACATCCTTCTAAACTTTAAAAAGGATACACAAATATTTTTTAATTGATCCACTTAAAAAATTTCATAAGCTTCATGGCTTTACCGGGTTTTGTACAACTTTGAAGGTATTTGTAAAACTTTTTAAATACAAACAAATTCTTTCAAGAGAATTGGTAATTCAAAAATTCGGGTAAATATTTGTTTAAAAAATATTTGGTTTAATCTCAAAAAAATGATTTCAAAAAAATATGGGATAAATGTTTTATTTAAAAAGGAGACGATAATTCGTATAAAAAAATGCTAATAAATTTTTGAAATTGATGCTAAACATTTTCAAAAGTTTTCTAGTAAAATACGACTGAAAAGAAAAATGATTCAAAATTGTATGGCAGAGGATGAGAGAAATTTGCTTCCCTTTCCTTTGAAAAAAATTTGCAGGTTGCGAAAAAAATTTTCATCAAAAGTTTGAACACAATTTTTACACTTCAAAAAAAGCTTTGCTGGAAAATCCTGAAATTCCCGGATCTTTTAATTGACAAATCAAAAGGAAAATCAAATACTACATAGGCTAAACCTCTCAATGACGGAGTTTCATAGTTAAAGCATTAGTTGGAAAAAAAGTTTTAGTCAAAATACAGTGAAAAATCATGAAAAATGAGTTATTATCTAATTAAAAGGTTGAAAGCTCGGAAATAATGATTTTAAGCACTTAATAATGGTGCTAGAACATATAAATATGTTAGGCATTCATCTGGAAAGGGAAGGGAGGCACCCCTGTTTTTTCTTGTGTACTATAGAACCAGTGGATCCACGGGTCAATTTACATTAGATATATATGCTACATGATATGAAATTAATTAAAATTCCCTTTATTTTGATACCAAATATGCAATATTGCAATAAAAAAAGGGGCGCTTCGATCCACTTGAAGTGGTTTTTAATGGTGAAATACTCTTTATAAAGGATCCAAGTATCCATGATAATTCAACAAAAGATTCATTAAATGGTAACTGGGAGATCCAACATACTAATACAAAAAGATTCAAAATTCTTTTTTAATTGATCCACTTAAAAATTTTTATAAGCTTTATGGCTTTATCGGGTTTTGTTAAACTTTATTCCCTTAGATTCACGCAAAAGTAAAATTCTCAAAATAAATTAATTATGCAAATTTATAAGTTAAATTTGCATAATTAAAGATACCAAAAATTATTAATTCTCCGTTTAAAACGATACACAGACGATTCATAATTATTTGCATTCAAAAAAGTATAAAAATCGACATTTTATGTAAATTTCTCCATAATTATGAATATTTAAGATACCCAAAAATTATTTAATAATATTTTAATAATATTCCCCATAATTTTATAGTTAAAAATATTCATAAAATTTTATCACTTCCAAGGAATCGAACTTTTTTCCATTCGCAAATCCACCGCCTTTCACCATTGCGTCACACATGCAAGGGAAGGAAAAATGCAGGTTGCGAAAAAAATTTTCAACAAAAGTTTTGAAAAATTTTTACACTCCTAAAAAGTTTTCTGAGCAAATCCTGAAATTCCCAGATGCTTTAATTATCATTTCAAAAGGAAAAAGATATTCGTCAATATGTGCTATAAGTTGTATATAAATTTCATAGTTAAAGCATTAGTTGGAAAAAAAGTTTTAGTCAAAATACAGCGAAAAATCATGAAAAATCGACTATTAACTAATTAGTATATAAAAAGCCCAATAATAATCATTTTTAATGCTTATTAATATGATCAGAAAACATAACTTAATAGGCTTGCTAAAGAAAGTGGGAAGGGAGGCATGGCTCTTTTTTCTTGTGTACTATAGAACCAGTGACACGGGATCCACGTATATTAATATAGGCACATAGATAAAGGAAATTGAGCGCTTCATTTTGATACCAAACATGTATAGTAAAAGAATGAAAGGGGCGCTTCGCGCCCCTTGAAGTGACGAATTTGTTCCATCAACCCAAAGATCCATCAACCCAAAGATAAATCAACACAAAGATCCATCAACCAAAAGATCCATCCACTTAAGGATCCCGAGAAATACACCCAAAACAGTAAAGAGATCCATAAAAATCCACCTAAAGATACATCCACCCTAAGATCGATCAACAAAAAGATCGATCAACCTTAGTCAAATATCCACCCGAAGCTCTCCTAATATCCACGAAAATCCACCGAAAACAGTTGAAAGATCCATGGAAATTCACCCAAGGATCATTCAAATTACGCGGAAGGATCTATCATAACCCACCCGAAGATCCATAAAAATCAACCCGGGGATCATTCAAAATCAATCCAAGAATTTTTCTAAATCAACTGAAAGAACGGTAAAAATCCATAAAAATCCACTCACAGATCCATAAACCCAAAATTCATAAACACAAAAACCATCGAAAATCCACCCAAAGATCGATCAACCAAAAGATCCAAGATTCTCCACCCGTGGATCCTGATGCTCTTCAAAAGTCCATTAAAATCCACCAAATACAATAAAAAGATCTATTAAAGTCCACCCAAACCATTGAAATCCATCCAAAAATCTTTTAAAATCCACTCAAAGATCGATAAAAATCCACCCAAAAATCCATAAAAAATCCACCCGAGGATCCATCATAATCCACCAAAAGGTATATAAAGATCCATCCAAACATCCATTTCCCAAAAGATCAATAAAACAAAAGATCGATCAACCTTTGTCAAATATCCACCCGAAGCTCTTCTAATATCCACCAAAAGATCCATGAAAATCCACTAAAAACAATTAAAAGATCCATAAAAATTCACCAAAACATGAGAGAAAATCCACACAAACCATCTCTGCTCTCTACCTAAACTGCTCTAATATTAACCAAATTCACTTGAAGATCCAAATTTATCCACCATTTTGTAAGTAAAACAATTATTTATGTAAATTTTTCAACCAAATTTGAATAATTAAATATGCAAAAATTTATTTAAAACCCTTTTAAAAATAATTTTCATTGTTTTATAATTGTTTGGGGTCAAAAATATAAAAAATATGCTAATTTTCCATAATTATCCATATATTTATTAACCAAATATACCCAAAAATTATTTTTATAATTAATTATAATATTCCCCTCCATTTTATAGTTAAAGAAATTCAAAAAAATAATTTACATCTCCTATGTTTCGAACTTTCTTCCACCTATCAATCCACCGCCTTCCACCACTGAGCAAATGCGACAAACGAAGGGAAAATGCATGTTGCAAAAAATTTTCATTGATTTTTTGAAAAAAAAAATTGGACCTTAAAATAATTTTGTGCAGAAGATTTTGAAATACCCAGAGGTTTTATTGGAAAAACGGCAAGGAAAATCAAATTCCATATATATTTTTACATGTCGTTACAAAAGTTCATAGTTAAACCATTGGATGGAAAAAAAGTTTTAGTCAAAATACTGTGATTTTCGCGAAAAACTTTAAATTATGCTAATTAATCGTTAAAAAGCCAAGATATTATGATAAATAGCATTAAATAATGATATATAAGTATATTTGAGATAGTTACTAACCACTTTAATAGGATGGGAACCTCCCATAAATTTTTATGTGTTTAGAGGAACCAGTGACACGGGATCCACATATGTTTTTAAAAAAAAAATATAAATTAAAATAGATAAGAATGAGCTCTTCATTTTGATACCAAATATGTAGTAAGGAGAATGAAAAAAGGGGCGCTTCGCGCCCCTTGAAGTGGAAGTTATCATCCATCCACCCAAAGATCCATCAACCCAAAGATCCATAAACCCAAAGATCCATCAACCCAAAGATCTATCAACCCAAAGATCCATCAACCCAAAGATCTATCAACCCAAGGATCCATCAACCCAAAGATCTATCAACCCAAGGATACCGAGAAATCCACCCAAAGATCCATCAACCCAAAGATCCATCAACCCAAAGATCCATCAACCCAAAGATCCATCAACCCAAAGATCCATCAACCCAAAGATACCGAGAAATCCACCCAAAACAGTAAAGAGATCCATAAAAATCCACATAAAGATACATCCACCCTAAGATCGATCAACCAAAAGTTCGATCTACCTTAGTCAAATATCCACCCGAAGCTCTCCTAATATCCACCAAAATATCCACGAAAATCCACCGAAAACAGTTGAAAGATCCATGGAAATTCACCCAAGGATCATTCAAATTCCGCGGAAGGATCTATCATAACCCACCCGAAGATCCATAAAAATCAACCCGTGGATCATTCAAAATCAATCCAAGAATTTTTCTAAATCCACTCAAAGAACGGTAAAAATCCATAAAAATCCACTCACAGATCCATAAACCCAAAATCCATAAACACAAAAACCATCGAAAATCCACCAAAAGATCGATCAACCAAAGATACATTACCCCAAATTTGGTCAAAAACATTAAAAATATGCTAATTTTTCGATAAATATCGCTTTTTTATTATTCTAATTATGTTATAAAATTAGCATAAATTATTTTAATAATATTTCCCTCCATTTTATAGTTAAAGATATTCAAAAAAATTATTTACATCTCCGCGGTTTCGAACTTCCATCAACCTTTCAATACACCGCCTTCCACCACTGAGCAAGTGCGACAAAGGAAGGGAAAATGCATGTTGCAAAATTTTTTCATCGATTTTTGAAAAAAAAAAATGGTACCTTAATAATGCAAACGGGGCCAACTTTTCTCTAAGCCCAATAACTTTAGTTAAAATATAAAAAGGAAAATCAAATTTGTCATATTCTGAAGTTCTGCACCTCCTAGTTTCATAGTTAAACCATTGAATGGAAAAAAAGTTTTAGTCAAAAAACTGTGATTTTCGCGAAAAACTTTAAATTATGCTAATTAATCGTTAAAAAGCCAAGATATTATGATAAATAGCATTAAATAATGATATATAATTAGTTTTGAAATAGTTACTAACCACTTTAATAGGATGGGAACCTCCCATAAATTTTTCTGTGTTTAGAGGAATATACTTTTTTAAATTTTTGATTCGCCCTTCAAAACGAGTTTAAATATATTTGGTCTCTATTAATCGAGTGTTTGTAATTAAAAATAAACGAAAATCATCGCTTCTTTAATTTACAGAAGTTCCAAAGGGCGAAATTGATTTCATGTTTTTTTGATATACTTTTTTAAATTTTTGATTCGCCCTTCAAAACGAGTTTAAATATATTTGGCCTCGGCATCGTTAAACTTCCTCCGTCTGTAGTATTTACAGCAGTCGTGGCAGATTGTTTGGTTACGCATTTAAATTTCAAAAGAAAAACTGTTCATCCAAAAAAATGCTGTTTTCATGAAGTAAATGACGTTATTTGATAGCCAATGTGTGTTATGCATGGCTTTGTACTTTTTTTCTTCAAATAATTAGTTATCATAGTTGACGCATTGAAAAACAAGAAACTCTTTGGTTTTAAATATTTATTGAGAGTATTAACTAACAAGTAAAAATAAAGTTCTTAGTCGAGTGGGTTTTCAAAAAAGCCTACAAAAATAATTTAATAATTGGACACTTTTTTATTGTTTAATTATTATAATTGACTCAATGAAAAGACAAGATGTTCATTTGTCTCAAAGCTTTCATCGAATAAATTAAATAATAATTAAAAATAAAGATCTTTGTCGAATGGGTTATCAAAAGATTTTGCAATATTAATTTATTCATTGCACTTTTTAATTTTTAATTTTTACAGTTGACGAACTGAAAAGATGAGTAAAGTGTTGGCCCATGAATCATTAATACTAAGAAATTTTTTTATCGAAGAAAAATTTCACAAGAAGGATAGTTTTAAAAGATTTCGTAGAGGCTTGAAAGATTACTTTTTTATATTTAAACTCCAAGCGATTTTTGGCATAGTAACTCCGTATGCAAACTTATAAACCGGATTGAAACTGACTTAAGTAAAAGGACCGATACTGTACGTTCCAATTACACGATTACAAAGAAAGGTTTTTACAATAAAAGAGGTTAAAATTTATTTGGATTATTTTAGATAAAACCAGATTTTTTTGATAACAAACCTTATAAAAACAAATAACAAAAACTTTGATTTAAGATAAAATGGAAAAAGTAAAAAGAAAAAATTATACAAAAATTTATGATTTTGATTTTGGAGTAGACGTCTGTGCTGGTAAAATTGTTTCACTGTTTAATATTTATTATATTACTTTTTTTAATGGAAGCACAATTATGAACAATGGCATTGTGAATTCCATCATTGGCATGCCCGCCACCAAGTGTATCAATGACTGGAGTAGTAAATGAACTACCTCCAAAAGTTAGTTTAGATGCTAAAATTAAGAATTATTAATAAAAAATTACAAAGTTTAGATAACTCACTTTTACCAACACTCAAAGTACCTGCGACAGTCATCGTTGAAGTTACAATGCCAGCGTCTAAAGCTGTCTTTGCAAATTGAAAGGTTTTATTCTTAGGAGAACCCGAAAAATTAGAAGTAACGCGTTTTATGAAATCTTTTAATCCAGCAACTTCTAAAAAATCTGCTCTAATATCCTTATTTAACCACATGTAAACAATTGGATCAATTCCAACACAAAGTTCTCCAGCCAAAACTTCGAGCAAGGGAAAATGAATTAAATGATGGAATGTCATTAAAACAAAACAAGGGCGGCTTCCACTTATTATAGCTTGAATTAACAGGCGTCTCTCTTTTTTATGTTGCGAAGACATTGATTTCATTCTTTTGTAACTCATAAATGACCATGCATACCTTAAATAATTTGACAGTACAGTACAGTAAAGAAATATATCCAGCAAAAGTGGTTAGAAATTGAACTTACAGAATAATTATTGCTACATGAATAGCATATACCACTGCCATTTCAATATAAATAGACGTTTTTAAGAAAGATTCAGATGGTTTGTGGAAATAGTTGAATGTTCCCAACTCAGGATACTAAAAATTTATTTCAGAATGAATAAAGGTTATATTCAAAATAAATTCTCAATAAAATTTAAATTTTAAATGACAAAAATAAACCCAGAAATTTGTTGAAAAAAGCTTTAGTGGCAAATTTTTCCTTTTTGGAGGTCTTTTTTGGTTTAAATAAAATACAACAACAAATTATTTTTTTTTTGAAAATTTTTAATTTTCACTTACATATTTTGTCAAAAACATAAAACCAGGTATATTTAAAACAGCTGACACCAGATAAATAACCGCAATATATAATACTCCATTAATTGGTTTAAAAATTTGGTTATACATATGTTTTAGGACCACTGCCGAAAACCGATTCATTGCTATTAGCAAATTCATGTTCATGCAAACATAAAATAGGTATTGGGCCGTTGATGCTATGATAATATTTCCAATTTCACCGAATAAACTATATCCCAATAATTGACATAGACCTTGATAGAAAAAGTACCAAGCCCAATAAATTACGCTAAAACTGGTCGCCACAACAATTTTGTAAAAAACGTTTGTATATTTGTGTTTTTTACTCGAAAACATAAGCAGATAGATCATACTTAAATGAAGAGTAACAGTGATGGGTGGAATCCCTAATAATAAGCATATCATGAAGGTTTTGTGAATCGCAACATCAGGCTTAATTCCGATGATAAAACTATTGTTTACTAAATGCCAAGAATGAGGTAATACAATAGAATTTTCATTCATTTTGAAACTGGACAAGTAACTAAGTAGTAATATTATACAGTACAACAACCTTTCTTCCTAATAATTTGAATAAATAAGAAATCAACAAGATATTTTATAGAAATACTTCATTTTTAATAGGGCATTGAAGGCGTGACTGAAAAAATATTTTCTTCGGAGTTATAAAATCCGCCCTTTTTTTATTAAATATATTTGTTTTGTTACAAATTCTTTACAGATTTGGCAAGGTTTTTTTCTACTCTTTTTTTTAATAATTAATAATTCAGCAAAGCTTCTTATTTAATTATTTAAACCAATGTTAATTAATGCTTAAAAACAAAGAACACAATTCTAAGTTTAAGAAGCAAGTCAAGTGTGTGCAAAACAAGCTAATTAACTTAAACTTTATATAATATGAGCAATAAATGGTATACTTTTATAATTTTGTAGTCAAGCAACAAAAAATTTTAAAATGAAATATGAAAAGAAATATTTTAGAAAAAACTAACATAATCAAAATGAATTTGCAATATCAAGTTTTATCGAAATATATGGAAAAAAATTATTGAAATATATCAATATAATAAAGAAATATACATCATATTATCTTTTATTAACTTCAATCCTTTGTTATTCGGGATCAAAAGCATATGAAAATTTGCAAATAAAGTTATCGCGAATTTGAAATTCTTGGATTACATTTAACATTGGGGATCTATAATATTTAGAAATTGTTTCTTTTACTTCCATGCTTGGATTATTTTTAGCTGCACTAATAAACTAAAAATTTAAATTATAACAAATAAAATCCATAATAACCGTACATCTTCGTCAAAAGAACCTGCAAGGTGTCTTTCAAAATGAATAAATCCTTTAACCGTGAATGGAATTTCTTTAAAAATTTCAGCATTCATTTTATTTGCAAGCTTTAGAGCCTCGTGTTTATCCAATTCTATTATTTCTGCTGTAATTTTCAACGATTCAATATTAGGGAATTGTGAAGCCACAAAAGTCAAAAAAGATTTAAGTTCATCAACTTCAAACATATAGCCTTCTTCATGATAATTGACAATGAGTTTTTTTACATGGAGTAATGGAGAACTTAAAAAAAGGAATACAATTATTTGATATAAGATTTAAAAAAATTGACATACTAATCAGGTATTTCTTCTAAAAAATCGTCAAATCCTAAAACATTAATGAAAACTTCTGGACATGTTAGTGGTATGACATTTAGTCCCTTAAAATAAAAAATAAAAAGTCTAACAATTAAATTCAATTTGAACTTACAGTAGAGCTATAAAACCCAATGCTTTTAATATTTTCTTTATTCATTAAAATTTCTATACATTTTTGAGGAGCACATGTAACCCAATCATATCGAAGTTTTGGAAAGTCTAAAACATTTGTTTTGATTAAAAAATTATGACAGTTTGATAGAATTACTTACTTGCTCCTATTAAAAGCCTTTCAATATCGTAAATAAAATGGTCTCTAGGCCAAAGGTATAGTGCATCAATTGTTGCACCACCACAAACAATTGGAAAAAAAATTGCGAACAATTCAGAATCATGATAAAGATTCTTCCGTATAAAAGTTTTGGATTTGGAATCTAAATTTAGAGGCGGCATTAAATATCATATTTTTTTTGCTTTCGGATTTTAAATTTTGCGTAAAAACTTACATACTTGAGATGTTAAAGTTATGTGAGATTTTAGACATACCGCGCTTTTGGTGCAATTTCGATAATGTTGAAAACCCATTTGATATGCTTCTTTTCCGGGTAAGAATTTATGCCTTTAAATAAATTTTTTGCTTTTGTTTTCATATTCATTTTTTTCTTTCTTCTCTCCACCAAAAGTTTCAGTTATATTTTTATGTATCGTCTCATTGCCAATATTGGGTGAGGCTAATATTGGTAAGATTTGGTCTTACTATTTCTTTAACTCCCCGCTCTTGTTTTGTCTTTTATGGTATTTAAATATGTAACTTGATGATTTAATGAAGCAAACAATAAATAAAGTATTACTCTCGACCTTTACAGTTTTGATAAATTATAATTAGTTGTTTTACTTGTAAAACAATGGAATATAAATGTTGCTATTATTTATTTTAATTCATAATTATAAAATAAAAATAGTTTTTCTTTACATTGTAAAATTTTATTGACGATGCTTTTTTATAATTTTGATGTCACAACGAAACGAACTTGATGATTCAATACGTCAATGGAGTAGTGGTTATTACCATTGGCTTGTACTTGGATGGTTCCAAGTTCGAGTCCTCGAAGATTTTTTAATTGTTTTGAGGCAAAATTCTCAGAGAGGATTGCCTCAATTGAAAGAAAAGTTGAGGTAAAATTCTCAGAGAGGATTGCCTCAATTGAAAGAAAAGTTGAGGTAAAATTCTCAGAGAGAAATGCCTCAATTAGAAAATTCAATAAATTTTAATTTTTTGTGTATGAAATGTTTTTCTTGAGAAAAATTTCATTAAAAATCGAAAAACTCTTTATGACCAAAAATCTTGAGGAAAAAAACTACTTTAAACCACTTTCGAAGAATGAGATTTTTTTTCAACTGCTTTTTCAAAAAACCATGGAATTTTTCAAAGTGTGTAATTTTGAAAGAAAAAATGCGGAATTAGATAGAGTTGAAAAAGTTTTTTAAAATATGCGTCTTATATGGTATTATTTTTTTCAAAACCTTTTCTTCTCGAATTCCTCTTTCTTTCCACATTTCAAAATCTTTTTTCTAAAAAATTTAAATATATCAATTTTTAAACTTTTTAGTTTTTATGACAGAATTTGAATAATTTATAAAACAAAAAGATTAAAAGCCAATAAATTTTGTGGAGTAAAACGAATTTAATAATACTTACCATGATGTATTCAGTCGAACCTTGGTTTTCAGGAACTTTTGGAGTTATGTAATCCATTGAATTTAAAGTTTCAACTAACACTTCACAAACGCGATCAGTTTTAGGCCAAAAATAATTAAATTGATTTTCAAATGATGGCAATCCTACTTTTTGTTTACATCCGTCGTGATCCCAAAAATACTTTGATTCATGTATCTGTATTCCCAATATTTTTTTCTTTCCTAATCCAGCTTTTAAATTAATTAATAATCTGTTAATATCATGATTTGATGACAAAGTAGAACAATCCATTTCCACGCCATAGAATTCAGGTTTATTTATGAATTCCAAGATATTCTTTTCGAGAAAGTCAACTAAAAAATGTATTTTTGTTACCAAATTTTAAACTAATTCTTTTGTGCTTAAAGAAGTATGAAAAATTCGGAAAAATGGATTTTTAAATACTACTGCTCAGTGGAAAATATATCAGATTTCATTCGCTCAAAAAAAGGTAGAAGAAAACATACATGCTATAACTTTGGATTGATTGTCGTAGTTTTCTTTGCAACTAAGTGATGCAATTAATTTTATATTTTTTGCATATTTTTTAATCTTTTCCATGACATTTTCCGCTTGAGAATTAATAAATCCAATTTTCCCATCGATTAATGAAATCTCAATACCTTGAATAATTAATATATCACATTTGAAAAAAGGGATTTCTTCGATTTTCATGTTATCAGTTTTCGATAAATTTAAATAACAATAAATATTATAATCTTTTTTACTTTTTGAGCCTTTTGAGCCTTTTGGGCAATTATTGCATAAATGAAACTTATTAAGATTGAAAGAAAAAAAGCCATAATAAGTATTGTAACGGGTTTTTCTTTCATTTCCATTATTTAAATGTTTCAAAATATTATCCACAAAAATACCGCCAAAATCATAAGCAGATGCAACAAAACCCTATAAAAATAAATAAAGATATTAATCTATCACAAAACTATTGTTTTTGGGCAGATAACCGAGTTTAAAGAAAACGCTGAATTTTTGCATTTTTCCTTGATTTTTTAAGTTGGGCGTTTTTACTTTTTATGCCTGTTTTTTTCTTTGCATTCCCATTGCTTGCGAAATCTTATGATAAACTAAAGAAACAAAGATTCGATTTTGCTGGGGGAGTACCATATTTTAAGACCCACTGTGAAAAACTGCCTTTTTTTATTTTAGAAATAAAATTCTGTATAGTTGGGGCAAACTTTGTAGCTTTTACAACTTCTTTTGGAGGAGATGTATGAAGTTTGTAAACGTTGAGTTTGCGATAATTAATTTAAATAAAATGATTAGTGTTTAAAATGCATAAACTCTTCCTTCACTTGTGTTTTCTTTCAGTTTCAGCAACATTGAGAAAAAAAAGAATTTGTCAATGCTTTTCCATTCGTGGATGGTCCATTTTTAATTTCTTTGTTTTCAGCATTCAACCGTTTTTTTCTTCTTCGCTATAGAAATTCAAAAAAAATAATGAATAAAAAAACCATTAATCCAAACGATAGTAACGCCCTCGTGGTTAATATACTAACTGAAATGATTGAACTCAAAGATAAGGAGCTGAAACAGAAGCAGCATGAACTGGATAAAACAAAAGCGAAGCTTCATGAAACTGAAACTAAGCTTCAAAAAACTCTTTAAGATTTAAAAAAAGCCAATGATAAAAGTGAGTAACGCGCATCCAAGTTTAAATTTCTAAAATTTGTTTCAGACACGATGGAACTTATGAAGGATCCTGCTTACGCTCAATTCTATCAGCAACGACAACAACAAATACACCAACAACAAAGCGATTTGTTTGGCAAAATTCTCGGTGGCAGCCGTTTTCGCTAAAGAGATATTTATTTGTTAATTTTGTCTTACAAAAATTTGTTTTATGCCATAAAAATTGTGAATGACTGCAAATAAAGCAATAATAAAGCCAACCAACGACTGGCATTCCCAGTGGAAACGTTTTATGAAAGAATATGAATGAAAGAAAGATTTATTTAAAAACATTTTATTTTATGAACACTTAATTTATAAAAAATATTAATAGATAAATTCCAGGCTGTGATTAGAATATATAAAACTTCAGTCAGAGTCTGAATCAATTTTAGCACGAAGTTGTTCACTCACACTATTATATTGTTTTAGTAAATTTTCAGCTTGAGTCTTCATAACATCCCGATCATTTTCTACTTCCTTTAAAGTAGCACGGAGCTTGATTATTTGGGCTTTAATCTCTTTAACAGCGATTTCGGGTTCATCGTCGCAGAGAGCTTCAGCAGTCTTTGTTGCACTTTGAGCTTCTCGAACTGATGCTACAGCAGATGAAGTAAGATTGGCACTATCATGAATTAATCGAACAATGCGAACAATCACGAGATAAAGAATAAGTATCATTCCAACCATATAAAGATTTCGTTGGGCAAGGAAGAGTCGTCTATTTTCAGTGGGATCAGCTGGGGCAATTCGATTGCCTTCCAAATTTTCTCTAATATTAGAACTTTTACGAACTTGTCGAATGGCATCTAAATTTACGTTGTTATTAGTATTCGCATATTCCAAAGGTCAAAAAATTGTGACATACCGGAGAGAAGTAAAATAAAGACAAAACCAGCAGAATATTGAATAATACTTACAAATTTACTTATAGCATGAACTAAACGACTGTTAAAAACCACGCGCCACCTAAAACAAAAACAAAAATTAATTTTAATAAGTAATTAAAAAAAAAGACTAACATCTCAGGTTTAATCCATGGAAGCAACAAAACAATGGTTGCAAAAATTTTCATATACAGAATTAATGCAACTAAACTCCATTGAATACTCATTTCTCCAGTTAAAAAGGCACTCATGTTTTAAACTTTTGAATTTTTTTAAACAATAAAATAAATAAACGTTGTTGTTAAAAACCAATAATAAATTTTTTGTTGACGAATTTATTTTTATTTGTTATCGAAAACAACAAAAAAAAAGATAAACAACCTTTTTCCATTCAAGACCTTTGCAAGAGCTCAATGAGCAGCGGCAATAGCAATTTATTTTTTATTTTGTTTTCTTTTTTTTCATCCAACAGACAACGGGGAATTAATTACGTGTGTTTATGAGTTTTAAAAAACCAAAAGGTTGCATTTTCTCTCTCTTTTTCTTTGGGGTCTTTTAATTTTGATCAGCCAATAAACACATATGTTTAGGCTGTCCAAAGGAAGTGATAAATTTGAGTTTTCAAGTAAACAAAAACGTATAACCTTTTTCTAATTGCGTATTTAAATGCTTTATTATTTACACCATCAACAAAATTTAAAATATTCAAATTCAACAATTACTATTTCATATATCAAAAACATGTCAAGCTTTATTTGAATTCATTATTAATAGAAAAAAAAGAGAAACAATTGTCCAAAAAGTTAAGGATTTAAAGCTTTATCAAAAACTATAAACGATTCATATTACCGGAGCCTGAAGACCCCAAATACGTAAGCAATAAATCAGTACATATAAAAAGATTATTAATTTTAATTACAAAAATACATAAGACTTTAGTTAAAAGCAACAATTAAGAGGCATCCGACGCGATATGCTTTGAAGCAAAGTAATTTCTTTGTTCAGTTTGGCATTTTGCATTCAAATCTCCAAAAAGATAATTTCCAACATCTTTCTCATTTGAACTAAAAAACAAATCAAAAAAGAGATGTCTCCATTCTTCAAAAGAAATAAACTGCTTTGGATTTCCTTTGTCGTCAACGGCAAATTTACTAAAAGCTTCATGAGCTTCATGCAATCCATGGCCATAAACGGCCATTCCATTCGCGTATTCATCGATATTGAGATCCCATCCACCTTCAGAAACATTAAACAATTTAAACATAAATGTCATGTAATCTGTAAACCATTTGGGACCAGTTTTCTCTTTAATATTTGCTTTCTTCAATAATCCAATCCAATCTTCAATAGTTACCAATGAATCTCGATCGGAATCTGCTAATCTTTGTAAACCTTCCCATAAAGCTTCAAGGGTTTTTCGGGCGTATTCCATTTGCTTTGAATCAGGACCATAAATTTCTCGAATATTCTAAAATTAAATATATCGTTATTATTAAAAAAAATGAAGGCTTTTTTTACAAAGATGACACTTACTCGAAGACAAATATAAAAATCACTCCAATCAATTTCATGTGAAGCGTTGATGTCTAAAAAAATTTAGTTAGTATAAATACCGCAATGGCGTGAAAAATATACCGAAAGTAAGAGTAAAAATTTTAACCCATTTTCGAATTAAAAATGGAGGAATATCAGGATTCTTTCTCATTAATTCACAAATATGAATTTCATGGGTTCCCTAAAAATTCATAAATTATTTATACTTAACGCAAAGTCAGTTATTGTAAATTTACATATCCATCAGGCTCTCCTCCTAATTGTGAATCACGTCTGGAAAGTTTCTAAAAAAATTTGTAATGAAATCAAAAAAAGGAAACTGCATTAAACTCACATGATTATGATTTCCTCCTTTATTTTCATCCTGATGTGAGGTTGCCATCTTTCAAACTTTTATCGACTTTTTCTATCTAAAACATAAAATATTTTATTTTTAATTAAAAAAAAAATCGCCAAGAACTCAAAGGAAAAAAGGAAAAAGCTATGAACCAATAATTACCTGAAATTTTTCTACCTTTTATATTTATAAATCTTTCTTGAGCTCAAACTCATTCACCTCATGTCGTCAATTTATCAATCTTTTTTTAACCTTTTGATCATTGAAGCATGCTCGCAAATGATACAGCTCAAAAACATTAAAAGTCGCTGTTGATTTGGAGAGAAATGAAGGCACAGGCGTTAATTAGAGTGATGAAAGGATAAGCATGTGTCAAACAACAAAATTTTTGTCAGCAGATAAAATTAAATTCAAGCAAAGAAAAATTCATTGAACATGTTTGCTTCTTTTTTTTAAACGAAAAACAAAGAATTTTGTTGCCAAGAGACAAAAAAAGCATGTGTTTTTTCTTTGATTTTTTTACCTTTTCAAAAGATGAAGCTTTGTTCCATCGCCTGTGCTCATCCAAAATTTTGCGATTATCACGTTTTTCTCAGATGTTGGGAAGTAATGTGCTGACACTTTTTCTAGCTAATGAAACATTTTAAAAAAATAGTAACTTGATTTACAAGAAGAGAAATATATGTTTTTTATTTTTATTTCATTTATTTAAATTACAAAAATATTTAAACTCATCGTGATCTAACAACAAGCATAAGGTTTAAAAAAATCTAAACATTCTGGATTTCGAAGAGAACTAATATTTTTTACAGGCTTATTATGAATTATTTCTTTCACAGCTAATTCAACTTTTTTGCCACTGTTTGTGTATGGAATATCAGCCACAGCATAAATTTCATTTGGAATATGTCGAGGCGACATTTGGGTTCTGAGTTCAAGTTTAATGTGACGAATAAGGTCGTGAGTTAATTCATGGCCATCTGCGAGTTTAATAAATAAAATAACTAATTCATTATCTGGGTCGTGAGAGCTAGAAAAAAATTATTGGTTAAAATTTGCATAATTTTTAAAAAAAAAGTTTACTCTTGTTTTCCAACAACTAAAGAATCCAAAATGCCTTCCATTCGTTCAACGACATTATAAACTTCAGCGGTGCCAATTCTAACTCCTCCACGATTTAAAGTTGCATCACTTCGACCAAAAATAGTTACACCATGTGTTTGACTATCAACCAAACAAAAATCTCCATGAGTCCAAATTCCTTCAAATTTATTAAAATATGCATTAAAATATCTTTCACCATTGGGGTCATTGATAAAAGCGGATGGCATACTTGGAAATGGAGTGCAGCACACAAGTTCACCTTGTTCGTCAATTACACTTTTACCTAAAAAAAACAAAATAACTTTAATTAAGGTTTTAGGATTTAAAATAAAACGTAAAACTCTAAAACAAATTTAGCATAGAGCCCAGCAACGAAAATATAGGTTCGTGTGAAACTTTTATTTTTGACTAAATTTTTCGAGTTTAGTATTTTAAAAAAATTAGTTTTGTATAATGGCAAAATTTTTGAAAAAGCATAAAAAAGCTTTCAGAAAATTTTTACTTCGAGCATTAAGGTAATTATTTTTTTAAGATTTAAAACTCATTTATAAAAAGCCCTACCTTCTGAACTAAAAGCATGCATATCCATTCCCAAATAAAAATGTTGACATTCTCCAGGAACCACGGGGCAATTTAAAGATGCTCCAACAAAGCATCCAACAATATCGGTTCCACCCGAAATTGAACCAATTACAATTTGAGGTTTCATTTGATTATTTATACAAACGAATGATGAAGCTTTAAGGGGGCTTGCAGTGGATAAAGCAAGGCGCAAATTAGATAAATTATATAAAGATTTAAAATCCACATTCATTTTAGCATATTCATCCCAAATTTTTGCGCCCATTCCAATAATCGTGGCTTGAGTATTTTGGCAAACTTTTAAAAGTACATGTGGATCAGGTTCAAGTGGGGATTCATCATATAAAACAATCGATGCACCGGTATATAAAACGGTCATCAACCAATTCCACATCATCCATCCACAAGTGGTGTAAAACATGATGGTATCTTCGGCATTCATATCTGCTTGAATTATATGTTCTTCAACATGTTTTAATAAAGTTCTCTAAAAAATGAATTATCGATTAATCAATTCTTTAAAGTAAGTTTTTTTTAGGAAAAAGTCATTTAGAAACTTTTCTTTTCGAAGCCTTTTTCAATAATTTAGAAGATTTTTGAAAGCCTAAAAACTTTTCGTATGTTTTTTTATTTAATTTCTAAAAATTCGTGTCTTGCACCTATTTTTCAATTTGGAAAGATCTTGAAAGAATTGCGTCAAAAAAGTAAGAGTTATAATTCTAGAAAAATTAAAAAAAGAATTTAAGCGGCAAATTCCAAATTTATTTATTTGTTTATTTTTATTTTCTGTTTTTTTTGTTCGAAAAATGTCTTTTTAAATAGCGATTGCTTTTTTTTAGAATTTTATATTACTAAAAATCTCATTTTTTCAAGCTCAATACTTACCCCAACAGTATGAATCATGCCTTTAGGGATTCCAGTGGTGCCACTTGAAAATAAAATAAATAATGGATGATCAAATGAAACTTGTTCGAATGAAAGAATTGGATTACTTCCAGCTAAATCTTTCATTTGTTGCCATGTTAGCATTTTTTGATGGGAAGCAAATCGAGAGATTTCAGCATTATGTCCATCGAAAGGAATAACTACAACTTTTTCTAAACTTGGTAGACCAGCAACTATTTTATCTACATTTCCAATAAGGGAATGGTGCTTTTGCTTATAGGAAGTCATATTAGTGACAAATAATATTTTTGGTTGAATCTGTAAAAAATTCATTATAAAATCTAAATTTTTAAGATTTTTGTTTTTACCTGTGAAAATCGATCATGAACTCCAGTGGGTCCAAAATCAACTGAAGCTGAAGCCCATACAGCTCCAATAGTGGCTGAAGCAAGCATAGCCACAGCTGTTTCATAAAGATTTGGAAGATATCCACAAACTTTATCTCCCGAAACAACGCCCAATTTTCGTAAAGCTGTGGAAATATGGGCTACATCAGATCGAAGGGTTGCATAATCAAAATATTTGAACGAAGTTCCAGTATCTAAAAAGTAAACAAAATCAGTTTCGTATTTTAAGTTTCTTCAAAAATTTGCATATTTACAATATTTTTTTAAATAAAAATAGCTTTTTTTATATATATTTTTTTCAAATATTTTTCAACCGGAAATTTTTCAAAATTTTCATCCTTACTTGCATGAATAAAAGCTGGTCTTCCATCTTTTCCATGAAGCAAACAATTTTCAGCATAATTAAGTTTGGCTCCAATAAACCATTTTGGAACATCTTTCATAGATTTTTCTGTTTCCAAAACTTTTGAATATCCATTTGAAAGTTTAATTCCAGTAAAATGTAAAACGCATTCCCAAAATAAATCTGGTTTCTTGCAACTCCATTCATACCATTCTTCGTAATTGGCTAGAAAAAAGGAATAAAATAAATATTTATCGTTTGCTTTTTATTCAAAAACTTACAAAAAGTTAAATTATGCTTTTTACTGATAAATGATTGCAAAGCAAGTTCAGCATTTTTTCTATTTTCTGGTGGAGTA
Source organism: Panagrolaimus kolymaensis (assembly GCA_028622995.1). Taxonomy (NCBI): domain Eukaryota; kingdom Metazoa; phylum Nematoda; class Chromadorea; order Rhabditida; family Panagrolaimidae; genus Panagrolaimus; species Panagrolaimus kolymaensis. Next base: position 1,869,262 of record JAJQJQ010000050.1, on the reverse strand, counting down.
TAAAATTTATTTAACACGGGCTCGTCTCTTTGAGGTAAAGGCTCCCAAGTTGGTTCAGAAGTGCCATTCATTAAGCCACCATTATTGGCAGAAACCATGATAGCTGCTAAAAAATTAAAGGAGCTTCACAAAATGAAGAGAAAATAAATAAAATAAAAGCGCTTTAGAATATTAAAAAACATCGTAAAAAATTGATGGACGAAAAGACTTTGTATGAGGCAATAAAAAAATTACAAAAAAAGTGGAAAACTATGTAAAAAAAGCTTAAAACAGCAAAGTCTATAATTCGGTAAAATGAAGGGATAAAATGCATTTATTTCTGTAGTCATTATTTTTTTTTACGGAAAATAAAAAAAAAATTCCAACAAAAAAAATTCTTAATGAAGGTCAAAAAGCAAAAAGCAAAAAAGTAAAAAATGTTACAAAAAATCACGAATCATTTGTTTTTGGAGAAAAATAGTTTAACAAAAATATCGCGCAACAACAACATTCTCCATGCATCTTTTTTTTCAGTAAAAAAAACCCAAAATCAAAATATAAAATAGAGATACTTTTTCATTGGTAAAATAACCAATACTACCACAAAAGAAAATAAAGAAAAACAAAAAGAAAGAAAAAGAGAAAAGTCTCTTAAAAAATCTTTATTTCCTTTTAATATATCTTTTTTTTTTCTGCATAAATAAATATATTTGTTTCAAGCAAAAAAATAATAATTCAACAACCCGGATGTTAGTAATATACAAGGCAAAAAATAGAGAGAAAAAATGAAAGGGGATCAAGCAACAACACGTTTCTTGCGACACGAATATCTTTTTAAAATCTCAAAGTTCAATATTTGATAATTCTTCAGCAATTTTTGTATAATCGATTTTTTCCCCAGCTGCCCAATATGCTGCATTGATATTTTGCGGCGGCATCTCTTCCGTCTGGAAAACAAAAAAGAACAATGATCAAAAAATAAATAAATAAAACAATGTTTCTTTTTTTTTCAAAAATATTCTTCGTCGGTTGTAAAAATAAAAAATAATAAAAAAAAGAAAAGCGACTAACCAATGAATTTAAAAATCTTTCTAAATCCTTTTCATCTTCAATTTTACATTCAACATTTTCTAAACCTTCATAAAGTTTTAGAGTTAAATCATTAAAACATTCTTGAACGATGTTAATAACCTAAAAAAGTAGAGAAAATTAAAATTAAAAAATTACTGATTTTTTTTTATGTTTAAGGAGTGTCAATAGTAATATAAGAAAATTATTTAAAAAAAAGGTCAAAAGTCGGGTCATTATTTTTTTAACAACTAACAAAAAAAGAAAAAGAAGAAACACATCATACAAAAATCAGACCACTTTGATTTTGATTGGAAAAAAAAAAAGAGTGTTTCTGTTGCGCCTTTTTTTTGAACCACGCAAACACAATTTTATTTTTTATTTTTTGCGGTGTAGTTTCTCTTTTTTACTGGCCGCAATGAAATCACTGTTTATGTTGTGTTTTTTTTGTTTGTCCTTTGCTGCTCTGAGCAAGAAAAAAAGGGAAAAAAAGAGAATAGTAAAATCATAAAAAGTGAAAATAAAAAAATGTTTTACTTGTTCTTCGGTTGGATACGAATGGGCAAGAATTTCCAATTTTGGACGTATGTGTTCAATAATGGCCAAAATATTGATTAATTGATTGGACACTTTTGGGTAAAATTCACTAAAAAAAATAAATATATTAATTTCTTTCTAAAAAATATGCAAAAAATTCAAATTACCTTGTTTTGTCAATTGGAGGATGAACTTCTTCTTCTTCTTGACTATTTTCAGAACAAATACTTCCAAGCTTTAAAAAAACTGAACTTTGTCGAGAAATTTCATAATAAAGAAAATCATATGCAGCCGCATCAGGGAGGAATGTATCACCATAGGTTATAAAGAAATTAACGACAAGCAAGGCACGGTATAAAAGATGAAAGACTTCATCACTTGGTAGTTTGGTTAAGTTTTGAGAGAGATAATTAATTATTGAAACCAAACCTAAAAAAATACTGATAATATTTTTTTGTGCTTTCAAAAAACTTTTTTTTTTGCAATTTAAAAATTTTTAAACTACATTGCAAAATTTTAATTTGTGCAACTTTTTGCAAAAGATTTTTAGAATTTTAAAAACCCAAATTATCGCTGCTTTTCGTGTAAACAAATATTTCTGAGCTAATTAAACTTTTTTGTTAGAAAATAATGATGGTTCTCTGCTATCAATGATAGCTTGGTCACTTCCTCAAAAGAATTCAAAGAACACTTACTATTAAAAAGAGGCCTCCAACTTCTTAGACGAATATTGCATTTTTTATGATAAATCAGAACTCGATGAGTAATAGATAATGAAAGACTAAAAAACCATCAAATTTTTTTTTCTTCCTCACACCATTTTTTTAAATTTAAAGACTTACTGATAATGTAAAAATGGAAAATTTTGTTTTAAATGTGTGGAATTAAAATCCGTTAAAAGCTCCAATAAAGCTGTGCTTAAAGTGATTGGAGTTTGACTTATGGGTCCAAAAGAAGCTGATCGATGAAGCATGGAACTTTTATAAAGAGAAATATTAGTGGAAAGGTGCATATCTTGAATTGCACTTTGGACATATGGTTCACTAATAATATACCATAAAATTAGGAGGCAAAGTTTGGCTTGGTCTTGTTGTTGCTTGGCTGAAAAGCAAAAAATGAAGGCTAAAAATTCAAAAAAGGAAAAATTACTGTCAAAATCAGCAAAAACGAAGGATGAAAAGCTCAAAAACAATGAAAACACATTTAAATTTGGACCATTTTGAAGTGATAATTGAGTAGCTGTGCCATTGTGATCATGGGAATGGGGTGGCTAAAAAACGAAATTTGCATACAAATTTTATATATTCTTTTTTGATTCTGCAATTTTCAATAAAAGCGAGCATCTTTTTAGACTTTCTTGAATCAGTCCGAAAAAAACCCAGCAAAAAATAGTAATAATTTACCGATGTCAAAATAACTGCAATGTTTCGATTTAATTTAACAGCAGTATGAAGGAATAATAAAATATTAACATTTGCATATTTAGAATTTCGATGTGAAACATGGTGGTCTTTTCCAAATAAATCAAAAACCTAGAAAATAACGATTTTTTTAAAAACTATTAACAAATTTTTGGATTAAAAAACAAACCTTCGAAGTCATGATTGAAAGCATGCTATTGTTTTCACCCAAATACTGTTTACTAAAAGTTTCGATTGCTTTGTTCAATTGTTCATTAATAAAATTTCTGATTCCCTGAAAAACTTAACAACTTTTAAAAAATATAAAAAAGTAAATTTAAAAAAGCTAACGATGATTCCAATGTTGTCTTCGAGAGCTGAGAGTCGCTCTTTAAATCGATTTTGTTTTGCTTCTTCATGGACTTGGAGCAGAACAACAAAAATAGAAACTAAAAAATGCTTTTCTTGTGCTTAAAAAATATATAAAAGATGCTATTTTTACCTGCTGGCTGTTCAATAGGTTTCAAATCGGGAAAAGAAAAAATAGTAATCAAAGCTTCAAAAATATCATCGTTAGCTAAGGCGAAAATCAATGGGTTATTTGAACATTTTGGAAAGGCACTCCAAAGCGCTAATAAAGTATTCAAAAGGCACGTTTTAAGCGTCAAACAACTATCTCCAACGATGACATCTCGAAAGCGTTGAGAAAATATTTTTGCAAAATCTTCGGGTGTTCCAGGCAAAAGTATACATTGGCCTTGGGGAATACTTTCAACTTTACTGCTTCCAATGTAAAAAGCTACAACTCCGAGAGTCTAAAATAAGTTTTTAAAGGTTAAAAATTGACTTTAAAAAGCAAGAAAAAAATAAGTTACTTGACAAGCATTAAATAATTTTAAACCTTGTTCGCCTTTTAATATTCCCAAAATGGTTGAAACCCAAGCTTGAATCAATGGAGTCTTTTGCTGCAAAGTTTCAATGGACCAATTTTTGAGTAAGGAACCCAGATGTTGAATGTTTGGACGTAACAGAAAAAACTCATCAGCTTTAATTATTTCAAGCTTTCCCTGAAAAAAGCAAAGCATTTAAATTTAGTTTTTTCCATTAAAATAGGAATTAGGAAAACAAACAAACTTCTTCAAAAAATTGATGATACAATTTTATAATTTTTGGTTCCGTATTTGGCTTCATTTTTTCCCATAAGTTTTACAAAATCGGTTGAAGCGGTCGTTGGGTCAAAAACTTTAATGACGATTTAATGCTGGCAAATTTGCAATGAAACACAATACGCCAGAAAAAAATAATTTATTTATTCTCAAAAACTATCATTAATCCATTTTTGAAGATGTTTGAATTAGTGTTAAATTCCTGACAGATTAAATTGTTATAACGACTTTATTCTGATCTTTGTATTAGAAGCAATTTCTATACCGAACATTTTTTTATTTACCGAAATCTTTGTCAGTCGAGTCGGTACGGTACATCCAAACCTTCTATTATGCAATATAGCGTTCACAACGGTCAAAAAGTATTTGCAAAGGAAAAACCAAATATTAATATTAAATAAAAAAAATTTTTATGTAACATATTTTTTGGAATTTGGCATAAAACGTGTCCTGAATTTTCTTGTTTATAAATATAAATGATTAATAAATTTAAATGAGAAAAAAAATGAAGCCACAAAAATATTTTGATTATAAAATACATATTCTCTTGAAAATAAAGTAAACATGTTTTTACAATATATATAAAAAAATGCTTACGTAATATTTAACAGTCTTTGATCTTAGTTTTTACTAGGGTTGTCAAAAAAGATTTCCCGATTTTTCCTGGGAAATTTCCCGCTACAAACCCTTACAAAGTTTCACAAAGTCTAACAAAGTTCTACAAAAGTTGCTATAACTTTGTTAAACTTTGTAAGACTTTGTGAAGGTTTGTAGCGGGAAAATTCCCGGGAAATTTCCCCATTTTCCCATTTCCCGGGAAATTCGACAACCCTAGTTTTTACCACGAGATTTCCTTTTTTATTTTTATTTTTGCGAAGAAAACTCACTATTAACGGTAAAAAAAGTCATTAATAAGGTGAAAACAAAGAAAAACGAAGGCTTTTTTAGTCATCTCTGTAGCACAGCAGCAAAAAAATCATCCATCCTTTTTTGGTGCGAATGTTTGCAGAAATAAAACTTCCATTTTTTTAAAGACAGTATTTAAAATCCATAACAATAAAAAAGGGTTTTATAAAGACAAAATAAAAAAAGTTAATTTTGATATTCAGCCTATATTAGTGGATATAACCACGATTACTTCTCTCTTGTTTAAATTGATAAAAAAAATGGAAGATCCTCATTATTTTGGCATCTAAACCTTATAGCATTTTTGGATCCTTCTTCATTCTTGGATCTTTACTGACTTTTTTAATACTTTAGAGTCTATGGATCCTTTTTCCCTTTCCTGGTTTTTGGATCCTTCTTCCTCATTTATCATTTCTCATCTTAAAATCCTTTTAGGTCTGTGGATCCTTTGGACACCTCAAAAAAGCAACCATTCTTCAGAGCATTATTTTCTTGAAATTAAAATAAAACTTCATTCTAAAGCATAAAATTTTTAAGCTATTTTTTCATTCATCTTTTATTCATTTGTTTTGGATCTAACTTTAAGCCTCCATCTATGTATCTCACATGATTTCGGTCAAATAAACTAGCACCTGCCTTTTACGAATATACAATCATTTTCTTTTGCGCTCGAAATCAACAACGTTTGCTTTTCTTTTTTTGAACGACTTTTAGATCAATTTTTATTCTGTCTTATTTTTCCAGTAAAAATTTTTAGTTATAAAACAAAGAACTTTTAAAATTTTGAAGCACCAAACACCAATTTCCCAAATTTTTAAAAGTTTAACCAATTTTTTTCCATTTTTAATTCCATGTTTTAATTTTCTTCCATCGTAGATTTTTTTGTGTTTTTTTATGTATAAAGTGAGTTTAAAGCTTTTGAAAACATTCGAATTAAAAAAAAACAACTTCAAAAAAATTAGTAAATATCCGAAATTTTTTTTCTAATTATTCATTAACGTTTTAAATTTACATTTTTTCTATTTAACTTGTTTGCTTCTTTTATATTTAATTTTTTATAAAATTCCAAAAAATCTCTTCATTTCTTGCTAGAAAAAGTGTCTCAATTTCTTCCAACAGTTAAAACAACAAATGGACGGTTATTAAATCGACCAACTAATCATGTCCTTCCACTTGAAATTAATGCAACTGAAACTCCTGCAACAAAAAAAGAAACTGCAAAAGAAAAATCATCAACTCGCGTATTACGTCTTCGTAAACCCAAAAGCAGTTATGTTTTTTACATCGCTCTTGTCTTACTCTCATGAGTCATAGCTAGCTAATTAATGCCCTAAAATTTAAATTCTTTCCAACTCATTAATAGTTAATTTTGTAAAAATTCTGCCATGTTAATTTTCAAACATGATGCTACTTATAGGTGGAAAACTCACGACTGCGGCTAGAAAGTACTTATAAATACCATTGATTCCTCATCGATTTACAATGGCCTTCCTTGCAAATGTCGGATGGTCAGAAACTTGTTCATAATATTATGGATCATCGACCAAAAATTCAACAATAACCAATTCTGACTTCTATTGTTGGTTCAATTACAAAAATAATCAGCGTATTTTTTATTATTTTCTGTCAAGTCACTTTTTAAAAAATGTGTCTTAAAAAATCTGAATTTTTTACTTGCGATTCCCTGGATCTCGAGTTTCTGATATAAAACCATTTAAACATATGTCAGATTCGTGATCAGGGATCTGGAAAACCCTTGTGGGATAAGTATCAGAACAAAACATGATAAAAGACTTTTTCGAAATGTTCCAAAATTTTTAAAAAAGGTCGAAGATTAGAAAAAACGACTTCTAAAGCGAATGGTTGTTATAAATTAATAATTAAAAACCTAACAAGCATTATTTGAAGCTCTCTAACGCAGTGTTTTGATTTGATCAAAATCTTACAAATCCTTCTTTCTTTATTTTTAAAACTTAAAAAATCTAAGGTGTAGAAATAAAAAATTCGGTTTTTAAGATCGTCTTCATTTGAAAATTAATTATCAGATGCAAAGTATTAAAATTTGGTTTTTTATTTATTTAACCAGAAAATTCACAAATTATTTTTTTAATCAAAGCTAATAATATTTGAAACAAACATTAATCAACGGAAATCTCTAAACGTAGTTATAGAACTTATGAAAAAGAGAAAAACTTCTAACAACAAGTCAAATTTTTGCTAAAACATGAAAAGCAATCAAAGAAAGTAAACGAAAGAGGGGAAAATTAACAAACAATTAATTTATAAAATTATGACTTTAGAAAATATTCAGACAATTATAAAAAGAATATTAGTGAAATAGTAAGAATATGATATTTTAAAATAAACGAGCAAGTTGAAAAGAAGAACTTTTCCAATTGTTGATTATTGAAAAATTTAATTGTTGCATGGCGCTTGATCCCAAAATATTGACATTATTAAAATTTTTTCGAGAAAGGTAACACTGAATTCGGCTATCCTTATCCTAAAAATTAAAAATTAAAACTTAAATTCTATTTTCAATCATAAAACATACAATGATGGCGAGAGGAATCTGATCAATGTTATTATTGCTCGCGCTATAAAGGGCATCCATTGTTTTTTGGGTAACATAAGTATGTGGACAATTAGTGTCCAAGAGGAAATAAACATTCAAACATGGAGCACTGGGATTGTTAGCTCTTTGAACTGGAAGGCATATAATGAAACGCACATTGGAACCATAAATAATACCGTCAACAACGGGGAAAGGCGATGAAGAAAAGGACCCGTTGCTGAGATGATGTTTATCTTTTTGAATACCAATCTAAAATTACAAAAAATAAGTTTATATATGAAAGGAATAAAAAAAAATTACAAGAATTAGTTCATTTTCATCAATGTCGGTGATATTAACATCAAAAACTTTTGGAGGAATGGCAAGATGGTCGCAATTGAAAAAAGAAAGTGATGGATCCTTAAAATGAATAAAATTAGTGGGGTTAGTAAAAAATAAATCATAAAATTACCTTGTCATCCATTTTTGAAGTTTATCCTGATCGGCTGTAAAAAAAAAAGAATAATTAGAGTAAATATAAAATTTTCGAAAATATTATTTAAACAAATTTGTTCAAAAAAATCTTTTTTTTACAAAACTTTGTTTAATATTGTATTTTTGCGCGAAATAAAATATTAAATAAAACAAAAACATGCGAAGTTAGACGACCGAACAAATTCGAAAAATCTTGTAAGGACTGATTTAATAAATACAATTACAAAATATGGGGAAAAAAGGAGAGCTTTTATGAAAGTTGTACGGTTTTAGGTGTAATTGGGTTTGATAAATGGTTATATTAATAATAAAATTAAATAAGAAATGAGTTGAATTACAAATAGAAAATATAAAATGAATTACAAAATCAAAAAAAGACACAAAAAAATCAATCAATAGATAAAAAAAATAGAAAAACGGCTAGGCTCGCGTTTTAAAAAGGTGTGAATGAAAAAATGTGGCAGCATTGGTTTGTTTAATAACTTTGGATAGTTGGCGCACGGTCAACGAAGATGGTGCAAGGTTTTCGCGATGGGAATGATGATGATTGAGCGGTCGAAGAACGCACAAAAGTCGCCAAAAAAGCACCAATAACAAGTGAAATATAGATGGAGAATGAGGCGCTGAAGACACATAAAAATGAATTAAAAAAGCCAACTTTATTATTTGAGCAACCGTGATTCATGTTTACGGATTGGAGCAAATAAAGTAAACTCAAAGTCAACTTTTTAATGAAAGCTATTGTTTTGATGATTAATAAACCAAATAATATTGAAACTAACATTGATTTCGTAAAATTGGCTGAACCAAAAGGTAATTTTTTATCATCATTTTAAAGAAACGAAATAAAAATGAAAAGTAAACATCCTTTTTGCGAGCGCAGAGGAAAAGAAAAAAAGGCAAAACTTAATCAATCGGCAAAACAAAAGACTTTTAAAGAAACAAGCAGAAATATAAAAGGAAATATCATTTTTAAACAAAGCTAGAAAAACATACATATAATACAATATATTGAAAGGATTGGTTGAGTTATGCCCACAACGAGAGAAGCAAAATTAAATAATATTAAAGAAACAAAAATAAATTAAGCTATTCTCTTTTAAACTTCTTTTCCAAATATTCACTAAAATTTTTTTCATTCGCCTCACTTGATTGATTCCTAAGTGCATTGTGCGTGCAAAGAAAAAATATTTCTCATTCTTCTCTTTCTCCGCAATTTTTTCCATCGCAGCAACAACAAAAAATATAGAGGGAGAAAGAATGGTTGATCTCCCAACAACCAGCGAGGAAGTGCCGCTACAAAAAAAGCTTTTTTTTTAGTCAACCAGCCACGATTAACAACAACGATAAATGCGCATTTTTTCTATTCCCTCGTTTCTCTTTATTTTTCCATCGTGTAAATATGAAATTTTAGTTTACTTTTTTTTAATGTGTGTTTAAGAAGTTGCTAATTTTGCTTTTTCTAGAAAATTATAATATTCCTTCAAATAATCAAGTTTTTTTGTTTTAAAACTAACAAACAAAACAAAAAATGAGTCAAATAAATATAACCGATTTACCTGCGAATGAGCAAACAAAATTAACTAATTTACGCTCACATAAAGCTGGATTATTACAAGAAATTCATCAACTTCAAGGTACTCTTAATCGAGTAAATGATGAACTTGCTGCTATTAGTGTTATTGAAGAGTATGTTTCTTTTTTTTTATATATTCTTTTTTCTTCTTTCAAAACTAAATTTCTAACAAAATTTTTAGTGGCGAAGAAAGAAGCAAATTATTTTCGATTGGAAGAAAAAAGTTTAATACTCATCCCAAAGCAGGAATGAAATATTTGATCGACCATAGATTGGTGGAAAACGATCCAGAATTGATTGCAGATTTTTTATTAACTTGCAAAGATTTGAGAAAGCAAGCGATTGGAGAATATTTGGGCGAAAAGGATGATTTTATTTTAAAAGTTATGGAACATTTTATTCGAAAGCAAAGTTTCCGTGGACAACCTTTAATTCTTTCGTTGAGGCAATTATTAAATTCACAACTTTTACCACGACAATCAAATATTTTGGCGTGAAATAAAAAAGTTGGAAGGAAGCTGCAATTTTTTTTGTAAGGAATTTTTTTTTCATTCTAAACAGTTTTTTTCTTTTCATTTCTTGGTTCTTCCTTTTCCTAACTGCTGTGTTTATTTATTTTTAGTCGATAATTATTTTCATGTTTCTAAACTTTGTAATCCAATTATCATTTATTTAGCGATTCTTATTTGCGTCATTTATATTTTTGATACTCACGTGTTTTGTCTCTTTGTTATTTTGGTTTCCTCTACTAAAAAACATCATTTTCAGGAAGATGTCATCGTCATTTTTGAAGAAGGAACCAACATTCTTGGAAAAAATTTCTCGCCGTCACAAGTTAGTTATTTATTATTTTACCTTTGTTTACTCACAATTTTTTTAGGCAAAAAAGCTGGTACGTGATCATGATTCATTTGCATCTGAACTTTATCGAGTTAATGGTGAAAACAGCAAGCTCAAAAGTGAACTTGTATCATTGACTGCGAAATACGAACACTTGAAGCTGAACCAAGGCGAATTGAAAGGTGAATATGCGACAATAAAAGCTGAAAAGACCGAATTGATATCAAAGGTAAGACATTTTAACTATTTTTAAAACAAAAGTTATGATTATTTTTAGGTTCGTGAAATGGAACAAAAAGCTCGCGATAGTGAAGAAATAATTGTAAAATTGAAAGCCGTACATGATCGAATGAAAATATACGAAACCCAATTGAAAAGCGAACATACAACATTGACTGTTAAATACGAACACTTGAAGCTGGACTATGGCGAATTGAAAGATAAACATGCAACAATGAAAGTTGAAAATGATCGAATGAAGGATGAAAACAGCGAATTGAAGTCAAAGGTAAGGTTTATGAATAACTTTATAAACATTCAAATGATTTCGTTTTTAGCTTCTTGATCGAGAAAATGAACTTGCGGCCGTGAAAGCTCAAAAAGTACAATTGAAGCATGAAAAGAACGAAATGAACTGTAAGGTAAACGTTTTTGTAAAAATTTTCATATAATCTTATGTTAGTTTTAGGTGGACGAAGCTGAACAAAAAGCTCATGATGCTGAAGAATTGAAACGTACAAATGCAGCAATGAATGTTCAAATTGATCAACTGAATAATAAAAATACCGAATTGAAGTCAAAGGTTGATTGATAGATAACTTTAAACATAGTTTATGGCCATTTTTAGATTCTTCAAATCGAAGATGAAGCTCGTGAATTTAGTAAAAAGAATGATGAATTGAAAATTACTCTTGAGAAGAAATAAAAAAAAGGTATGCTTTTTTTCAAAGTCGCTATAACTTAATATCAATCTAAATTTTTAGATTCAATCATTCGAACAAACTGAATTATTTTGCCAGAAACCGCTTTATATTCGTGCAAATAATGGATATTTTCTCAATGGTGAAAAGGAAAATTATTCAATGTACTGTAATTATAAGAGTGCTGGTTCAAATAAAATCTTTGTTATTGAACAATTTGGTGCTTAAGTATTTTTTTTAAGATCAAATGGAAAGTGTGTTTCATCAGAAGATGGAAAGAAAGCAATGAACTGTGATCGGGATATTCCGAGGGAATGGGAACGCTTCGAAATTATTCATCATGGTGGTAATGCTTTCTCATTGAAAGGAAACAATGGTAAATTTGTTTCAAACAAAGGTTGTTATTTATACTGTGATGCCTCTGACATTGGAAAAAAAGAAACTTTTTATATTTCCATCTACTAATTTTTATACTTTTTTTTGTAATTGTAATATTGTCTTTTGTCTTGTTGTTCTTGATTTTGTTGTTATTAAAATTTTTTAATAAATGTTGTTTATAAACAGTTGTATTGTGTTGGAAGCAAACATTGATCAAGAAAGTTTTGAAATTTCATATCCTCTTGTCAGTCTTTAACTTTATATACAAAAACGAAGCTAAAAAGCCAACAGCGGCTCCAATCATTGCATATCGTTTGTATTTCTTTATTTTGGCTAATTTTTCTTTATGGACTTTGATTTTTCTAAAAAAAGTTAAAGTTATAAAAACTCTTTAAACAAGTTCATAATACGAAAATTCAGTGATTTTAGTATTATTTATTTGAATTCCGTCAATCAAATAAATCAGTATCAATGCGTTAGAAAAAGGTAATTATTCTTTTTTTACCTTATACAAAATCTTTTTTAATGGAAAAAAGTGAAAGAAAGACGTTTTTTTTATTCATGGTTTCTTCTTCTTTTATTGTATTTCTTTAATTTTTAATTTTTTTTGAAACAAAGACAATAAAAAAATGTCTTTTGTGGGGGCTATTATCAGTATTTTTTTTTTCATTCAAATAAAAGTGACACACTTGTTTGTTGAAAGTAACAAAAATGAATTTTACTCACATATTTCTTTTATTGTATTCGCATGCAACAAGTGAAACATTTATTTTTTGTGCAGAAAAGTTTTCCACACGCTTGATTCTTTTTTGTATTACTTTTCTTCTATTTTCGATTTTTTGTTTATAAATTTTTAAATTAAATTTTTTAAATATGTAGAAAACCTTAATTTCTTACAGTGCCTTAAAATTCCCAAAAAATGTTTCAAAAATTTATACTTATTTTCCTCATTTATGGAATCCACAGCGTCGTCGTTGGTGAAAAAGTAAGTTTATTATTTTACACATAAATTCGATTATTTCCATATCTTCAAATTGTGTTAAAAACTCAGATTTTACTTTTAAGGCTGGAAAAAACTTTAAATTTCTTGATGGCAGCCCTGTCATATCCGAAGATAATAGTAAACTATACGTTAGAGGAATTTTAACTGGATATGATGAACGTAACATAGCAACTCAATGGTCACTTCTGATTTGCACAACTAACCAAAGCTTGGCCGCACTCAAAGCCTTGGATGGTTATGCAAACTCTGGTAAACCAAAGAATTGCATATTTTTTAGCTATGTATTTAAATTCAATCAAGAATATCAAATATTACGCTTTCAATGTGTCCGAATATATCAATGAATAATACTTTTGGTTAAACCTGTGCAACCATACTTATAATTTAAAGGAAAAAAAGAGAACAAGAATTGAAATGAGTTGTCAAATTACAAAAGTAAAGTCATCTTTCCAATCTCTAAACGTAGTTATAGAACTTATGAAAAAGAGAAAAGCTTCTAACAACAAGTCAAATTTTTGCTAAAACATGAGAAGCAATCAAAGAAAGTAAACGAAAGAGGGGAAAATTAACAAACAATTAATTTATAAAATTATGACTTTAGAAAATATTCAGACAATTATAAAAAGAATATTAGTGAAATAGTAAGAATATGAAAGAAATTAAGCTAAACGATCGAGCTGAAAAACGGAATTTTTCCAATTGACGATAATTGATACATCTAATGCTTGTAAAGCTATCGAACCCAGGAGATTTATTGTTTCAAATTTGCCTTCGGATTTCCAGCATACGATTCGGCTATTAGGATCCTAAAGATTGTATATTATAAAATATAATCTACTTTTATGATAAACATACGATGATTGACAAATTAATTTTGTTATCAGTGACGTTTCCAATTCCCAATAATGTTTCCATGGTTTTCATGCTTATATATGATTGAGGGCTTCCAGTATCTACTAAAAAGTAGATAAATAAACATTGAGAATTCTGATTTTTGGCCAGTTTGACAGGTAGTCGTATCATAAATCTCACGTTGACGCCATAAATAATACCCCCAATGGGGAAAGGTGCTGGTGAAAACGTTCCCTCACAGAGATGAGGTTTATCTTCTTGATTACCAATCTAAAATTACAAAAAATAAGTTTATATATGAAGGGAATAAAAAAAAATTACAAGAATTAGTTCATTTTCATCAATATCTGTAAGAAGTATATCGTAATTAGGGGATGTATTGACAAGATTTTCAATTTCCTAAAAAGAAGTATGAATGAGCCTTAAAATGAATAAAATTAGTGGGGTTAGTAAAAAATAAATCATAAAATTACCTTGTCATCCATTTTTGAAGTTTATCCTGATCGGCTGTAAAAAAAAAAAGAATAATTAGAGTAAATATAAAATTTTCGAAAATATTATTTAAACAAATTTGTTCAAAAAAATCTTTTTTTTACAAAACTTTGTTTAATATTGTATTTTTGCGCGAAATAAAATATTAAATAAAACAAAAACATGCGAAGTTAGACGACCGAACAAATTCGAAAAATCTTGTAAGGACTGATTTAATAAATACAATTACAAAATATGGGGAAAAAAGGAGAGCTTTTATGAAAGTTGTACGGTTTTAGGTGTAATTGGGTTTGATAAATGGTTATATTAATAATAAAATTAAATAAGAAATGAGTTGAATTACAAATAGAAAATATAAAATGAATTACAAAATCAAAAAAAGACACAAAAAAATCAATCAATAGATAAAAAAAATAGAAAAACGGCTAGGCTCGCGTTTTAAAAAGGTGTGAATGAAAAAATGTGGCAGCATTGGTTTGTTTTATAACTTTGGATAGTTGGCGCACGGTCAACGAAGATGGTGCAAGGTTTTCGCGATGGGAATGATGATGATTGAGCGGTCGAAGAACGCACAAAAGTCGCCAAAAAAGCACCAATAACAAGTGAAATATAGATGGAGAATGAGGCGCTGAAGACACATAAAAATGAATATAAATTTTGTGCTCATCAACTTCTCCTTGGAAACACCTTCATCAAAGCATTTAATTCTCTCGAATTTAGGCCAAAAGAAAATATTGTTCGCATCAGTGGACGCAATTTGCATCTTAAATATAGTTTATTTTTTATTAAATTCTTGCTTTTATAGGTGATTTCATTTACTTTTTAGTTTATGCCTTATTTTAACTATTTTATTTCATATTCATTAAATTTTTTGTTATCTTTATTTTTTTTTAAATTTCATAAACTTGTTTTTAAATGTCGGAAGTTTCTAATCATTTTTACAACATAAAATAAAAAACCAAAAAACATCGAACCAGACAGGTCTAAAGTCGTACCTTCATGTTTATTTCATTTGAGTTATCTTCATCCAATTTATGAGCCACAGGAACAAGACCATTAATAAATGAAGTTAATCTATAAACGTGATAATAAAAAAAGAAAAGAAAAAAAGCAAATAAAATGTTTAAATCATAAAACATACTTGCACTCATTGCTCTTGGGGACGTTCCATCGTCCAATTTTATTTTCTGTTCATGAACCAATGTTTATGTTTTTTTTGTTCAGAAAGTTTTATAAATAAGCTTCATTCTCATTGTATTATTTCCAAACGTTTTTAATATTGCATTGAACGAACAAATACGAGACCACACGATTTGACAATTTTTTTCCTCTTTCCGAACATTTTAAATCTAAACTAGATTTTGTCCCATAAAAACGTATGAAAAATAAAAAAGAAGAGGATTTTTATTTTTAGTCTATCAATATAAAAATTGAACATGCCAAAAATGGAGTTATTTTTATCTTCGCTCGAATTGAGGAGAAAAAAGGATGTTCCGTTCGCTCGCTTGATTCCCTGGTGCATTTTGCTTGCAAATAAAAATTATTTCCATTTTCTCTCTCCTCTGCGCTTTTTTTTCCATCACAGCAACAACGAAAACAACCCATTCAAAGGAGAAAACAAAAAAGAGAGAGAAAGAGAGGCGAGAGGGAAGAATAGAAATGGCTGATCTTCTATTCTAACCACCGAGGAGGAACCGTCGCCGCCACAAAAAGAGCTTTTTTTAGCCACCACCACTAACAACAAAAATAAATGCGCTATTTTTCTCCTCTCACATCCATATTTTTTTTCAATCGTGAAAATTCATGAATTTTTTTATGTACCTTTTTTACTATTCTTTAACTGTAATTTTTTTTAAACTACAAAACAATCGTTTGTTTACGTGGCTGAAATTTGTTTTTAAGAATATAATTTTTTTTTTCAGAAAATTAATGGTTTGAAAAAAGAAAGAAATGAGTCAAGTAAATATAACCGATTTACCTGCGAATGAACAATCAAAATTAAATAATTTACGCTCACATAAAGCTGGATTATTACAAGAAATTCATCAACTTCAAGGTACTCTTAATCGAGTAAATGATGAACTTGCTGCTATTAGTGTTATTGAAGAGTATGTTTCTTTTTTTTTATATATTCTTTTTTCTTCTTTCAAAACTAAATTTCTAACAAAATTTTTAGTGGCGAAGAAAGAAGCAAATTATTTTCGATTGGAAGAAAAAAGTTTAATACTCATCCCAAAGCAGGAATGAAATATTTGATCGACCATAGATTGGTGGAAAACGATCCAGAATTGATTGCAGATTTTTTATTAACTTGCAAAGATTTGAGAAAGCAAGCGATTGGAGAATATTTGGGTGAAAAGGATGATTTTATTTTAAAAATTATGGAACATTTTATTCGAAAACAAAGTTTCCGTGGACAACCTTTACTTCCATCTTTGAGGCAATTATTGAATACTTTTTTAATTCCTGGTGAAGCACAAAAAATTGATAGATTATTGGAATGTTTTTCTAAATATTTTTTTGAACAAAATCCACAAGCTTTTAAAAGTGCAGGTAAGAGTTTTATTTTTCAGGCTTCCAAACTTTGCCATTTTTGGATCCAAAGAATTTTCATTTTTTGATTAAAATTCTTTTAAACATTATATTCTTGGAGCAGAGAATAAATTCTGCAAATAGTTGTTTTTTTTTTTTGATTTAATTTATGCAAATTTTTAAAGAATGAATTAAAAAGGTTGATTTTAATTTTATTTGTTTTAGATGCCTGTTTTATTTTATCATATTCCATAATGATGCTGAATACCTCTTTGCATAATCCAAATGCAGTGAAAGAAAAAGTCCCAATGGAAAGATTTTTAACCATGCATAAAACTATCGAAGGTTGCGAAGATTTTTCTGAAGATATGTTAGCTGTAAGCGAGTTTTATTTAACAGCATTTTTAAAATAATGATTTTCTTTTTTTAGGGCCTTTATGAAAGCCTTAAAAATGAACCCTTAAAGACTTTTGGTGATGATGGAAACGATTTGGGCCAAGCTTTTTATAATCCCGATCGAGCTGGATTTCTTTTTAAACTAGGTTCAGGCTATCGATCATGGAAGCGTCGATGGTTTGTTTTGAATGAAATGTGTTTATATTATTTTGATTCTGAAAATGTAAGCAGCAACTAAACCCAATTTTTTCTTAAACTTTTTTATATATATTCATATTTATTTTTTAGGACAAATCACCCAAAGGCATAATTCCATTAGAAAGTATCTCAGTTCGAATGGTAGAAGATAAAACCAAGCCACATACATTTGAAATATATTCAAATGCAAGTGAAGTAATAAAGTCATGTAAAGCTGAACCCAAAGGAAAATTAGTTGAAGGCACACATTCAGTTTATCGATTAGCTGCATTAAGTTATGAAGAAATGAGTGCATGGACCACAGCTATACAGTAAGATTTTTATCTTTTTCATCGCTTGCTTTTTTTGAAGAAATTAGGAGAGTTTTCAACTAAACTTTTTTTTCAGGAGAAATGTTTACAAAAATACTTTCTTCAGTACATTGCAAATGAGAAAAAAGAAAGTTCAAGGAACACCAATCAAAAAATGAAAAAAATCAACCTTCCATTTATTTCAATTAATAATTTTATTTAATATTTAATGAAATTTTTTTACGGGTTTATAATTATCCAAAAACAAATCCTTTTTCTAATTTTTATTTACGCATCATTATCTGCCGTTGTTGTGCTTCTTGTTTCTTGTTTAACAATAATTCTTCGTTTTTGTTGTTCATTTTTAAATATTTGTTCATAAATTGTTTGTCGACGATTTCTCATTCCTCCTGTTTCTCCACTTTGCTTAGTTCGATGAGTATCTTTCGAAGTTTTTCGAGAAGTTGACCGACTCAAAGAAGATTCATCAATGCCACCAGATTTTTGCTTGCAAAGTTTTCATTTACATTTTTCTTTTTTTTCCTTTTGATTTTGTTTTTCTTTTTTGCAACTAAAAATAAATATTTATAATTTAAACAATTAACAATTTCACTGAATTGAACAATTATAAACAGTTATCCGATGCTTAACAAGAAAAATTTGTTTCGTGTTTATAATATTCCATAATTTAAAAAAAATAACAAGTCTAGAAAAATATCATATTTTTAAAAGTCAAATTTTCTTTTTAATAAACTACTCAAGTACTTGATTAAGTATTTACTAACCTTGGTCATTTGTGACTTTTTGATACCTTTTTTATGACACTTTCATATTATTATTTATTTATGAGCCAAAAACCATTAATGCAAGCAACAAAAATTTAGTAGTGAAAGTTTTTAGTGGTGACTTAAAAATGAGCTGCAATTTTTCAATAACCTCGACTATGAATGATTATGAAGAATTTCCATCTGACCAATATAAAAATGTTGTAAAAAATCTTTTAAAAGATTTAGAATCTGTTTCAACGCTTTCAGAAATCCGCAATTTGTTTTTATACTTTCAAAAAAAGTACACGATGGTGCCGAAATTATGGTTAAAATGGCTTGAGTAATCATAGTTTTCTTTTTCTTTAAATTTTTAAAAATGAATTTTTAGATTAGAAGAAAAAAGTCATTATTCAGATTTCGATATCTTGAAATTAAAGTCACAACAAAACGATATTAAAAAATTGGCATCTACTCATTTTAATATTAAGGATTTCAATAACGCCGATGAATATTCTTGGAAGGTATATAATTGCTTTGTATACAAAATGACAAATTTTTTAAATCTTTACTTTTAGGAAGGAAATTTTAGAAAAACTTTTTTCACTGATGGTAAATTTTTGCAAGAAATGAAGAACATTTCATTACAACAGCCTACAACTACAAAACCTTTAGAAGCAGCATTACGTTTTCCGCATAATTATTTGAATGGGACTATGTTTGTCTGCCAAATGCTTGGAAGTAAGTTAATTCAATTATATAATAAATTTATGACTTTTTCTTTAGCTCGACCTATACTTCCAAAAATACAGAAAAGATTTCAACGATCAACAAAAAATTTTGCTCGAATTGTTAAAAACCGAAAGAAATGTTTATGCATTTCCGGAATCAAGACACTTGAAGGGTATGAAGCAGTCAAAAGTCTAAAGTTCTTTCTCAATGCAATTAAACATCGTCTAGCGATGCATCCACATTGTCAAGATGCTTAGAAACTCTTGATTCATTTTTGTAAAAATAATAATGCTGCTGATAAATATTCTTTCATAATTTTAAGTTTATATTCAAGATATTGTCGCCTTTTTATTGAGGATCTTGAAATGCGGCAAAGTTACATGGAAGATATTGAAAAAATCGGTGCAACATTCTCAATTGATATCTCTGAATGCTGGATTGACTGCATAGAAATTTTACGAATTTTTCATTCGAAAGAAGCTGCACAAAATTTAATAAATTTAAAAGCCCTTAATAAGTCCAAAACTGAAGGAGCTCTCTCTGAGTATCTTTGTTGGCTCCAAAACATTCCATGTGATTCACAATTAATATATGCTTTTAAAAGACCAGAATTACCACCAAACAATCTTCAGTCGCCAATGAAGGAGAATGAAAATAAAACAAGTGTGTTAGTATTTCCAACAATGGGTTCTTCGAATTACTATTCATATTCCAATGCAAGCGATCAAAACTTTGATCTTTCTGATCCTTTGGTTCGATATATATATAAAAACTGCAACTACATCACCCTCCAAAAACTTTATCAATCGTCCAAATACTTTTTTGAAAAAATGAAAATTCCACTATGCCATCGATTAGCAATTTATGATTCGAATAATCGAAAACCAACATATTTTGACCAATCTCTTTTTATTGATCCTACAAATTTGAATCTCAAATGTTTAAATGAAATTGTCGTTACCAATGCTTTACAAATTTATTGCAAGAATGCAAAACATGTTGTTTCAACATTGCTTACAAAAGTATCACAAATTCGTGTTTTTCACCTTATTCTTACAAAGCAAGCGCTCTCTTTACAAGAATTTAATTCTCTTAATTGTAATCAAATGGAAACAGTGGGGTTATTTTATGTTGAAATAAAAAAGGATTTTGATACTTTTCTTACTGTCGAAGAAACAATTGACATGTTTCCAAAATCTTATAGATTGGCGTAAGTTTAAAAACTTTAGAAAAAGGTTTCAACATTCCATTTCAGTATAAATTCTAATTATTTCACTGATGAAACAACACAAAAATTAGCAAAAACTAACAGATTCAAAAAATATGAAGGGTTCCATATGAGTCCAGTTCCTGCCACATTCAATTCAGAACATTTTATGAAATATCTGAATGTAAGGAATTGTAAATTTTAAAAAAATTTAATAAATTATCCACAATACCTTTAGAAATATGCTGAAAACAAAGCTAAAGTCAGTGTCGGCTTTAACAGACACGTCGACGTACAACAAAAGGATATATTTCGTCAAGAAGCACAAAAGTTAATTGGAAATACAAATGTTTTGTTAACAATAACCTAATACATTAGAGTTAATCGTTTTAAAAATTCATCAATGCATCATTTTTATCACTTTTTTATATTTATTTTTGACCTGCAAAAAGACTGTTGTTTTATGTTTTTTCTTAGATTTGCTATTTATCGTTATTTGCCTTATCTCGGGTTTTTTATTGCACAAACTCATTTTGTATCACAAAGCAAAGTATTTTTTGATTTATGCGATCACGATAGTTTAAACTTATAAAATAAATTATTGCTACAGAAAACGTTTGGATTTTCCTTTATTAATGAAAAATGTGATATGATTTTCAACTTTCTTCTACAGTTTTTTTTAAAAGATATGAGACATTTTTTGTTTTTTGCATTAACTAAATATAATTTGTCCTCAAATCAAGAACCTTTTAATAATTTTATTTATTTAAAACAAAGATATATACGAAAAAAATAGTTAAAAAAATAAATTCTAATAGAAATATAAAAGTAATTGCAAGCTAGTTCATGTGAAATTGTTAAAATGAGTCGTCACTGAGGTTAGGAGTCTTGTTCGATCCAAGGGTAGCTGATGGACTGGGACAATTACTGCTGTTACCAGCTTCGTCATCACCTGCGTAGCCGCGGTCCATTGATCTAAAAATTACAAGCTTTTAGTTAATTTTATTTTTAAAGACAATATTAAGTAATGTTCCATCCTTCCATCCCCAGGGATAATTTGGCGGGTAGAAGGTGGGTCAGATAGGTGAGGGACGTGGGTAGAACCATAAAATTAATTACCAAAAAATACTTACGAATTTGCTGAGTTGGATGAGCCCGAAGACTGGGTGGAATCCGTTGTTGGATCATCATTTTGGGGAATAACTCCTTTTGCTGGAAGACGTTGACCACACATTTTAATCGACTTTTGAAGACAAAAAATCTATGAGATTTCATTGCAAAACTTACTGTTTAAATACTCACTGTTTTAGAGCTCGACATACATGAAACGCTAAAGAAAAATAGACACACATTTGGAAAAATAAAAAGGGCGGAGCAGCATTTGCGGCTAGGGTTGTCGAATTTCCCGGGAAATGGGAAAATGGGGAAATTTCCCGGGAAATTTCCCGGAAATTTTCCCGCTACAAACCTTCACAAAGTCTTACAAAGTTTAACAAAGTTATAGCAACTTTTGTAGAACTTTGTTAGACTTTGTGAAACTTTGTAAGGGTTTGTAGCGGGAAATTTCCCAGGAAAAATCGGGAAATCTTTTTTGACAACCCTATTTGCGGCAATATCATTGCTTGCGGGGATCACGTCGTCGGGATCCAGTAAAAACCGCTCCGCTCCAAGAAACGCTCCGATCCAGTAATTACCGCTCCGATCCAGTAATTACCGCTCCGATCCAGTAAAAACCGCTCCGATCCAGTATTTTCCGCTCCCGCTCGGTGTTTTTTTATATACAAATTCAAAAAATTCAAAAAAAGTGAGTTGAATTTCGCCGCCAGACAACCAAAGAAAAATTTTTTTCATTGAAGATGGACCGGCCGGTTTTTGGAGCGGAGCGGTAAATATTGAGACCCCACGTCGTCGCATCTCTCGATGCAAGATTTAAAAAATGAGAACTAGGCTAAAAGTCACTTTCAAAATGATGATCGTCGAACAAAATGAATCAAAGTCTGACGCGATTGAAAGATTTGAAGCACACAAAAAAGCTCAGCAATGAAATCATAAAAATTCAGATGATTAAAAAAACACCAGCTTGTGTAGAGACTTAAAGACAATTTGGCCAGGATTTAAATGTTATAAAGAGAGATACAAAAATATTTCACTTTGGACAGGAACCACTTTGTAAATGACTTTACCTTGTCTTTTTCATCTTTAGCCTCTGATAAAAAGGAAATAAAGTTCAGAAAAATTAAACACATAGTATGTAGGACTGTCATTGAACTAAAAAAAATACAAAAGGTTTAGCGTTTCAGCATGAAAAAAAAAATTAATATGAAAGTTTGTACTGATCACAGGTTAAAATGAGTATCAGCTTTCTTTCAATTTATAAACTGCAGTTTTTTAAAAAACCTTTTTCTTTTGACCTAATCGTTGTTACAAAAAATTCAGTTTTAATTTTTTTTTCGTGAGTAACGCTTTATTGTACTTTTTTATAAATAGATGCGGCTTCTGTTGAAAAACTTTTTCTTGAGGCTGTAAAAAATATATTTTTTAAAAAGTTGGTTGACTGAATATTAAATTTCAAAGTTACTTGCGGAAAAGTTTTCAAACATAGGTTCACCAGCATCTTCATTTGTAAATTTTTTTAAAACTTTCATAGTAAAAATTATGCATGTTTTTAATTTCGCTTGCGTCAACGTTAGTTTTTCTGCTTTAATTTGCTGCTTGTATTTGTTATTATGCATTAACTTTTGAAATGGCAACAGCAAAAACTAAACAATCAAAGGTGGGATAGAATGTTTTCTCGCAATTCCGCTTTAAAGCAATAAAAAAATCATTTCTATCAACTTCATTTTGATCTGATTTTTTCTTTTTTTTAGATATTGAAGAAAGGGAGAGAGAGAAAGAAAGAGAGATCAAAAAATCACGGAAATGTATGAACAACAACATAAAAAAATAAAAATAAAGCCAATCTAAGAAAGAATCAGAAAAAATTGCAAAAACATTATTTTCATATCCGTGTCTAAAAGTTAAAAAAGAAAAAATGAAGAAAAGACTGACAAAATACTTTTCGAAAAAACAATTTTTTACAAGCTATTTTTTGCATATGAATGAAAAATGTCAAAAAGCAGTTAACCTTTTGTTGTTCATCATTTTTTTGTAATAAAAAAATTCCATGGCACTTTTACAATTACAGAAACATCACCGCGCAGGCTTTAAAAAATTTACTCAGATACATGCACGTTAAATTCCAAAATACAAACATGAAACAAACGAAACCATGTTTATTAAAATTTTAATTCATATCCTTTCAAAGTAAATTATATCTTGAAGTCATGTGTAAAATGATTACAATTTAATGTTTTCCAAAACTTAATATGTCAAAAATTTAAATTTGCGGTTAAAAAATTATATTTTTTCAAATAGTGTTTTTTTTTTCAAAATAAAAATAAAAAGATATGCTTTTCTCTTGACTTCCTGGTGAACTTTATGTGCAAAAAAATCTAAGTTGTCTTTTTCTCTTCTCTGCCATCATCACTCTGCATAAAAAGTTAAATAAAAGGGGCCAACCACCGACGAACCTTGCTGTAACAGCATTAAGATTTTTTTAGCCAACCAACAATAAATTCCTATTTTGTCACCCATCCTTTTTATCAAATCGCATAAAATCCATGCACTAAATTCCTTATTTTTTTCTCTTTTTATTCATAGTTTTTTAACTTTTTTTTATTAACGAGAAATTGGTCAATTTAACATGAGTTTGTTTTGACGAGTAAAAATGTTTCGAGTATCATTTTGTTTAAAAAAAAGTTTACTAAAAAGAGTCAATAAATATAACATATTAGGCATCATTGTCTGCCGTTGTTGTACTTCGTGTTTCTTGTTTAACAATAATTCTTCGTTTTTGTTGTTCATTTTTAAATATTTGTTCATAAATTGTTTGTCGACGATTTCTCATTCCTCCTGTTTCTCCACTTTGCTTAGTTCGATGAGTATCTTTCGAAGTTTTTCGAGAAGTTGAACGACTCAAAGAAGATTCATCAATGCCACCACCGCCGCCTTTTTGAACGATTTTAATTTGTTTTGAAAGGATTTTTGCCTAAAAACTTTTTTGTTTGTTTTGAATTTTTTTTTGTGTTAACAATTAAATTTAAAACTATTTTATACGAACCGTTTCTCTCAATTGAAATAATTCATTATCAAAAACACTGATTCGACGTTTAGCTTCCAAAGGTTGTTTATAAAGTTTTTGTTGAAGTTCAGTAATTTCTTGCTGCAAATTACTGATGGCTTCGGATTCATTCAAAAATTTTCTTCGCTCATTTACTAAAGCAGAATATTTTGCATCGGCGCTAATTTGCATCTAAAAAAATTAAATTAAAATTTTGAATATAAAAATAAGTTTCGCTTTGAAAAAATACTTTTCGATTAATTCGTTCCCGAAGCTTTTGAATTTCATCCATTCGCCATTCTTGAAATTTTTCGATTATTGCCGAATCAAAATCATTTTTCGCTTTGGCTTTAATTTTACTTTCCTTTAACATAAAATTTTCATTAGCATTTTCAAAATCTGTTTTAGCTTCCAATAATTTTTCTGAAGTTTTCAAAATCAAATCTTCGCAATAATCTTCAATTTCTTCGATTAAATGATTTAAATTTTTCCATTTTTCAGTTAATTCTTCTTCTGTCAATTTTTCTTGTTCCTCGTCATTTTTTGAAAATGATAAAAGCTTATTTTTAAAGTTATCTAAAATTTTTATTTCAGCTTCAATAATTAAACTTTGCTTTTCATGAATTTCCAAATATTCTTTGTGGGCGTCTTCCAAGTTCTAAAAATTATCGTTGATTGAAAGATAATTGGCGCCGGAAAAAAATAAAATACTGATAAAAATGTCAATTTCTTACTTCCTTAAATTTTAAAGCGTTCCAAATATCATGAAATGACAATAAATCTGAAGAGGAGGACATTTTAGTAGAAAGTAGCAGAAGTAGTAGTAAATGTTGGAAGTTGACTAAAATAGTGACTTTACTTTTTTTGCTTGAAAAAAGTTTTTTTTGCTTTACTTTTTGAAAATCATTCATTCATGCTAATTTTTTTTCTCAGTGTTTATGGAAAAATAGTTTTAAGTCAAATCAAAAATGTCTTTCGTTTTTTCTCCTTGTAAAACTTAAGGCACCTTCACCTTGACAAAATAATGCTACCATTTTGGCGCCAAAAAACTAAATAGTCGGTAAAAAATTGCAAAGATCACTTCCGTTTTTGTGTCCATTTTCTGTTGTTCAAGCCTCCTCTTTTTTATCTTAAGTTTCTTGAATGACATCAACCACGTTTGTTTTTTCCCGTTATTTTCCTTGTGATTTCGAAATATTCTCTTTTTTCTTTGTGTTTTTTATGCGTTTGGTGCAGCAAAAAGCATTGTGTTATTGCGAAATCAGAGACGCAGAGGGAAAAAAAGAAGTGAATGCACTCACATTTTACTCTGCAAACATAAAAGCAAGCAAGCGACCAGGAACATTGAGCAGCGAGCACTCGTCGTCCATCTGTTTCCATTCACAATCCAGCGTGGTTGCGGTCGTGGCTGGTTGGTTCGGGGGTAGTGAATGATGTTGGTTGTTTGTTTGGCTGTCGTGTGCGTATATATATATACATAGTCATATTATAGGCTATTTGCCAAATGAACGACGACGACGACGACGACAACGCGAACGAATAAGAAAAGAGAGAATAAAAAAAATTTAATTTATTAATTTTTTTTAGGTATATTACTTTTACAATAATAAAACTTACATTCGGAAACGATGTTCGCTTAACTTTTTATCTATGAATTCAAGCTAAACGCAACTTTGGAAAATTTTTATTTTCTTCCAAATTGCAAAAAGACAAGTAAGTTTTTTTCGTTGATTATTGATTGATTGCATCATGCTTCAAATTTGATCCTTTCTCTCTTTCGTAGAAGCTTAAAAATTTTTTATTAGCCTCGGAAAAGCTTTTTTCTATGGTAGCTAAGGTCCACAACTGTCTGGTCTTGCTTTTTCCTGTCTAAACACAAAAAAATTGCAACTTTGTATCAATCAATCGATGCAGTTGTTTGTCGTCGGTGACTGTGTCTCTGTGGTGTGTCTCGTGGAGAGAAGAGTAAAATAAAACTTCTCTTTTTTTGAATGCAAAAGATAAAAAAATTATTTGATAGTTGTTAAAAAGTTTCTCACTGATACATTTTTCTTTTGATTTTTTGGGCTGCTGCTGATGCTTTTAAAATCTTGTTTGTCCTTCTTTTGGTTAATATTTTATATTAGTTTTTGAATGCACAAACGCGCAAAATTAACGGACATCACTTAATTTTATCACATTGCTGCATTACATCGATAATTCACGTGTCTTTTTTCCTTTAACTTTAAACATAAAATAAAAACTACATCGGGCGCTTCATTAATTTCTTCTTTTTTCGCATTTTTATCATCAAAAAATTGAAGAGTATAGTCGCTTTTTAATTTTCGTCTAGTTTTATATTTCTTCTCGCTTCTTTAATTAGACTGTCTGACCTTCTTAGAATTTCAGAATTTAGAACTTTTAATAAAACTCTTAAATTTTTTTAGGCTCCGCTTTCTCTTTTGCTATTTACAAACTTTTCAATTATGAATTTCAACAATTTCAACATGGCTTCCGCCAATCAATTTGATAATTATTCTGTAACAACAAATACAAATAATTCGAATACAAATAATTTCACCAATTACAATAACAATGACAATGGAAATAATGGATTTAGAAGCCACATTTGGAGTGGTTCCAACCCAGGACGATTTGGAATGGGTATGGGAGAATCTCGAGGATGGGGTCCTTCTACAGGATTTACTCCTCAGTTCCGTTCACCCATTCCCACAGAAATCAAGTGCTGTGTTTGTTGTGCCTAATTATGATATCAATGTCAATTTTAATTATAATATAAATAGTAGTGGATTTAATGGTAACAACAATGTTAATGTCAATGTCGATGATGATGATAATATGAATAATGAATGGTACACAAATAATGTAGAATATGATTTTATCCCTAAATCTATCGAATCTCAACAACAACCATCAAGCAGCAGCTTAAGCATGCCGCCATCATCCAATGTGATGGCCCAGAATTACAGCGACTTCAGTAATTATTATTACTATCAATCTCCTGAACTCAAAAGTGATCAAATGCCAATGGACTTTACCAACATGGAACCAATGCCTCCAGTTGCTGCTACTCTGAATAACATTCCTTTGCATCCGGAATTTTTGGATGAAACAGAAATCAATGCTTTCTTGAATTCAAAGTAAGCATAAAAAACACTTTTAAAAAAATAAACAATTTATAAATTAAATTTTTAGTGAACCAGCACTACCAACAACCAATAACAGCACCAGCGAAGTTTTTGATCAAAATAATTATCGATCAGCTGCAACGAGTGTTCATTCAAATTCTTCATGGGATTCGTTTGTTGATGACGAAGATGCTTCATATTCGCCTGAATTGAGTCAAGAAGAAATTTTTGAAGAGATTCAACGAGAATGTGCTGAAATTGAGCGGCGTTCTTCTTCACCAAGCAGTTCAAAAAAAGCCATTTACAAAAAAGTTAGTTTTATTTATCAATAAAAAATTACAGTAACCAATACTAAATTTTCTTATATTTCAGAAGCAATCTCGTGGCAGCCGTCAAAAACTTAAACTAAATGCAGATGAAAGAAAAAAATTATTAAATCGTGTTGCAGCAACCAAATATCGTGAAAAGAGGCGAATTGAAAAGGAACAAAAATTGGTTGAACTTGAAAAGCTTGAATCCCGCAATCGCAAATTGAGGACTCAAGCCAATGGTTTAGAAGGTGAAATCAAATATCTTAAAGATTTAATCAAAGAAATTCGAACAAGGCTTGGAGAAGAATAATTTTAAATTGTCTCAAAAACTCACAACGTAGCAATTTTTACCTTACAAAAACTTTACTTTGTCTCATCACTTTTTAACTTGGCTTTACAAATTCACTCATTTTCACATTCAAAAAACATTTACCTTTAAAGTTTAAACATTTAATTTTTTTTTAAAACAACAAATTTATTTTATTTTTGTTTGTACCTATTTTTCTCGTATTATTCCTCATTTTTTTTAATTCATATTCAAATCCATATTTTATTTTTTATTTTTATGTATCTTTTTTATTTTATTTTTAGTTTAGAAAATCGCTTTCTTTATTTTATTTTATATTTTTTTTGTAAGTAAAAATCAATTATCCACTAACTATTTATCGTCGACATTGAAAATAAATGCAGTATTATATTTATTTTTTTATTTTTCTTTGTTAAAGAATGTCCGAAACAAAATTATGGCAATTTTAAGAAAAAAAAAATCACAGCAGACACAAAAAAAAATTATAGCGAGAAGCAAGCAGCGGACGTTCGCCTTTTATGTATTCATTTTCCTGGAGATGAAAAATAAAATTGGCCCACCACCTGTCTCCCATTTTTTTTTTGTCATATTTAGGTAGGCAAGGCGGAGAATAGAAAAAATTGGAAGAAGAATAGAATAGAATGAATTTTAATAGAGTTGCTTGAGCTTCACCGAGAGAAAAAAAAGTGTGAACAAAAAAAAAAAATGCCATTCATTTTTTTTCTGCTTTTTCGGTTTTTCGTCTATAAAAACATTTTGTTAATGGTGGTGAGGATTTTTTTCTTCTTCGCTTCCGTTTATAAATACTAATAAAAATAATAATGGCGATGGATGTTTACTTTTCTTTATTCATCTTGTGTCGTTTGGAATTCTTCGCGCCATCGACAAAGACATCGGTCAACATCATCGAAGTTGGGACAAGAAAAACTTTTATAATAATAAAAATAAATGTGTTTTTAATTGTTTGTTGCAACAACAACAAATTTTTTTAGCGTGAATGAGTTTTTGTTTCTTCATATATTTTTTAATATTTGAAGAGAGATACCTTCGAAACTGCTGCCTTTTTTTCACTCTTGCAAGCTCTCGATCGAGCTCGGGCGTACGAACGACAACCGCGCAAAGTTGCACTTCTTTTTCTATTCTTTTTTTACTTTTAATCTATCCCCTCTACTTCTTGAAGAGGTCGTTCTCACTCACAAACAAAAAAAAGAAAGAAAAAAGCAGAAGAAGAATAAGAAGTCTGGTATAACAACAACAATATGTAAACATTTAAAAAAAAAGAAGCTCCTCTACCACCAAAACCATTAAAAACATCACTTTTTGTCGCCTTCTTCTTTTTTTTTCGAGGAAAAAAAGAGATCATTGTTGTTAATATTAGAAAAAAAAGTTTGCGTTTCACAAAGTTTATGTTTCTTTCTTTCGAGCTTTGGTTGTTTTTTTAATGACTTTTAAAAAACAAAACTTTTTTTAGGGGTGTAATATTTTTATTTATTGCGTGCCATCCTGTAGCGTGTGAATAAGATTTTTTTTTGCGCGGAAACATAAAAAAAAAGCAGACGAAGAGGAGGAAGAGGAATGCTTCAAGATGCTACAACTGAATGTCTATCATTATTGTTGTTGTTATTAAATTTTCATCATCAGTTTTGTCATTTCTGCTATGTTTAAATTTTACTTTACTTTTATATTTCTTACCATATTTATTAGTGCTGACAGTAAATGTGCCAAAAATGTATGCCTTTATTTTATTTTTAATTCTACCATAACCTTTGCTTTCATCGTCTGCTTTTTTTAGAAGACCCGTTTAATCCATTTATGGCATGTCAAAGATGAACAAAGACAAGCTTCAATTTTTCTTTTTGGCACCATTCATGTTGCTTGGAATGAAATATGGCCCGACGGTAAGTCTCTTTTTTTCGGCAACAAAAGGTGTGAAAAGAGCAGACATGTCAGACATCTGTTAGGTTAAAAAGTCATTGTTTAGTTAGTTATAATTTATTGTATCTTTGTCCCTTTTTTTAGTTCATCCTAGTATTCGTTCAGCTTTTGATGTATCCGATACCGTAATCCTTGAATTGGCATTAAATAATCCAAAAATAACAAATATACTTGCAAAATGTCGAGATTTGCCTAAGGGTGTTAAATTGGAAAAGATTCTTGGAAAAAAGCTATTTAATAAACTTTCAAAATGTAAACAATTTTTTTTTGCCAAATGTTTTTTTTATGTATTTTTTTTAGTTTTGGATCGAAGAAGAACAAATTTAACTTCAGCAGTTTTAAACCATCATTCGATACATTTGGGAAATCATGCCCAAATTTTGCTCAACTTTCATTCCACAATCACTGATTGGCAAAATAAAAAACCTGTTTGGCTGCTTTTTATGCTTTTCCATTTATTAAATATCGATGATAAACGACGAAACTCAGCTCCAATGTTGGATATGTTTTTGGCGAATGAAGCTCAAAAATATGGAAAAAATATTTATTCCATTGAAAGTTCCGCGGAACAATGCGATCCATTAGAAAATATTTCGAACAAAGATGTAAGTCAAAAATTCTTTAAAAAAAATTTCCTTTAATTTTTTTTGTCCAAAAAATGAATTTATTTTGTTTTTTTAGATATCATTCGCCATTGATCATACCCTTAATTATTTAATAAAAAATAGTCATAAATCTCATTTAAATCACCACCATCATGCTGGAAAAAAGAATCCAGTGGAAAGTATTTTGGAAAAATATAAATGTGGAGAATTGGATGATAGTATTTTTGAAACCACTCAATTTTTGGATGTTAAATCTGAAAATAGTGTAATGGCCGATACTGTAAGATTTAAGACAAAAATATTTGGTCTCACAGAGAAAAACTAAGCTATAATTTTAAGATTCAAGACCAAATTCGACATAAAATGTTTACAGTGAGAAATGAAAGAATGGCCAAACGTTTGAATGAAAAATTTCAAAGCTTAAAAAATAGCACCATTTTTGTTGCCATTGGAGCAGGTTTGACTTTATTATTTTCTTTTATATCATTTCATGTCTTTTTTTTAGCCCATTTTATTGGTGACTCAAATGTCATCGAAGAGCTCCAACGCCTTCATCCATATACCATATACCCGATCAAAGCAGACGACGACAACGATATTCTGAACCAAGAAAATTATATTAACCCTTCAGAAACCTTATTTTTTCAATCTCGAAGTTTTAAAAGTTTTCGAAATTTATGGGAACGCGATAACGACGATGAAAATGAACTAAAGCCCATAAAAATTATTCGACATCGACAACCTAATGATTTTATAGTTTGGAAACAAGAATATCCTCCAGAAATTTTTCTTCATTCAAGTTCCAATAGTGCCTATAAAAACTCTTTTCAACTTTTTCAACTGCCTGTCATATTAATTTTTTCGATACTCGCAAAAATTTTGTTCATACAATATTTTATTTAAAAATTATATTTTATTTAATATTTAAATTATTGTTATTCCGGTACTTTGTTTTTTTTTTTGTAAAAAATAATTATTCAATTAAATTATAAAAAAAATCACTGCCAAATAATAAACTTTTTTTTTGCCAACAAAAATGATTTTAAACTCGACGAGCGGCGGCGGCAAATGCTGCCGCTAATGAATTTGAACTTGTCGTCGTTTGTTGTTCAAAAGGTTTGACATACAAACTATGGCAAAGATTGGTGCAAAGATGCATGCAAAAGTGTTGTCGCTTTTGAACGAGACGTCCTGCAATTGTAATTATTATAATTATTAAAACAAAACAAAGCTTTTGTTTGTTCATCGAAAAAAGAATTATTGGCAATTATAAAAATTAAAAAAAACTGTTTTTGTTTGCTAAACAAATACATTTATTCATTTTTGCCACTTTTAGTCCATTCAATTTAACGGAAAATTCTCTGTGGGTTTTTAATTGAAAGACAACAAAACTATTTTAGCTTATAAAAAAAATGCAAATTTCCGAATTTTTTTTCTTTCATAAACTTTTAATTTTCGCTTTTTGAAAAGGATTTTAAAGCATTAATCTTTTAATTTTAAATAAAACTTTTCGGGAAGAATCATGCCATGAAAATTTAGATGTATATCAAACATTTTATTGTCGGTCTTTTTTTTAAAATTATTTTACTTACCAATTCTAATTTGTTTGCTAATCATGGATCCAGATTTTCGATCAAATACTTTACAATGATATACTCCTTCATCGTGAGCATTGGAATATTTATTGATTTGAAGAATTTGTCCATTTTCAAAAAATGTGTAATTTCTTTCGGAGGCTAAAAAACAAAACAAAATTTTTTTCTTGAGGATTAAAACTAAAACAGCTGTTATTTTATTTCGCTTCTTTTTTTATGGTTGTCAAAAATATAAAAGAAAAAATAAACTTGCTCGAAGTAAGGGCAAGGATGCCTTTTTCCCACATGGTTACCAATTCCGCTTGATTCGTGGGTTTAACTTGGCAAGATAAATTTACAGCGCCGCCTTCAGCAGGGGAATCAATTTCAGTTTGATCATTTTGGAAGTGAAGTTCTTCTAAAAGAAAAAATTAATGAATTAAAACTAAGAAAAAAAGTTTTTTACCAAAGAAATAAATATCAACGGTGACTTGTTTTTCTTCGTTGTTATGTTTTCCAGTGCAAACATAAATGCCATTATCATCAAGAGATCCATTTTGGATAACTATGCTGGAGGTGAATGGATCAAGAGATTTCACAACCACGCTGCTGGTTCTGCAAAGGATTATTGTTACAAAGAAAAATCCGAAGTCGATGAAATTTTGTGTCATCCCACGAAAGTAAAAACTGAGAATTAAAATGTTAGGAAATTTTAAAATTTGAGTTCCAATAATTCCCAAAAAATTCTTACTCATTAATATCCCCAGTAGATTTAGTCCAAATAATTTCGGGTCTATCACCTTCTTCCAATCCAGAAACCATACACATGATTGCCACAGGCGTTCCTGTAGGTCGTTGACCCACTGCCCGAACTTCAGGATTTGGACTTAATTGTAATTGCCATCCTAAAATCACTTTTTTTAATTAACTTCAAAAAATTACTAAAGACTAAAAATAATAACTTTACCTTGACAAAAATTTCCACCAAAAATAACAACGAAAAAGAAAAAAAGAAAATTTTGAACAAAAAACATTCGAGTTTTTTATAAATGAAAAAAACAAATGCAAAAAAAACTTTCAATCTATCTTTTTTCTTTAAAAAAAAATCGAACGAACAGGGCAAAAACGAATTTGTCGTCGAAAGCTAGACTTTAGCCTCAAAAAAATTCATTCTAATAAATAAATTTCTTTATGCTTTTTGGTTAAATAAATCGCTGGTGGCTGTTGAAGGTGATGGATTTTTTTTTCACAAATAGGAAAAAAGTGAACAATTATTTTTGCAAAACTTATTATATTTTAAGCTTTTGGAAAGGTATTATATATTTTTAGAAAAAAAAATCATATCGAATATCAAAATTGCAGAGTTGCAAATAACTTTATGCCTGCATTATAAAAGACGAAGAATACACTCATAGAAAAAATAATTAAAGGTTTTAAACATTGCGCATATTTGGCAAAAAGGGAATCAAAGAGCAAAGTTCTTCAAAAATTATGCAAAAAGCACAAAAATGAAAAATGAATATGAGTCAAACACAGAAATGAATGATTTGTAACGAATCTTATGGTTGTGGTTTTTGATTTGATAAAAGCTATTTTATTGATTTGATGATAAAATTTGTTGTAAGCTTTAGTTTTCGTTACATACTTCCCAATTTTTTCGTTTAACATGTTTAACTTTTTTGATTTTTGCTAATATATTCATCGTTTTTTTTTCTTTCGAGACGTCTTAAATTTTAATATTCTTTTATTCCGATTTACATTTTTAGCTTTAAAAGTTGCCGATGAAAATGGCTTCGACATCAACGGCGACTCCAACACCGATATTACCAAAATTAGCTCCACAGCCAGCTAGAGTTCCATATATTTTGGTTCCAGTAAATTTGAATTTTGGAAGCTTTAACCCATTCATTACTGCCAATCGTCATCATGGCTTTACAGCATCCAGCTCGGGAGGTCAAGTTTCATTAACTCCAATAACATTATCCGCTGCAGCTCAAGCACCATCACCAATGACAGCGACGACGGCGACAACAACTGTTGGTCTTAGTTATCGTCGTCGTCCATTATCACCACCAATTGCGCCACCTTTGCCCCCACCATCGCTGCTAAGGCAAAAAGTTAGAAGAAGAATACCAATATTAATTGATCAAAAATCGTTAAAAAAGAATTTACAATTAAATAAACAAAGTAAGTAATAAAACAAATTTAATTAAAACAAAAAACTTAAAAATCTTCGAAAAAACATAGTTTTTAAATATAATTTTTAATGGTTACAAAAGCATTTATAAAAGATATATTTTTTAGCTCTTCAAACCAAACTTGCTTCACGTCCAGAACCTACTCAACTTTTTGAACGTGGTATTTTGCGATGTAAGTTATAAAAGTCAAATTTCATTCATTCAAAAAAATCAAAAAAGCAAAAGCAAGGAAGCAACAACAAGCAGAAGAGGGAGGAGGAAAAAACATTTAAAAAAAGAAGCTCACGGTTTTCCCCAGTTTCTTATATTCTTGCAAAAAAAAAGCAAGCTTAGAAACTTACTTACTGCTCTTACTTGCTTGCTTACTGACTAACTATTTTTTTGATTTATTTTCTTGCGCGTAAGCAAACACACATACATTTATTTTTCTCTCTTTCAATGACTCTTGAAAGTTTAACTAGAAAATATTTTTTCAACAAAAAATAGAGATATTGCAAAAGAGGGTGGTGGGATATATCCTCTTGGAAGCAAGTTTACGTAACAACAGTCACTTTTTTTCTTGTCATCCATCTATCGCCTTCGTCTTGGACTTGTTGTATTATTATTAGCTGCAATTTGTTGGAGGCTCGGAGGATCATATTTCCTTTTATTCATTTTTTTGCCCTTAAAAATATATTTTTATGACTCGTTTACTTTTTTCTTTCTTTTTTGTTATATCCATCCGTTCCGTGGGAATATCTTATTAGCTAGCTAAAAAAACTGGTGGTAGTGATTTTTTTCTTCTCGTTATATGTTTTTATTTTTTCTTTCCATTTATTTTTATTTTTATTTTCTTCACTCTTTTTTTTCGAGGATATTTTTGAAATCCACGAGGAGAGGCTGTTATTTTTCTTTCTTTTTTTCATGGATGCACTTTTATGAAATTTCTTTTACGCAACAAAAAAAGTTGTTCCATGCTTTCTTTTTTTAAATCTCGTGATCCCTAAAAAATTTAACCTTTTTTCATTCAATCAAGAAAACTAAAGATAGCAACAACAAAAAAGATCAAATCGGCTAATTTTTGCAACATTCGAGAAATATGTTTCCTTGAGGATCAACTTTTTTTTGCCCTCTTAAAATCTTAAAATTTATTACACTTTTTTTCTTCTTATTTTTCTACCTTTTAATTAACTCTTTTAAAAGAGCAAAAATCAGAAACTTATGCGATTTTTTGTTGCTAAAACGGAAATATTTTATTTAATGTTTTTTTCTCGATGTTTCATTCGCTCAAAAATGCCTCAAAAGCCTCATTTTTTATTTTTTTACGACATTTAAACTCCATCTTTATCTATCCTCATCACCTTCTTCACCTTAGCTTTAAAAAAAATATATAAAAAGATTGACGACAGATTTACGCAATGAAAAAGACAAAAGCGTCGTTTTGGCATTTTTGCAATCATCATTTATTTAAAAAAAAAAATTCTTTTCCTCCCTCTTTTTTCTTTGCTGTTGTTGTTAATTTTTTTTTGACGAGGAAAAAGAAGAAAAAACGAAACAACTGATGCCCATGAAAAATTTTGTTGTTTACGACGCCACTCTCAAATGAAGGAAAAAAATCAAATCACTTTAAAGCTTCGTAATTTTCTTCCGGAAACGACCAGATCTATCACTATTTTTTTCGTTTCACTGAGGCAAAAATTTGAGATCAACTTTTTTGTTTTTTTTTTTTCTCAACTTTTTTGTTACTATACCTCTGAGTCTAGCTTAAAAAAATGTATCGCTAAAAGTGCAATAAGTTACGATTACTTGGATTGTTTTTACACGGATCTCATGAGAGAGAAAAAAAATATGAAAAAAATGTTAAAGATAGAGTTTCATACTAACTTAAGTTTAAGAAAATATTTTGAGTAAAAACTTTTTTATGCTTTTTGTTTCGGATTAGCAAAACAAAACAATAAACACATTTTTAAAATACTTTTGAGATCCCCTACCGCCTATCATTCAGTTTAGCCGCCTTAAAAAAACAAATTTTCTGATCCGAAAAAATCAGCTAAATCCAAATTTTTAAAACGATTATTAAATTATAATTTTTTTAAACGCCATTTTCTTAAATATTGAGGAACGTAAAATCAACGCTAGTTAATTAAGATTATTGATTTTTAAACAAATTTTCCCTTTTATTTTCTTTATTTTCGAAGTAATAAAAAAAAGTTATCGCCCCGATTTTGATCGCTCGAAGAAGAAGGAAAGCTCAAGCTTTTAGCATCATTTTATTTTTGCAAAAAAAATTTCGAAAATCCAATTTATTTTAATTTTAGTTATTAGACCAATTTTTTTATTCACCATTTCACCTTGGATTTAATAAAATATTTTGCCGATGCAGTCTAAAAAAATGAAGTTAAAAAACGCCACATGGTCAGTTGGCGGCGGCGTTGGCTAAAGCAAAAATTTAATTCATTTTAAAAAAGAGCACATTTTTTAAAATAAAAAACCTGCGATGATCTGCCTTTTATTTTTATCGAGCAGCATTTTTTTTTGTTAAGCTTTTCCAGAAATGTAAATTCTTAATAAATTTGTCATGTTTTTTTCTTTGTTTTTATTTTAAAAACAAAAAACATAAGTAAAAAAGTTGAATCATTTTTTTACTTTTTTTTTTGAACCGGATAGATTAATAATTTTATTGCGTCGTCGGCATGCATATTTTTTTATTGAATAAGCGGCGGCTTGCAGCTACGCACCTGTTTGTTCAGATCATCAGAACATTTTTTTCATTTTCATTCCAAGTCGGTCGAGAGCGAGCGGGTGGCAACTATTCTCGTATTTCCATTGACGTCAAAAACAATAAGCAAATGAAGAAGAAGAAAAAAAATGCATATCCATCCAGAAAAAAAATAAATAAGAATAAAGAAAATAGTTTTTTATCATGGATGATGACTATTTTATTCTATTTTATTTTTTATAAATATGTCTCCCGCCGCCGTTTTTTTTTTGTTGCTCGACGCAATCTATGAATCTATTATTTTTATTTTTTAGCGTAGTTTTTTTGTTTTTTAAATTATATTTTCAAAACATTTTCGCCCCTTCATCTTTTTTATTTTATTTTTACGCGCAACCGCCGTTTTTTATTTTTCTTCTTTTATATAAAGGGTCTTGATTCAAAAAGAAAGCAGATCAATTTTTTGATTAAGCAACTATCACATTTTTTTTGCCATTGAAACAAAAAATTTCATGATTTCTTTTTCTCTTTTTTTCGAAGTTTGAATAAAAAATCAAAGGCAAAAGAACAGATCATCCTCTCTCCTCGGGCCATAAATGTTATTTTAATCTGTTTTTCTTTAGTCCATTCTTTTCTTCTTTTTTTTTATCGCTTGCTTTTTTCCTTAAAAATCAAGGGCGAAGGAAGGATTTTTGCCATGTGGAAAAAAGCAAAAACGTAGTAACTCTTTTATTTTTGCATTTTGAAAGAGAGATGCTTGCAAATCAAAAGAATCAAGCAACCAAGCAAGCAAGCATTTTTAGTGACAAAAAATTTTTTTTAAATAAGGGTCGCGTTTTTCTTATTAGTTTTTTATTTGGCCTTGCTGCTTCTTTTTTTTTATTGTTATTAACTTTGGGGTTAAGTTCAAAGTCAAGCCCCAAGTTTTTTTCTTTTGAAACACAAAAAAATGTGGCTTAGATCTTTCATTTTTTTCTTTGCTTCTTTTTTGTTTTGTTTTTGGTCATTAAATTGAAACATTTCCCCGATATTTTTTTTGATCAAACATATTTTTTATTTTTTTCAGCTGAAGAAGAAAAATTACGTCGATTCCAACATCGAGAAAATATTCGATCTCATATTGAATCAAGGCCAACACGTGAAACACTTGTAACTCAAGGAATTTTACTTAGCGGTGAGTTCTTTTCTTTAAATTTTAAAAGCTTCCTACTTTTTTATTTTTTATGAAAAAGTTCCCAAGGGAAAAGGATAAAAACAAGATTTATTTACTGATATTTTTTTATTTTTAAAATTTTTTTGATTGAATGAATTTCATGATCTCATCACTTTTAATTTTATTTTTTCTTTGTGTAAAAAAGAACAAACTTTTTTTCTATTCTAACATTTTTTCCTTGTCTGAAACATTTGAGAAAAATGTTAATAATATCAAAAAAAACATCAGCTTGCCTTCATGATTATCCCCTTCTGTCTTTTTTTTGTTTCTCAAAGGCAAAAATTAAAAACAAATGAATGACAGCATCTTTTTTTTCTTCATATTTTTATTTAACTCATTTTTTTAAGGCAGCTTGAATAATTTTTTTTTCTTTTGATCTTTTTTTTCTGTTTTTCAAGCCAACTGATTTTTTTCTTCCTAAGTTTGCTTTTTTTCTGGCATCCCAGTTGTTTCGAGCAAGCAAACAAAAAAAAAGTATGGCATGGACGACGAGACGACATATGTGCATATCGGCAAAATATAAAAAGCATTTCATTTTTATTTTTTGTTTTTGAGCAGCTCATTTTTATCTGTTGGATACATACTTTTTTCTTTAAAACAAAAAAATCGCTTTTAAGAATTTTTTTCGCCGTCGGAGTTGTCGTCGTTTTTTTCGATTATGAAGTTATTTTTTGAGAAAAATGTTTTTTCGTACTTTTCCGAAGCATAGAAAAACATAATCAGGCAGCAAAAATGCCTCTCAATTTAGTTAAATGTCATTTTTTAGTTCCAAACTTTTGTTGATTTTTTTGTTTTTTGTTGTAATAAAACAAAAAAGCTATTTTGGGTTTAAAAAACAGGAGTTTTTTTTCAAGGATTTTTGTTCGGAAAAAGTGATACAAGTTTTTTTTTGAAAGAGCGGTAACTTGAATGAAATAACTTCAAAAGATATTTCCTTTTTGTAATTGATTCTTTTTTGCTTTTGTTTTTTTGTAGCGAAACAAGCAAAAACTCTTTTTTTTTTTTTGAAAACCTTAAAATCCAAATTCGTTATTTATATCGAAAAGAATTTATTAAGAGTGATTATGTTTTCGCTTATTATTTAAATAGTTTCAAAGCAGTTGGGTTCCCTTTTATTTATTTTCACCTTTCTCGACTGGAGAAATACTGTCATTAAGTTATTACTATATTTACAATTCCAGTAAAAAAAGTTACAGACAAATTTTTACCTTTTTTCGTATATTTTAGTAGGCTTCTACCAACATTGTTTCTCACATAACGATAATTTTTTGCTACATTTTATTGTTTCTTTCAAAGGTCAATCACATTTTCTTTTTTTTTATATATTTTTATATCATTTTTATTAACTCCATTGTTCGGTCTTTTAACCTAAAACACAACTTCTTTTTTTTACAATTAAATGTGCAAATATCTGTTTTGCTGTTCGATCACTTCACTTCCACTCTTTTTCAAAAAAGTTGATATCTTTTTAATTACCTCTTCTTGCTTTGCAAATTTTCAATGCAAGATTAGATTTTTGAAATTCCAAGTTTTTATAAACTTTTTTTCTAAAACTAAAAAAATTGTCTTTTTTACAACTTTTTTTTTGCTTGAAACTGCAGTTATATGATTTAAGTTTTCTTTTTTTTTGAAGACGATTTAGCTATGCTCATCAAGCTTGATGTTTTTGAAGTACTCCAAAGAAAGGAGGGCGCCCCTCTTCAATAATAAAGAGTTGCTATGCTGCTGCTTGGCTGCGTCAGACCATCATTTTTTCATTTTTTTTTTGCACACACAAAAAAACTAAAGCATTTTTTAACTAAGTTTTTTCTTGCGCAGTTTTTTGCAAGTTTCAGCATATCGTTAAGTTTTTTTTTCATGGGTCTTCTTCTTCTTCTTTATTTATCTCTCTTTCTCTTAGCTTTAAATTATTTGTGAAAAATCCTAAACGAAAGAACAAAAAAACAACAAAATTTTTTTTATTTTAGTTTAAAATATAAAAAAAGTGGCAGCAACGAAAGAAAATAAAAAATGAATTTTTTACTCCCATTCTTCTTCTTTTCTTTTTTTTTTCGTCTGTGCTTTTCAAAGTGACAAGTGTTTCCTTTTCTCATTTATTAGTTTTTTTGTTACCTAAGTTGTTTATCTCTCTTTCAATATTGATAACTAAAAGTTTTTTTTGATGCTTTACGTTTTCGTTTTATTTTTTTCTTCCTCCCTCTTTTCATTCAACAAAAAAAGATTAAACTGATTGATAAATGCTTTTGGCTTTTTTGAAGAAAAAAAAGAATGGGAAAACGTTTGTTACCTAACTACCGACGATTTACGTACGTAACATAAACCTGTCAATTTATGGTTGATGTGGTTGGAGGTTTTTTGGATTTTCAAAGTTTTTCGTTTTGTGGCACGTTTTTTTCCTCATTTTTTTATTTTAGTTTTACTTTTTTTTGCTTGATTGGTGAAAGGCAAATTTATTATATGCCATTCATTTATCACCTCATTTT
Source organism: Panagrolaimus kolymaensis (assembly GCA_028622995.1). Classification (NCBI taxonomy): domain Eukaryota; kingdom Metazoa; phylum Nematoda; class Chromadorea; order Rhabditida; family Panagrolaimidae; genus Panagrolaimus; species Panagrolaimus kolymaensis. Next base: position 1,828,369 of record JAJQJQ010000050.1, on the reverse strand, counting down.
TTTGATTCCATAGACTTAAGATCAACCTTTATCATTTCTTAAAATATTTTTTTTTCTTGAAATTTATTGCAAAAATGTGTGGTCTGAAATAAAATCAAATCAAATCACTCATTCAACTAGAGGCGTTTTTTAACCAATTCCCAAGATTAAATTTTTCTTTGAAATTCCTTTATTTATTGAAAAGTGATTTGCTCGAAAATAATCACTTTCATCTTCTTCTTTTTTTCTTCTCGGGTTATATGGATCACGAAGTTATGTCGGCATAAGTTTAAAAAAATTCCGCCGTTTACTTTGCAAGGTGATACTTTTTTTCAAAAAACCTCTGATAAATAAGCATTTTCCCTTCTTTATGTTTCTTTTTATGTTAAAAAAATATTTGATACACATATATCTTTTTTGTATATTTATGCACTTTTTTCGGTTACAACAAGAACAAAAGTAGAAAGAAAAAAGCAAGGATATTTTTATTTTTATTTATATTTTTTTTATTCAAAGCTTTTTACGGATGATAAAATAGCTCTTTTTTGATATTTTATCTATCTATGACCGACCCATTGTTCTGATGTTTGTCTATCACTATCTCTATCTATATCGCTCTTATTTTATTATAGTTTTTTTTGCAATGCAACCAACAACAGTTGTTTCGTTTCACAAATTCACCGACGACAACTTTTTTTTCTTTGTTTTTCTTTTTTATTCAGGAAGAGATACTTTTTTTGATTTGATTTGTTTGGATTAAAAACAACTTTTCTTTTGTTGTTGACCAAAACAATAGAAGAAAACCAATTGGGATCGTGAGCTTTTAAGTTAGTGAAAAACTTAGAAATTTTGCTTTTTGATTTTTGTACTATTTTTTAATTAATGAAACTTTTGCAACTTTTTTTCTTAACTATTCTTTATTTTTAGAAGCTTGCGTTGATCCGCTTATTCAAGTACGCGGTCAATTGCTTAAGCGAAACAAGCTTGTGGATAATCTTAATAGCAAGCTACGAAAGCGTCCAGGGCCGCTTGAGCTTGTTAATCGTAAAATTCTTCAAGTTGATGCGGAACTAGAACACGCTATCCAAGGTAATCAAATAATTAATTTAAAGCTTCCTAAAACCTAAATAATAAACTTTGATTTTTTTAAGAGGGTCGATTTCCCTTCACTCCACCTCTCTCAGAAGACGAAGGTGACGAAACATCGACTTCAGAAATGATCTCAACATTAATTCCACATGCTCCTCTAAGGCATGATGAATCAGAAAGTTTAAAGCAATATTCTTCTTCCACATCCTCGTTGTCTGCCGCTGGCGGACCTAAAGCTAAAGTTCGAAAGAAGTCTTCCACCCAACTTCATCGAACTCCATATGAAAATAATAGTGCAATAAATTCTGGGAAAATAATTAAATTAAAAACAGCCATTTCAAATAATTGTGGAAATGGAAATAATAAACGTCCAACGCCTGAATTAATCGTGGGCAATTTGGAAACTTCAACTTCGGCCAATTTAAATGAATTTTTGGTTTCTTCTAATAATGGTATTTCACCCATGGAAACTGATGATATTCAAGTAAATGGAGATGATGGAATGCATTCAGAAACCAATTATGAAAGTAATCTCAAACAACAACAACTTTATCTTCAATGGCAAGAGGTAAGCAAATTTTAGAAGGGAAAAACAAAGATTGCAATATGTTTTTTATTTAAAAATAAAACTATTTTATAAAACAAATTTCGATTGTTTTATTGCAAAATATAACAAAAAATATATTTATCTCGAAACATTTTTTATTTTAAAGATTAATTTGCTTATTTATTTTTGTAAATGCATTCGCAAAAAAAACATAACAAAATATTTCTCTTTGAGACACTTTAATATTTTTGTAATTTTTTTTTGCAGGATCATTTCAAAAACGCTACTCTTGACACCCATCATGCGGCAGTTACTCCAGCTATGAGCAGTACCACAAGTAATTGTTCGACCCCTTTGCAATCAAATGATACTCAAAGCATCCACTCATCAAGAAGTAGCTTTAGCGTATCTTCTTCAGCACATTCATGCTCAGGAAATAATCAAGGGAATAGTAATTCACGATTTTCATCTATTTATTCTCCAAGTGTTTCACCATCAACAACAACAACTCAAAATAATAATAATATTAGCGACGTTACATTAATCCAAGTATCATCTTTAATCGATGCAGTGGCAGCGGCAGCGCCGAGAAGTAAATTATCAGATTTTAAAGTTCAAGATTTAAAAATTGAATGCAAAAAACGTTCTTTGCCTGTTTCGGGTGCAAAGCCACAATTATTAGAGAGATTAAAGCCATATGAAGAAATTATTTTGGCTACTTTAGCGCCAAATCCAACAACTACAGTCTCAGGTCTTACCACGACGATGCTTGAATGCAGCAGTGATGTATCATCGACGAGTGCAGGCACTTGTCAAAATTCGTGTAACCATAATCAAACTATTTATTCGACGACTTCAACAAATTCAAAACCATTAGTGCCAGCTCAGGATGTAATAAATGATTATTTGCAGCAATATCAACCTCAAACAACAACCCAAAATCAAAAGCCTTTAGTTCTTCAACTTCCACCTAATTCAAAACCTCCACAATTGGTTCAGGTGGTAACATACAAATTTAACATTTTAGAATGCTTTTAATTTTTGAAAGTTTTTTAGCTCGTGGATTCAAATGGCACAGTTGTGGGTGTAGCTGCCATGCCACAAACAATTTCATCCCCAGCAACAACAAAATCTTCTTCCACAATTGCCAATCCATGCTTTTGTGCTCAATGTAAAAAAACTCCAGGCAAAAGTCATGCAGTTACTGAAGCAGCCGCTGTTGTTCAATCGACAACTTCAGAGCAGCAATCGACAAAAATCAATGAACCAACATTTAGCTTTTCACAAATGGGTTCTGGCGGACAGGTAAATAACCCATTTTTTATCTTTGAAATTAATTGCGTCTTTTTCAACGGAAGCATACTTTTATTTTTTTATTAAAACTAAACCTAAAAAACAGAGACAACTGCTTTTCAAAAAAAGTTTGCAAAAAACAAGTCTGCTTCCGGCCGCTGTCTTTGCTGCTAAAAACAAATCAAACTAGAAACGAAAAATTATATAATAGTTATAAAACTCCAGAAAAACTTTTTTTGATCCATTTTTGCTTTTCACCTTTTTTTCTTCTTAAAGACGCATTTCACGGAGACAAAGATTAATGACTTTAATTCAAAAAGATGATGGGCTTTTTTGCTTTGCCTTTAATAAATGCAAGCAAAATAATTGACACAAACAAACGCTTCAAACAAACAAAAAAACTTTTTGTCTTCTTTGAAAGATAAAAAGCAGCACATTTGCTTTTTTGAAAGAAATTTTTTTTTCAAATGGATCTCTGCTGCTTCATTGACGTACTTTTTTTATTTTTGATGGGTGTTGATGGCGATCGTAACGTAGTTAACCGCCTACATTTATGAGACTAAAACTAAAAGTTATAAACAAAATAAAAAAAGTGCAACAAACAAAAAATTCCATTCTTTTATATTTTTAAATAAAAAAATTCTAATATGCAAATTATTTTTTCTTTTTTAGTTTACTTTGGCAAATTCCTCTCCAATTGTAAGTGAATGCCGAAATAATATGGCCTCAAATTGTGTTGGATGCATAGCTGCAGCTACACAATCATCGAAAACTATTAAAATTGTTTCATCCTCTGAAATTCCGTCTTCATCGTCTGCTACTTCAAATCGACAATGCCCCCAAACAGCTCCAGTTTTGACTACCAATCAAAATATTACTCTTTGCCCTACGCCCCAAAATTTAAATCGATCTATGAACAGCAAAAATAATATTCCAAAATCTCATGCAAATTTACAAAAATCTGAATCAAATTCATCCACAGTCGAACAAACTGTGGCGGCTGTGGCTCATCGAAGGCATAGTATTCCAACTTCAGTATTCCTTCAGCAAACTGAAGACATTGTTGAAAAACAAATAATTTCACCCGAAAATTCTACAAGTCAAGAAGCAGGCGACGATATCGATGCGGAAGCAGAAGGAATTGATCCAAGCATTTTGTAAGTGACAACTTGTTATTTTTACATTTTTTTTGCAGGAAAAAAAGTACTAAAAAAATAACAAATGTTTTTATTTTTTTGATGGCTTTTCTCTGATTTGAATTTTACTTTTTTTCTTTTTTTAGATTGACAGCTAAAACCTTTTCCCAACATGAAGAAAATCTTCGACATCAACAAAAATTAATAGATGATTTGCAAGCCGAACTTGCTAAAGCTCAAGAGCAGTTGCGTCGAGAGCATAAATTAATTAGTGCTGCAAAAAAGATACAACAACTTCGAAATAATGATTCTTCACAAAAAATTGGTAAAGCTGAAACATTATTAAATAATTTGGATATCAAACAAATAAATATGCATCATTTACAAAGAAATATTAAAAATAAAACCCAATTACAAAATAGCCAAATTCAAAGTTCCAATTATCAAAATTTGCTTCAATCCGAACATAAAATTCAAGAGGAAGTCCACGTGGAACAAGCGATTCAGGATATTGTTCGACTTATAAAACAAGATGGTCGAACTGCATTATTAATCGTTCAATTATTACTTCGATATCAATTGGAAAGAAATCATCAATTACAACAACAACAAGCAACTGCTACCCCACAAAGTTCCAAACAGCAAGGATCGTGTACTACTAAAACAGCCTCAACAACCACTTCCGGCGGCAGCAATTTGGGCCAAAATAATAATGAACTTAAACCCGGAAGCAATAATCATTCTCAAGAATGTTCTGGAGGTGGAGGAGGAAGGATTTCAGTTATGTCAAGTAAATCTCAAAATAATGAAAACAACATTTATCAAAACCAAAAACAAAATATTGAAAACAACAATGGTGGCGGTTGTCGAGGATGTCGAAAATCTTCTGCGGCTGCCCCTGCACAAATTGTTGTGATCGATGATTCTCCTGCAACTTCACCCGCCGCTCCAACCATTACTACTGTTGGAGAAAGCCTTCTTCAAAAACAGCCATCCAAAGATGCCCCGGTAGCCAGAAGCAAATCCCAAAACCCTCGAAGCAATAAACGTAAAAGTAATGGTTCACGTTCAATTTGGGCTAAAACAAATTTAATTGAAAAATCTGCAAGTTTAACTAATGCTTCTGCAACTCCGAATAGCAAAGTTGTGGATATGGAAGAAATCTTTCGAACTGTTATCAATGATACTCGCACCACAACATCGTCTGCTTCTAGAAATCAAGAAAAATGTCAAGCACCCCAAATTTTGACGATTATGGATGCCTCATCCGAACTTGTCCCTCAACTTCATGGCTTCCATTTAGTTGCAAACAGCAGTGATGAAAGCTCAAATTCTGCTATCGCTGACGATCAACAAATGGAAATGGATCATCAACAATCCTTTTCACAAATTAGCGGCTATACCACCCAAGATTATATCCTCCAACAACGACAACAACCCATGCAAACAGAAATCTGCAGTACCACCGCAATATTTATTCAACCTGAAAATATTTCCTCTTGTCACGTGGATTGCTACAGTAAACCTAGAAATGATAATTCTCCTGAAAGAGTGGAAATTATTGGAAATGGCCAAAATGAATATATTCAAGCCACAAATAATAATAATATTCACCAACATTTTGAATTTCCACAAAATGATGAAGATTTTGAAGATTTAATGGATGTTTTGCGAGATGATCAAGAATGCATTAATAATGGCCTCAATCCCGATGAAGATGAAAATTGTGGAAGAGAAATCCTTGGTTACACATCCGCGGAATTAGCTACATTTTTAGCGGCAGAATGTGAAAATTCTGTTGTTGCTAATAATATAGTCGGCAATCAAATGTATGAAACTTATGTTGTTCAGCAACAACAAGATCAAAACCAAGATGAAGGAGGACATTATGTCCAAGCTGATTATCAACAATGCATTCAATCATCACAAGGCGGAAATATAAATTATGAGGTTCAAGGAAATATTATAGAATATGAAACACCTGGTCACTCGACATTGCAAATTGAGCCTCATCAAGAGCAAGCAATTAATGATATTTTAAATGGTGATATGATTGATACAGTAAGTTTATCATTTTTCATTTTTTATTTTCCGTGTAAAGACCCAAGGAATTTTTTATGAATCAGTAAAAAGCTCTTTTCGAGTGACTAAAAATGGTATATATTTTCGAAGTAAAAACAATGAGAAATTATTTTATTTTTTGGTCGGCAAAAATTTCTTTCGTTGTTGAACAAAACTTCAAAGATTTTGTTTCTAAAATATCCTCGTTTTTTCAGAGTGTTGAATGGTTTGATAATTATTTCCAATCTCCATTAGCTGATCGCCAAATGGCTTCCGTCGGAACATGTGGAGGAAATCGACCATCAAATAATAATAATCCAAATAGTAATAATAATATTCAACGTCCTATGGATACTTTTGTTTAAAGTTTTATAAATGCATTTACTACTTTTTTAATTTTAATTACTTCTTTGTTCACTGCCTTTATTTTATTCCTAAAGTCTCTGTGCCTTAAAATTAGTTTTTTTAGTTTTAAAAGTTCCATAAAAAAAATTTCCAAAAAAATAATAATTAATTTCTTCTTTTTTTTTAAATTTCATTCCTTTTTTAATTGTTTTTAATTTCTGAAAATAGTTAAAAATTTCCATTTTTTGTTTTGTAAAAAAAATAATCTTATAATTCCAATTACCAAATTTACTCCGGTTTAAAAATATATATTCTGAAAAAATTTCGAGGCCTTATTAAAATAAAGTTTTAGATTGCGAGTAGCCCTTACTTCTATGTTTAATTATGTAATCTTTTATATTTGTTATATCTTTCTGTAAGTTTTTGCTTTTGGCTTTATTTCCTAAAAGCTACCAACCAAAAAATACTGAATCCAAAAATCCGGTTTTAAAGTTTGTCTTTAATATTCCCCCAAAAATTTAATAATGCTTGTAATTTCCTTGACACACACACAATAATAATAAGTCATTCTGATTTTTTTTGTATTCCATTTTTTATAAGATTCCAAAAATTATTAAAAATTATTTTTTAATAATCACAAAAAAATAATAGCCATGTCTAGAAAATTTAAATAAATCCCAAAAATTAGTGTGCATTTTATTCTTCCATAATTTTTTTATTATTCCATCCAATTGTTTTTGATTTTTCCCATCTTTAAAATAACCAATTTTTTTAAATTTTACAAAAACATTGTTGTTGGTATTCCAATATTTATATTAAATAATATGAAAAATTAAATGTTCCTTCTTTTTTTCTGCTCAATTATGAATCTTCTTCGTCTTCCATACTTTATTAATAATTTTCCAATAAAGAATCTTCCATTTACTACGAAATTATCTTTCCAATCTTATTTCTTTGTTGCTACAATAATAAATTAGGAAATAAATTGTAGACAAATTTATGCTAAAATTGGTAAAAATAATAAATGTGTAAAATTGCAATTAAAAATTTTTATTAAAACAATGGCAAACTTATAGTTGATATTGGTAAATATTTTGCAAAAAAAAGTATGGAAGAAAAAAAGTCAAGAATACCCACAGCAACAACAAAAACTTTGGCGATTTTATAGAAAAAAGTTTTCAGGGCTTTTTTACAAAGTGATTGAATAAACAAGTAATCAAAAAAAATTGTTTAGAGAATTTTCCATTTCATTAATTTTTGTTGCTTTTGTATCTTTCAATTTTTTTGCTCTTTTGTTTTATCCCATCAAATATTTTTATTCAAAAACAAACTATTGCTGGAATGGATAAATTTGCTTCACCTAAATTTCAAAATGTTTCATTACCTCGAAATATTATTTATTATGTTATGAAGAATCTAAAAACTCCAAATGAATATCAAAAAATGATTCGAATTTGCAAATATTTTTTTTCTTTAAATCCTATTATTTTTGCTGAAGGTTTCAATACTCGTCGAAAAAAATGCAGAATTTTTAATCATCCAAATAATTGGTTTTGGGGAGATATAAAAAGTGAACTTACTTTATCACCAGAACAATTTCATCAAAGTCCCTACAAAATTTGGATCACTAAAGATTTAATTATTGAAAAATCATTTAATTTTCAAAAAATTATTTTCGCAAATTTAAATTTTTTATGGTTTCATCACGCACGTTTATCATCTAATGAAATTTTATTATTCTCTGGTGTAAAAACCCATATAATTGAATTTGAAGAAGTTGATTTTAGATATGCCGATGGTTCAGTTGTGCCACTTGAAAACTTTTTTTCCATTTTTTCTGATACTAAAATTTTTCGTTTGTAAGTTTTTTTTCTCTCATTCGACAGTTATGCCAATTTTCCTTTTTCTTTTCAGTAAAAACAAAGATACTTCATACATTACCTCGAATACAGCAAAAGAAATTGTTAAATGCAAAAATTTTAAGACTCTCGAAACTTTTACTTTGCAACTTATTCCAGAAATTTTTGATTATAAAACATTTTTCCAAGCTATGAAAGTAATAAATTTTTATTCAAAAAATAATAATATTTATTAATTATTTATTTTTTTTGCACCATCCCGCTCCATTGGGTTTACGTTTTATATTTGTTGATTCAATTTCGGATGAATATTGGGACCGAATTAAAAATTCTATTTATCGTGCAAAGAGGTACTTGTCTAAACGAAGTGATTTGTATTGGAACTGGGATATAACATATTAAAGCACCGCAAATAAAAAATTGTAATTATGAATCTTCTTTTTTCCCCAAATTCACAGTATTTTATTCTACAAATTTACCCATATTGCACCAAACAAAAGTAAATATTTTTATTTTGAATTTTGTTTTTGTATATGTATTCTTTTTTTTATATTTTATTTAATATTTTGACAATGGAATTGTGATGCCCTGATTTGGTATCCAATTGAGAAGCGTTGAGATAAATATATATTATTTATTGAGAACAAAATGCTGAAACAGCAACAGAAAAAACTTACTAAACTTGCATCAAAAGCAGTGTTGTCGAATATTCGAAAACCTTCGAATATCGAATTCGAATATTCGATTCGATTCGGATATTTTCGAATAATCGAATCGAATCGAATATTCGAAATTCGAAACCTTCGAATTTCGGGTTCGAATATTCGAAATATTCGAATTTCGAATCGAATATTCGAAATTTTTAAATTTTATAATTGGCACTAATACATTTAAATTAAGCTATAAAATGCTTTTTAAGCCCTTTTTAGAGCATTTGAGAACATTTAAAACTATTTCGGCTCTTAAAACAAAGAATTAATAAAATTTATTCGAAAATATTCGAAAATCGAATTCGAATATTCGATTCGATTATTCGATATTCGACAACACTGATCAAAAGCAAGCAAACAAACAACAAACAAATGACGCTGCACGTTACAAACAGTCGGTGCAAGACCTAGCGTCATTTGTATCTTATGTGTATGCTAAGGCATCACAGGAATGACGACGATTTTCTTTACTTTTGCAAAGAGCTTTGAGAATATACAAATTTATTACATAATAGAAGCAAATAAAAGGTTTTTTGTTATAAAGAAATGAAAATCGATATGGCAAACATTATTAATATGCGTAATTCAATAAATTTGGAATAATTAATACTCTTATGAGGAGGAAACCTAAAAATTTAGTTTACAGAAAATACTTTTTAAGGCACACAAAAAATAATACAAAAGTTAGAGAAAAAAAGTCGTTGCATAAGTATATATTTTTTTGTCATTGGCAAAATGCATGAGAGAAGAAGAAATAATGGCAAGTAAAAATTGAGAAAGATAAGACGAAAGAAAAACGGTGATTATAATTTGTAAAAAAAATATTATTGCAAACAAACTTTCGATAAATTTTCTTAAAAATGCAATAAATGATTCTATTTTGAAGAAGTGTTGAAAGTTTAAACTTCAACCTTTCAATGACGGATATTTTTATATATTTTTGTGAATGGCACTGATTTTCACCATCCTAATAGGAAATTGCAAAAACTTAATTTTTCATACATTCTACATTCAGAAAGTTTTGGAATTTATCAGAAATAATAAAGCAACTATTTAATGTTTATTTTATAAAGAAAATTTAAAAAATTTAAACTTTTGACTCAACCTTACCAGCAGAATTCGAGGATCTAAAAACTTTATTTGGTGTTCACGCTGCATTCATAAAGTATATTAGTATTAAACAAAAGAAGTTTTTTTCTTAATATATGTGTCTTTTAGAATGTTATAAGAACACCTTCACTCACGACTCATTTTAAAAGCAATGTCTTTTAATTTACTCAGAATTTAGGTAACAATGAATTATAATTTAAAAAAGAGACATATCTTTCCGTAAATTTTTTCTTTTTTGTTTACAATGAATGTGATGGTTTCTTTAAAAGTAATTAAATATTTTGGTCAAATATTTATTTTTTACATGATAAATGCTTTCTAAAAATTGCAATTTTGCTGTCTTTTTAAAAAGATTTATTTAACAAAAAAAATTTATCATAAATTATAAAGAAAAACAAAGCTATTCAACCAAAAAATGTTAATTATTGTGGCCTTAAAAATCTACCAAAATTTTTGGAATGAAGCGAAATTTCATTTTTCATAAAGAAGATTTGTTTTTTTGAATTGCACTGCTAATGAAAACATGTGTGGGTGAAGAATCCTTATAATTTTTAGATGAAATAATTTCGCACGAATCCACAGATGTTAATGCTTTTTTTCCTTGTTCAATTGCTAATTTCAGAGTGTTCGACCGTTTTGGATTCTCATCTGAGAGAATTCTTGAAACTTTTTTTACTATTGTTTCTGCATTCAGAGAGTTATGAAATTTATCACAAATAATATCTTTTTTTCTTCATTTATTTGTCACACAATTATTATTAGTCCCATACATTTCAATATTTTTCTAACTCTCTCTCTCTCTCTTTAATCGACTTCCAAGTTTTAAAAAAAAATGTTTTCAAATTTTTTTAAACAAAACCACAAAATCAATTGTTTTTTTCCCATTGTTTTTTCATTTAAGTTTTTTTAATTAATAAATAAAAGGAAATGCGTTTTATATTTTCACGTTTTTTCTAATTTAGACAGATGGACTTCCTTTTCCCTTCGTCGTCGTCGTCAAAGTAGCTATGACTCTATTTCGGTAAAAAAATAAAAGTAAATGGGTTAAAAAAGAAAAAGCACACCTGCTTCTTTATTATTTTTTATTTTAAAGAGAGAAAAAAGTAAATTAGTAAATTTTAAATAATATTCGACGATAAAATTTGGGAAAAATAAGAAAATGAGAAAAAAAAAAAAAGCTAAGTTTTTTATTATTATTATTTAAAAAAATGTTATGGAAACGCAGCATACATATTAAAAATAAAGGTCTATTTTTTTATGGTGTGTATGTTTTTTTATTATTATTAGGAAAATGAAAGGCAGGCGCCCGCAGCTTTTTTGTGGTGGTAGTGTGGTTAGCTGTTAATTGGTGGTTATTAGAAAGTTGGTGGCGTTAAAGCTTTTATTTTTTTTCTTCGTTTGAAATTTCTTTTTTAAAGTTGGTGTTGGATATTAAAATTGAGTTTCTTTTTTTGTTTAAAAATGAGTCAGATTTTTACCATACATACGTTTGTTTCTTCTTCCATAAAAAAAACTTGAGAAAAATTTTTAGGCCAAATTTTTTGGTTTTTGTGGCGCGTTTTTTTTTGATTGTAAGAGTGTTGCTTTGCCCTCGTGGAAAACCTGCAACTGTCAGTTATTATTTTTTTGTCAATAATTTAAGGTTAAAATTTACTTACTTTGAAACTGCTTCATAAAGTTGCGCCATAATTAGGTTTAATTTTAAGTTTATAAGTGCAACAACAACAACATCCGTGATTAATGAAAGCTAGTGTTTTTTTATTTGTCTGAAAAAGAAGTTTTTTTTGTATAATAAAATGGCAGCTTTTTCTAAATTGTCGTCTGATGATTCATTTCATTTTTATTTTTAATAATTGTTAACTTTTTTCTTCTTTTTTTTGGGAGCTAATAAAGCAAAGCACTCACATTATTTTTCCAAGTTACATAAGTGCCTTTTATATATTTTTTAAATCCGGAAAAAAATTTTTTTTCTAATTTTTTTATTACAAAAAAAGTATTTTTTCTTCTAAAATTTATTTGGTAAACAGCTCTCTCAAATAAACCTTGCTTGAAGTTTTTTTAAATACCATATTTCTATTTTTTTGTTTTGTTTTTATTCGGTAACCTTTTTTATTTTGCTTACTTCGACAGTTTTCTTTTTTCTCTTTAGTTTTAACTTATTTTTATTTTTTACGAACCTTTTTATGTTTTACAATTTTTTTTTTGTCATTCTAACCACTGACACACGATTTGAAGCCTTGCATATTTTTGTTGTTGGGATTTTTATAGCTCTCATTTTTTAAGTAAACTATTAAAATTAAATAATAAATCATATTATTTTTTAAAATTAATTACATATTTATATTTTTAAGGGGTATTTTAAACGAATTATTATTTTAAATAATAATAATAAAAAAATGATACTTTTATGAAAGGTAAAAATCAAAATTTATTCTTTTTTTATTTTTTGGTTTTTATCACTTTTTATTTTTGGGATTCCGCAACAGCTACTATGGTGGAGCCCGTTTATGCAATAAAGGGTCGATTCAATGGTCCTATATATGATGACAATGTTACAGCTTTATTTCAAGATGATGGAATATGGATTATGTCGGCTTCCATATCTATTTTCTCTATGACTTCTGGTTTGCTTGTGTTAAAAAAAACTTTTAAAAAGTTTTATTTTGAGAGTTCATAGTCTTGCTTTCTTCAAAAAAGTATCCAAAACTCTTTTACTTTCCCCAAAAAATTTTTTCTTTTTTAATGAAGCTCAAAACTTTCATAATCAAGATTAAAAAATTTCTTTTACATACATATGTAGCATTTTTTTTTTCACCTGTTAAAACAACTTACATAAGTATCACATGCGAGATTATTATTATATTTTTACTTTTTGCCTAAAAACACACCAGCAGCTTTTAGACATTTATATTAAGAAATGGTACCTCATAAGATCAGCTAAAGATGAATGACTCCAATGGACTCACACTTTATAAATGTAGCTAACTTTTTTTCGATTCCAATAATTCCTAAAAATTCAAAGCTTGTCGATTTCTAAAAGGATTTTTTAATTAATTTAAATTATTTTACAGTATTTTTCAAATGAGTATGTAAGTAACAACACCAACTAAAATTTTTTTATTAAAAGTCATTTTTTTGCTTTTTACAGCACAATTAAATTTCTTAATAAAAATCATAAACATCCATTTTACAGAATTGCAAAAAAAAAAAAATGATAATTTGTTGTAAAGGAAAGTCGGACGGTTTCTTTCTTTTTCAATACAAGAAAAGAAAGACACAAAATGACGCAAAAAATATGTTTCGAAAAGTAGCGACAAAAAATTATAGCCTTAACCCGATTAAAAATTTTTTTGATGGCTTTAAAGATTTTTAGTTTTAAATATAAATAAATTTGTACACTGATTTTATAAATATCCTCGCCACCAAATTTTTTTTGAGCTTTAATCCTAAAAATTCAATTTTATCAACAAAAAATTTTTTTCATCTTTCAGGTTTTGGTTTATTAGAAAGTGGACGAGTATCTGCAAAAGATGAAGTAAATATTATGGTTAAAAATATGATTGATGTTATATTTGGTGGTTTATCATATTGGATATTTGGTTTTGGTTTTTCATTTGGTGAAGATTATCCCAATCCATTTATTGGTATTGGAAAATTTTTCTTTGATCCCACATATGAATTAGAACCTACTCATCAAGCATGGAGCTTTGCAGCATTTTTCTTTAAAATGTCATTTGCTACAACAACGAGTACCATTGTTTCAGGTAAGTAAACAAATTTTTTTTGAAAGGAATAAAACACATGGAATTGTTGTGAGATTTTTATTTTTCTTAAAGTTAATATTTGACGAGAAAAAAAACATACAGTAAACTTAATTACTCCCACACCTCCTCCATCGCACGCATATGCTAAATTTTTAATGTTTTTATATTTGCTTTTTAGAATCAATAACAAAAAGCAAAATAATAAAACAAAAAAGTGTAAAAGTCTAATATTTTTCTTTTTTTCAATAACTACAAAACTTTTCTCTCTCCCTTTCATTCTTTTATATTTTTATTTTTTTTTGTAAATTGCGTTAGTATTTTTTTTTTTTGCGTCACAATAAAAAAAGCTACGCAGCTAAAAAAGTAAAAACTAAAGTAATAATTTACAGCTGCTCTTTAAAAAAACCATTAGCAAGGGAAAAATATTACTTACATAAAAAATAAAGTTTTTATGATTTTCATTGAAATTTGTTTTTTTGCTTTTACCGAAAAACCATAAAAAAAAATTTTGCCTGAAGTTTTGAGAATAAAAAAATGTGAGGGAGAAAAAGGATAATTTGAGAAGGAGAAAATTTAGCAAAATTATGTAACAAAAAGTATGCAATCATCTGAAATCCGCAAATGCTAGTAAGTAAAAAAAAGTTATGCCTCTCACTTTGATAACCATCAGTCAAACTCTTGGGTTTTCGAAAATATCCTTTTTGCAAATATCCGTTTTTTTTGTTAGACAAAATTCAGCGAGAAAATAAGAAAAGTTATTTAAAAACTAACAAATTCGAAAGTTGTTTTATAATTCTTTTTATCTTTTTTAGCTGCAATGGCTGAAAGAATTCGTTTAAAACCATATATAGTTGTAACATTTTTTATGACTATCGTCCATTCAGTTCCAGCCCATTGGGTATGGTCGGAATTAGGATTTTTATATAAATTGGGTTGTTTGGATGCTGCGGGTTGCTCAGCTGTACATTTAGTTGGCGGAATTGCGGGTTTAACAGCTACCATGTATTTAAAGCCTCGACAAGGTCGATTTGGTGGCAGAAGTGGTAATCAAATGTCAAATCCAACTAATGCATTATTGGGTACTTTTATGCTTATTACTGGTTGGTTAAGTTTTAATGCAGGTAAGTAAAAGTAAAATAATATTGTAAAAAATTTTTTTTAAAAGTTTTTATATTTTCCATGAAAAGCAAGCAGGCTTTAACCAAGAAATGCATGACTATAAAATTTATTACTCCTTTGTAGCTGAAAAAGAAGAAAAAAACATTAATAAATGTGCACTTTTTTTTGAAATGATAGGAAATTCATAATTTCAATAAGGAACTAACTAACTACTTTGCTTTTATAATATAAAAAGCAATGGTAAATTTATTGGCCAATTTTTAGTTGTCGCGTTAAATCGAAAGTAAAAAAAATTAGATAACCCAAGTTACAAAACGAAAAAGCAAATAACAAAATTAAAGAAAAAAGCATTTAAATTTGTGACGCTTTTTCCACAACAAACAAACACTAGCGTTGACTTTCTTTATTTTTGTCTCAAAAATTTGGGTTTAGAGAAAATTTACAATCAGAATAAAAAATGCAGAATTAATATCTCAAAAAAAAAACCCAAATTTTTCTCCATTTTTTTTTCTTCAGGTTCAACATATGGTATTGCACAAGGTCGATGGAGATTAGCAGCTAGAGCAGCAATGAATACCATTCTTGCTGCAATTGGTGGAGGATCCGTTGCAATAACATATTCAATGACCCTTCATAAAACATGCCGGGTTGATTTACTTATTGATGGAATGTTAGCTTCTCTTGTATCCACCACAGCTGTATGTCATTGTATGAGACCCATGTGGGCTGTATTGGTTGGTGGAATAGGTTCTGCATTAGCAGTATCATCATATCCAATAATAGAAAGGCTTGAAATAGATGATCCAGTTGGAGTTGTTCCCGTTCATGTTGTTGCAGCAATGTGGGGAATGATATGTGTTGGATTTTTTGCTCAATCAGATGAATATGATTTAAATATAACTCGTGGAAATTCAGGTTTATTTTATGGTGGAGGTTTTCGTTTACTTGGAGTTCAAACATTAACAATTATTTGTGTATCTGTTTGGGCGTTCATAATTACCATTATCGTTCTTAAAGGATTAAGCTTATTTAAATGGCAAATAAGAATGGATGCCCATGATGAACAACTTGGTGCTGATTTAGTTGAACATGGTTTAGCGGGGCAAAACATTGCTCGATATTCAATGGAAACTAAATTAAATACAGGGTGAGAATAATTAATTAGTTCTTATCGTCTGTTCAAAATGTATTTACATACATTATTTGAGGTTATTGTAATTTTCGAAAATATTTCTTTTTATCGAGTGCTTCTAAAACTTCTTCTAAAAAAATTTACTTTTTATGCTTTTGGACAGGCGATAAAACCTTCGACTATCTCTTTATTTTGTTTGTCTATCTTGGTGTTAATTTTGAGAACCTTAAGTACCATTCTGAAAGCTGTTGGAAAATGGAAAAGATTAGCTAAAAAAGCTAAACTTCATACACAAGCAAATAAAGTAAATGGAAGTACATCATCTTCGATTCAATTAACTCGAATGAATGGAATTCCTAAATCCTCGCCAACAACACCTAAAACTCAATCACAAAGAAGTTTACCCAATGGTAGCGGGGGAAATGTAATTACTAATACTCCAGCAATTGGAAGTGCAGCAACAACAACAACAACAGAAATAACAGCAATCGAATCACAAAGAAGTTTAAATGAAAATCGTGGAACAATTCAATCTCCACCAAGTAGTTTACAAAATGGAGTCACAGCTCATCCATCCACATTGATAATTCAATCGAAGGATGATACAGTTGGATCGGAAGATAGTAATTTAGATCAACAACCATTATCAATACAAAATTTACAAAATAATAAAAATAATCATCAAAATAAAGTTCGAGATATTTCTATTACAAGTAGAGTATTAAAAAATGCAGCAGCAAAAAAAAGTAGTAAGTAAATTGACTAAAATTCCAGGAGCAAAAAAGAAAGGCACGCTTGAAAGTTATTTGTAAAAAAATCCACCATTTTTTTAGCAAGCAGTTCTACTTCGATTATTATTGAAACAACCCAAAATGAAAATAGCAATTTTTGGACGAGACTTAAACGAAAAGCAGGGTAAATTAAATTGTACTTATATCCATTAATAAAATTTGTTTGTAAAGAAGTTACTTTTAGCTTTACAAGTCATCATCGAACCGCGCCAGCAGCAAACAATTAAGTTGAACCATCTCCTCGATCTCAAATTACGCAATAAAATGATACGCCGGTGTAAAAAAAAATAATTTACAGTTGTTGTTGTTGTTGTATATATTTGTTATAATTTGTTAATTAAAAAAAATTGTTTTCGTTTACGAATACGTCAAACAAAAAAAATTAGAAAAAGGCAAAAAAAAATGCCCACTATCGATAAAAATGTAACTAAATTTTTCACATCCATATTACAATTTCATCTTTCCAAATCAAGCAACAATTAAAATTAAAGCTTTAAAATATATGGGTAAAAAGACGAATGTTGATAAAAATGTTTTAACAAATGTATGCAATTTTAACTTTTGTGAATATAAAAAAGTCCTATCATTTTTTTAATTTTTTGCTCTTTGCTTCAATTTTGAATTAATGATTAATTTATTTATTCGTTGCTATGCTTTTTATTAAGTCTCAATTGATAATAATATTTAATAAACATAAATGCTTTAATAAAAAACTGCGGAAAAGGGAAGCGAGAATCCATCTTAAAAAATGGGCCGGGCCACTTTTTACTGGGCCGGGCCGAGAGACGAGCCGGGCCACTTAAAAAAAAATGTTACTTTCATTTTTGGTGGCAATGTGATGAGTGTTAAATTGCTTTTTTCAATATATGAGAATATACAAATTTATTGCTTAATAATAATAATATTTATATAAGGAATGAAAGAAGAAACGATATGGCAAACATCAATATGTGTAATTAAAATAATTTTAAATCAATAATACTCCTGTTTGGAAATCAAAAACTTTAGTATACAATGAATATTTTTTAAGGCACAAAAAAAGCATAGAAAATATAAGAAAAAAATAAAAGTCGTTGCATAGATATATTTTTTTTTGTCATTGGCAGATGGCATGAGAAGATAATACAATAATGGCAAATAAAAATTGAGAAAGATTAGACGAAAGAAAAACGGTGATTATAATTTTAGAAAAAAAGTATTGCACTAAATTATTAATAAAATTAATTAAATAATTATTTTTTTTCAAAGGTGATATTGCAGCATCATAATTTTTTATTTATTCCTCCTCCACCTTGAGAATTAAATCTTTTTCATTATTATTTTGTTGAGCAGCTTGAGAGATCTGTAGCAAAGTTAAAGGATCAAACGTTCCTCCTGATGAAAGGGTAGCAGGAGCTAGAAGGGCATGATGACGACGTCTTCCATCCATGGGCAATGTGGCATTAGCAAGATGGGTCTTTTTGTGGCGAAGGAGATTGTCTTTTCGATTGAAACTAAAAAATAAAAAAGTTGAGTAAATTTTTTCAAAGTTTTAATTTTCCTTGTATAAAATGCTTACCGTTTAGCACAGTATGGACAAATATGTGGCCTTAAACCCGTATGAATAAATTGATGCTTTTTTAATAAAAATTTATTTGCAAATCTCTTCGAACAATTTGGTTGTCCACAAGTGAAAGGTTTATCTCCTTCATTATCATCATTTTTATCATAACAACCATTTTTTCCATTACCACCACCGTTGGATGAATCAGATGGAGTTGGACTTGATTCATTACTCATCATTTTATCATCTTCATCATCCATAATTTCATCAAGGCTTCCAGCATCCACGCTGATTGCATCCATGACTGCGGGGACATTGTTGTTTTTTCGGTAGCTAAAAAGAATTTTTTTAATGATTTTTTGTTTACCGATTTTTTGCTAATTAAGTTTTAATTGTTTGTGAATTTAAAAAAAGTGACAAGTTTAATGAAGTTTTATCAGATTATATTTCTTATGCATAACAACAATCAACCATACTACCGCAAAATGAGATGGAGAAAAAAGAGTGATTACCCGCAACTCGCGCTACCGCAATCGCCTTCATTGATGCTGACGAGAAATTTATTTATTTACCTTGAACTGGAACATGGAGTATTATTTTCGCCGCTGCCGCTAGAAATAAATGAAGGAATGAAGGAAAATAAAATAATTTTTTCGAGGCTGTAACGAACGATAAAAAAAGGAGAACAATCACAATCAAACAAACCCGCAAGCGATTATCACCGCCAATAGATAAAAAAAAGTTTTATAAAAAAGTATTCATTGTTTATGTTAACCATTCAGATTAATGAGAATATAATCGGTTGCAATAAATTTTCCATCAATTTTTTTTGTTTTATTTTAAAAAGCAAGCGATGATAAAAATATCAGATTTTTTATGGATGAAACGCATAAAGCATATTAACTTTTTAAAAGCAGATAATAAATTAAAGATTTTTTTATGAAATAAAAGCGGTTCATTGTTTTGACTCTTTTTTTAATAAACAGCAGACGAGTTTTTTTTTCGACTGCTTTTGAGTTTTTTCTTTTTTCAATGTCTACCTCTTTGACATGACATTTTATTTAAGAAATATGATCAAAAACAATAACTTTATAAATTACCTTAAAAGAAAGACACAAAGATAATTATTATTTGCAATAAATATGTCTGTCACTTAATCACTTAATTATGAAAAGAAAAAAAACGCCCTTTGAACCTAACCACTCTATTTCTTCTTTCAACTTTTAAAAACAACAAAAATAAAAAAATGATGAAGCGTTTTAATTTGTTTTCGATGATATATTTTTTTGATTTGGTTTGCGAGGATCGCTACCGTAACCTCGAAAGGACATTGAGAATTTTTTTTGTTACAAAAAAAAAATAAAACCTTCAAATTTTTTGACTCCTCTGCAGCCAGAGCAACGGTGGAGATGGTGGTAATTTTATTATTTTTGTTTTATTTTTTCAGTAAATACTCTCGCTCGCATCATCAATTGTTGATGACATTGCCGCAATATTGAGGTCACACTTTTTTTTTCTTTTTTTCTCTCTCAATCGAGTTGGTGCTGTTAGAAAAAAAAGAGATTACAACGTGAACGTTGCATTGCATTGCGGATTCAAAAAAAAATATTTTTCTTTCCTTCCTTTTTTTTTCTTCATTCTTGCGAGAGAAATATTTTGTCAACATTGAAGAAGAGTGATCGAACGAGAACGCTTCAGACATAACAAAAACTATCCTCCGCAATCTCCAAAGTTAAAGGCAAGGCAAAAAATAATTCTTGAAGGAAAAAAGTGAGAAATAAAAAAACGGAAGAGAATTAGAAGAAGAAAATAGTTACATTCCCTCCACCTCAATCAATGCCATGGAAGAAAAAAGAAGTACGTACTTCCGCGCAAAAATATAAAATAAAAATATTACTATTTTCCAATTGCCTCTTCTTTTGCTTCCTTATCAAGATAAGATGGTCAATCGAGGTGATCGGAGGCCAGCCACAAAGTGAGGAGAAAGTAAAAAAAATGTCTTCATTTCCCTTGCATCAATTATTACTTCCCTCCATTTTTTTGCCCGCAAAATAAAAAATTCATAACTATTTAAAAAAGAGGAGAAAAAAAAGTCTTATCTTTGCTGCGCCATCAATACACTAATATTGCTTCCTTGGTTGCTCAAGGAAAAATAAAGATGGAAGACTTTTTTTTACGAAAATCAGAAAAAAAATGATGAAAAGACAGCTTGAAAATGTTTTTTTAAAACAAAAATCGAAAAGTTTAAAATAATTTTTGATTAAATAAAGAAGTAATAAATGCAAACACAAACCCTTTTTTAGGTCCACGATTATTTTTCTTTGGGATTATTTGTTGTTGCTTTGAAGCATTTGCAAAATTTCTTAGCATCATTAGTGCAAATGGATCCATAACAGTGCCATTTAAATTTTGTTGATGGTGTAAAAATGCTAATTCATTTGAAGTTACTGGAGTCGAAAGGGAATTAATTTCAACAACAGTGGCAGCAGGCTTTTCATTTTCCACGGAAGAAATATTGTTTGAAATTTCAAAGCTTTTGTTTGGTGAAACAGATTTTGGTGGAGGCGGAGGAGACGATTTTCCGGGCGAGATTACCCCATC
Organism: Panagrolaimus kolymaensis; assembly: GCA_028622995.1. Taxonomy (NCBI): domain Eukaryota; kingdom Metazoa; phylum Nematoda; class Chromadorea; order Rhabditida; family Panagrolaimidae; genus Panagrolaimus; species Panagrolaimus kolymaensis. The sequence goes on along the minus strand of JAJQJQ010000050.1, from coordinate 1,807,290 downwards.
TTTATTTGCTTCAGCAACAAGTCTATCCGTGAGTTTCCTCACAGCTTGATTTAGACGATATGGAGCATGTTTGCGAGGTGAAGATTTTTTATTTGGTGACGCTTTTCTTGAAGAAATTTGTGGTGAAGGAGGCTGTGATAATACAGTATCCACGCTATCCATATTTTCAATATCTCCAACGACATCATTATTGCTTGGTCGCTGAAGCTGTTGTTCTGGTACTTGTGGTTCAGATACAACAACTGATAATAGCCTTGGTGAAGTTGAATGCCTCGTTGATAAATTGATTGGAGAAGCACGATCTTCGGATGTTGCTTCTTCCTTCTCCGTGGAAGAGGTGGTGGTGCTGGTATTGCTCAAGGCCGAAAAGTAGCATGATGGCAATCTAAAATTTAAAATTTACACTTTTTTTCATTATGATTTTTAAGTTTAAAAAAAGGCCATCGAATAATAATTTGCCCTTCAAAATTTATTTTCTCTATTTTTCACTCTATTTTTTAAATAGACGCATTGCAAATTTATTTTTTTCCTTATTAGTATCGTTAGTCAGATAATCAATTATAACCCTTCTCATTTTTAGGGGTTTTTGTGTGTTTGCTAACCCGAGAAAAATAGAAAAATCAAACTAGTTAGTTAGTTGCTTTTTTATTTTTGCTTTGCCCTCGCAATAAACAATAATGATCAAATGACTCTCTTTTTTTTGTTACTCCCTTGCATAAAAAAAAGTTTAAAGAAATAAATAAAATGGGAGCGATCATCTTTTTTCATGAAAACGGTTTGTCAATGAGAAAAAACTTGAAAATAAATATGATTGTGTTTTTTGCTGCTAAATAAGGACAATATTGAATGTATATTTTTTTTTTCGCCTCCGACTATTTTTGTACAGATTGATTACACCTTTCTTTTCTCCCGTTTTAATAATAATGAGTGCGGTATAAAAAAAAAGTACGAAAAAAAAAAGACCGCAATTGCATTTCGGCTCTCTAACTCTACAGTAAACAATAAAAAAAAGGAGGGTGACTGACGACGACGACAACGACAGATCAGAGTTTTATTTTATTCGGAGGAGGAAAGCGACGATGATCGACCGAGCAGCAGCATCGGCTGGCGATTGGATAAAATAGAGAGTTTCTTTTTCTCATATTTTTTTAGTTTGCAAAAAAAAAGTCCAACCGGAACAACAAAAAAATATTTCAAAATTTTTCTTGCCTCTTTATTTTTTTTTTACAAAAATATATAAAAAGCAAAAAGCTTTTCTTAAACCTGACAAAAAAAATTTCTTTCCTTCAAATTTTTTTTTCCATTACACTGTAAAGTTTTTCTTTTTTGATTTGAGTGAAAAGAATTTGCCTTTTTTATTTTTTATGTTTTGTTTTGGATTTTTTTCACTTCGCAAAACTACAGTAACTTTTCTCCCCAAAAAGCATGCTTGCTTTCTTTTTGCTTTTGTTTTGTTTTGTTTTTGATTTTTTTTCTTTTTCACCACATTTTTGAAGAAAAAAAGGAATGAGAGAGGATGAAAATCAAAACTAATGTGTATGTGTGTTAAAAAGAGAATATCCGGTTGATGTGTGTTTGTGTGAGTGTAAAAAGAAAAGCGAAGAAGAAAAAAAAAGAGAAAGGCAAAGATTTACAAAAATGATAAGGTACAGGGAAAAAAATGTGGCTTTGCTCCTCGCTTTTACCCTTTTTCTTTTTTTGGCCGGGTCAAAACGCATTCGCCGCCACAAAAGAAAAAGAAAAAAACCTTTTTGCGCAAGGAAAAAAAAGTGAAAATAAAAATAAACAATTGCATCGAACTTTTTTTTGCCTTTGCTTGCTTCCGGCCATATGCGTTTCTTTCATCAAATTTTTTTCTCCTTTTTTTGATTTAATAAACTAAACTTGAGTTTTATTTTTTCGTGTCTTTTGACAAATGCCGATCAGATTCATAAACATTAAAGCCTAAGAAAAAAAGATGAATTTTTGATATTTTAATTTTTTTTGCAAATCAAAAAAAGTCGAAGGTTAATTCCTTAAAAGAAAAAAAACCTTAAAATTAAAAACAAAAAAACGCAAAAAGTGAGTGAGGTTAAAAAAGAGGAAGAAGGTGAATTAGGTTGTCGTATAACTGCCGAAAACCGCTCGTTAATTTTGATGTATACTAAAAATACTAAAAAAAAGGCCGCGCAATGGATGGTCAATCTTGCGGGTAAAAAAAAAGGAATGAAGTTAAATGACAACGCAAAAAAAGTGAGTATCTTGATTTGATTTAAGGGAAAAGGATGAGAGAGAAAAAAATTGCGGTAAATGAGGGTGCAAATGCTGGCTGCCATCAAATGAATACAGAAGATGAGAGTCAAGGCGACATCTTATTTTTCTTTTTCGTTTCTGATTAATAAATCCAAAAACAAAAAAGACGACACGAAAGAAAGAAAAGGTGAAATAAAAAAAAGTAATATGAAGGCACAGCGAATTGAGTTTTTCAGTCATTTTATTGAGGGTAAAAGAACTAAGAAAAATATATTTAAAAGGTTAAATTTGGTGGCTGCTGAGGTTAAATAAAATTTTAGAGAGAGAGGAAATGAGTGAAGTTAGCATTTTTTTATAACTAAAAAAGCATTTTCGCAGAAAATTTAGCATAAACTTAAAAAGTGGCTGACAACAAAATAATCAGAAAAATTGGAACATTTCTTTAAAACTAATGGATTTTATATTAAACAAAAAAATGTTAATTTTTTGCTTGGTTTTTTTCATTTGATCAAAAAAGAAATAGAAAAAAAAGAACAAAGCCATTAGGTGGCAAAAAAGAAAAAAAACGAATGATTTTTTGAATGGGAATTTTTTTGTTGCGCAATCAAACAAAAAATGATTAAACTATTAAATTTGTTAATAAACTTTTTAATTTCAAAAATGATTATAGAAAAAAATTTGTGACTTTAAACTAACTTTAAAAAATCAAAAAATACTTACTTTTTATATTCATTTCCGGTGAAGATGCTTTGAATAAACCATCGCAATTGATGAATTTCATCCACGACATTTTTAGACTGGTTTTGATCCCCGATTAACACCATGGGTAACGAAGTTAAATCTGCGGCAACAAATAAGGGAGATGGATTTAGAATGGTCGCTGCTTTATCAAATAATTCTAATATTGAGGCATTTTGATTTATTGAGTTTGAATCGTTTTTGGAATTGGAATTATCAGTTAAAATTTCAATCAAATTTTGTCGAGCCACATCATTCACGCATTTAGAAAAATAACTTCGAGTTAAAACTTCTAAATGAGGATGGCTTCGAAAATTATGAATAAAACAAAGTAATGAATTAACGACAATTGGACGATCGGCCATCGTCGTCGTCGTCTGAAATATATTGTTATTTTCAATATTAACAAACATTTTTTTTGTTTGTTGGGTTTTTTTGAAAGTTGTTATTTTAGAGTCAAAAAAAATAACAACTTTTTTGTCAATCAAAAAAAAATATGACAGTAAACCGCAAAAAAAAAAAAAGAGTGCACGAGTAAACAGAAAACCTCTTTATTCTAAAAAAAAAGGCGGAGCAAATGAAAGAATTTTTGAGGTTGGCCTCATCTTCCTTTTTGTTTTTCTTTTCCCCCGCCGGCATCTCCTTCCTTTTTCTTAGTTAAGGGTATTTTGTTGGCTGGTTCGATGGAAGATTGCGTCTTCTTGCATTTGCGCATCTTTTATACAGAAAAGGTCAAACTGGCGTTAACGATCTATCTCTCCCTTTTTTTCTTTTCCTTTTTTTCATCATTTCTCCATCTTGAGGGCGCTGCTTTGAAATCCTCTACCACCACCACCGCAATTTTTTTTTGGGGGAAAAAAGATTTGAGAAGATAATATCCGTCAGAAAATACAAAAAAAAATTTGCAATGTAATAAAAAAAACAAAAAGAAAAGCGATAAAGGGAAAAAGCTGCTGCTACGAGTGTTTGTGATCCTGCATGGCCGTGGTTTTTGTAAAACTAAGGACAGGGAGATAGATGCGGTCACGGCATTGCTATCGAGAAAATAAAAAAGAGAGACAGAGGAGGAGGATTAAAACAACAAAACATTTTTACCAGAGGCGTAAAGGAGAGAAGGGAGGAGCTTTTGAGGCCAGTGATGGAAGGATGCTGTAACAAAAAATAAATATGATAGCATCCTCCTTCGTTTTTCTGATCGCTATGACTTCCTTCCGATCACATTTTTCGCTACCATCATCCCTCTGTTGCTCCATTCCTCTGACTCTCGCAATCATCGCTATTCTATGGTGTTTTTTTTCTATGTCTTTTTCTCAAGGCTATGAGAGAAAAAAGTGAAGGGGAAGAATGGTGAGGTGGAATGAAAAAGAAATAATAAGTAAAAACTTAACAAATTTGTTTTTTTTAATAAACTTAATTTAATAACGACCTTAATAAATCAAGCGCTGCCACCTTAAAAAATAGTTTAAAAATACCGCTACTGCCAATTTTTGGATCCATAATCTTTAAATTTATTTTGGCAGATTAATTACTTACTTTTACAAAAAAAATAATGGAATAGAAAAGACCAAAATAAAAAAATTAACTGTTCCTCATAAACCTCTTTTTTTATATTAGCTTATCGAAGAACAAGAAAAAAATCACCAGACAGTTTATTTTTCCTCGAAATACAACTCACTCAATTTTTATGCATCATTCCTCACAACTCAAACCCTCATTTTTTTTTGTGTAAAAAAATATGCTTGCTTATCATTTCAAACCTCTCCTCTCGTTTAAATTAACCGAATCATATAAAATAAAATAAAAATAAATTATTTTTCATTCATTCATGGCTGTCAGTTGTGAGTTAATTTAGGTAACTCGTTGGAATGAGTTCATTTTTTTTGTGATTTTGATTAATTTCTCTTTTTTTTTCTTGCGCAAGGACGACAAATTGAGGCTGAAGAAAATTTAAGGTGAGTGACAATTAATTTGTCAAAAAAATAAAATAAAATAAAGGTTTCTAAAAAAATCTTGCCTCAAAACTAAAAATTTTTTTTGCTGCGTTGAATGAGTAAAAAAACAAAAACTAAAAGGTTAGGAAATAAGATGCCAAAAATCCGTGACTCATTGCATAAAAGAAGAAAAACTAGAAAAAATAAAGATGGTTTGATGAAAGAGGTATTCTGACTTGAAGTCAGTGTTCTTACTCGCGCCGCACCCGCGCCGCGCCGGCGCGCGCCGGCGCGCGCCAGCTGGCGCGTGGCGCGGTGCTTGGCGCGGCTTTTCAGAAATCCGATGCTCGACGCGGCGCGTGGCGCGAGAAAAATTAAAAAGATTTTTTAAAATTTTAAAATGCTTGGATTTTCCAGAAAAAAATTGATTTAATCTTAGTAAAACCTCAAATATAGCGTTATTTTAAGTATATCTTACTAAATAAATAAAAAAGTTAATGTTTTTGGTCATTATTTAAATTTTTTTTCTGGCGCGTGGCGCGGCGCTGGTGCTCAAAATTTTAAAGGCTGGCACGTGGCGCGGTGCCTGGCGCGGTTTTTCATTTTTCTGGCGCCCGGCGCGGCGCTTGGCGCGACCAAAAGGCAAAGTAAGAACACTGCTTGAAGTAACAAACAAACAAAAAAGTGCGCGAATTTTTTACACCTTTTTTGCCTTGGCCATCATTAATGTTGGTTTTTGTCTTTCTTTCTTTTTTGCATAAATCTATATAAGAAAGAGAGAAAAAAAAGTTTCTTCGTTAGCTTTTTTGTTGATGAAACTTTTTTCGTATATATTTTTTTTTGAGTAAAAAAAGCCACAGTATCCCAAAAAATGAAAGAAGAGGAGAAAGAACGCAAAACAAATGAGAGAAAAAAAATAATGAAGAAGAGAGGAATAAATATATTTGTCAGTAACAACAAGAAATGCGCAAAATAAAAAAATGAACCGAATCATTACTAAACACTGATGATCGTTGTTTGATTGTTGCGGAAGGAAATGAGAGACAAAAAAAAATGGGAGAAATAATATTTATCGTCGCCAAAAGGTAAAAACTAAAAAAATTGAGAACCTAAAACTACCGCAATCGACCTCCTCGATTTTTTTTTTCTTAATTTTTTTTTATTTTGCGTCTTCAAAATTGGATGATGGATGGTATCGAGAAATAGAGAGCAGCATCTTCTCCATCTCCATTTTAACCGCAACCATATTATATGATAGCACTCATTTTTAATTTTTTCTTTACGCAAAAAGGAGGGGCAATTGTTTGATTCAGTTCTCTCCAAATTTTTTCAATCGAGGAGCAAACGTTTAAACATAAATAAAAATAAGTTTTGCGACACACTAAAAATAAATATACCACAAAAACAAATGGGTGATTATCAATTAATAGAAAGACAAAAAAAAGAATGGAAACGCTCCTCTGACAAAAAAAAATATGTAATCCAATTACCACGATCACCAAGGAATAGAAAAAAATTAAAATTTACAAGTGAGTGAATTAACAACAACAAACAAAATTAATTTCATTGAGGGCAAAGAAGAAGAAAATAAAAATAAAAATGACCGGACCTTGAGGGTACAACAAAATGGAAACGAAAAAAAAATCTGTGGTGTTTCTGAAGAGAGAAAAAATGTGTGTACATAGTTCTCGAATAAAAATAATTGAAACTACCAACTCAGAGATAGATAGTCGAGTCAAAATGCATTTTGTTGAATTTTACAACATAAAAATGTTTTCTCTTTTTTCTTTATTATTCGGAACTGAACTTTGCCTTAAAGCTGCTAGCTGAAGAGAAGAGAGAGAGAAAAGTGGAGAAGAAAAAAAACAATATTCGTTGTTCGTTGAAGAAAAAGAAGCATGCCTGATCGTTGCCACAAGTTTTTTTTTGCCGAACACTTTTTTTGTACAAAAAAAAAATGCGGAATAGCGAGTCTCTATCTTTTTTTCTTTCTTTCACTTTATAAACCTCCATCATCATTGAAAAAAGGAGTAGATGTTTTTTATTTTGTGACACGGATCTTGCTGTTGTATGTATATTTTTTCTTTCAACATCAACGTTTCTTCTTTTTTGCTTTGCATTTTTGTTTTAATAAAATCGACAGATGAGATATAAAAAAAATTTATATTCCTCATTACAGATGCTGACAGCCTTTGCTTTGCTACCTGGTGGTTTTATTGTACAAAAGAAAAAGAAATGAAAATGCAAATCGAATGAAAAAAAAAAAATTTGTAAGCGGCTTTTTTCTTTTTAAAATCAATTGACCGCCGCTTAGATCTTTCTTTGATTAAATTTTGTTGTTGATGGTGCCCTTTTTTAGAAAGTTTAAAAACTATCGAAACAGTCGTCG
>JAJQJQ010000049.1:1800000-1992358 GCA_028622995.1 Panagrolaimus kolymaensis | reverse complement strand
AAGCCTAAGCCTAAGCCCCCCCTAAGCCTAAGCCTAAGCCTAAGCCTAAGCCTAAGCCTAAGCCTAAGCCTAAGCCTAAGCCTAGCCCTAAGCCTAAGCCTAAGCCTAAGCCTAAGCCTAAGCCTAAGCCTAAGCCTAAGCCTAAGCCTAAGCCTAAGCCTAAGCCTAAGCTAAGCCTAAGCCTAAGCCTAAGCCTAAGCCTAAGCCTAAGCCTAAGCCTAAGCCTAAGCCTACAGCCTAAGCCTAAGCCTAAGCCTAAGCCTAAGCCTAAGCCTAAGCCTAGCCTAAGCCTAAGCCTAAGCCTAAGCCTAAGCCTAAGCCTAAGCCTAAGCCTAAGCCTAAGCCTAAGCCTAAGCCTAAGCCTAAGCCTAAGCCTAAGCCTAAGCCTAAGCCTAAGCCTAAGCCTAAGCCTAAGCCTAGCCTAAGCCTAAGCCTAAGCCTAAGCCTAAGCCTAAGCCTAAGCCTAAGCCTAAGCCTAAGCCTAAGCCTAAGCCTAAGCTAAGCCTAAGCCCTAAGCCCTAAGCCCTAAGCCTAAGCCTAAGCCTAAGCCTAAGCCTAAGCCTAAGCCTAAGCCTAAGCCTAAGCCTAAGCCTAAGCCTAAGCCTAGCCTAAGCCTAAGCCTAAGCCTAAGCCTAAGCCTAAGCCTAAGCCTAAGCCTAAGCCGACCCCCTAAGCCTAAGCCTAAGCCAGCCTAAGCCTAAGCCTAAGCCTAAGCCTAAGCCTAAGCCTAAGCCTAAGCCTAAGCCTAAGCCTAAGCCTAAGCCTAAGCCTAAGCCTAAGCCTAAGCCTAAGCCTAAGCCTAAGCCTAAGCCTAAGCCTAAGCCTAAGCCTAAGCCTAAGCCTAAGCCTAAGCCTAAGCCTAAGCCTAAGCCTAAGCCTAAGCCTAAGCCTAAGCCTAAGCTAAGCCTAAGCCTAAGCCTAAGCCTAAGCCTAAGCCCTAAGCCTAAGCCTAAGCCTAAGCCTAAGCCTAAGCCTAAGCCTAAGCCTAAGCCTAAGCCTAAGCTAAGCCTAAGCCTAAGCCTAAGCCTAAGCCTAAGGCCTAAGCCTAAGCCTAAGCCTAAGCCTAAGCCTAAGCCTAAGCCTAAGCCTAAGCCTAAGCCCTAAGCCTAAGCCTAAGCCTAAGCCTAAGCCTAAGCCTAAGCCTAAGCCCTAAGCTAAGCCTAAGCCTAAGCCTAAGCCTAAGCCTAGCCTAAGCCTAAGCCTAAGCTAAGCCTAAGCCTAAGCCTAAGCCTAAGCCTAAGCCTAAGCCTAAGCCTAAGCCTAAGCCAAAGCCTAAGCCCTAAGCTAAGCCCCTAAGCCTAAGCCGCCCCCCTAAGCCTAAGCCTAAGCCTAAGCCTAAGCCTAAGCCTAAGCTAAGCCTAAGCCTAAGCCTAAGCCTAAGCCTAAGCTAGCCTAAGCCTAAGCCTAAGCCTAAGCCTAAGCCTAGCTAAGCCTAAGCCTAAGCCTAAGCCTAAGCCTAGCTAAGCCTAAGCCTAAGCCTAAGCCTAAGCCTAAGCCTAAGCCTAAGCCTAGCCTAAGCCTAAGCCTAAGCCTAAGCCTAAGCCTAAGCTAAGCCTAAGCCTAAGCCTAAGCCTAAGCCTAAGCCTAAGCCTAAGCCTAAGCCTAAGCCTAAGCTAAGCCTAAGCCTAAGCCTAAGCCTAAGCCTAAGCCTAAGCCTAAGCCTAAGCCTAAGCCTAAGCCTAAGCCTAAGCCTAAGCCTAAGCCTAAGCCTAAGCCTAAGCCTAAGCCTAAGCTAAGCCTAAGCCTAAGCCTAAGCCTAAGCCTACGCCTAAGCCTAAGCCTAAGCCTAAGCCTAAGCCTAAGCCAGCCTAAGCTAAGCCTAAGCCTAAGCCTAAGCCTAAGCCTAAGCCTAAGCTAAGCTAAGCCTAAGCCTAAGCCTAAGCCTAAGCCTAAGCCTAAGCCTAAGCCTAAGCCTAAGCCTAAGCCTAAGCCTAAGCCTAAGCCTAAGCTAGCTAAGCCTAAGCTAAGCCTAAGCCTAAGCCTAAGCCTAAGCCTAAGCCTAAGCCTAAGCCTAAGCTAAGCCTAAGCCCTAAGCCTAAGCCTAAGCTAAGCCTAAGCCTAAGCCTAAGCCTAAGCCTAAGCCTAAGCCTAAGCCTAAGCCTAAGCCTAAGCCTAAGCCTAAGCCTAAGCCTAAGCCTAAGCCTAAGCCTAAGCCTAAGCCTAAGCGCCCCCCTAAGCCTAAGCCTAAGCTAAGCCTAAGCCTAAGCTAAGCCTAAGCCTAAGCCTAAGCCTAAGCCTAAGCTAAGCCTAAGCCTAAGCCTAAGCCTAAGCCTAAGCCTAAGCCTAAGCCTAAGCCTAGCCTAAGCCTAAGCCTAAGCCTAAGCCTAAGCCTAAGCCTAAGCCTAAGCCTAAGCCCTAAGCCTAAGCCTAAGCCTAAGCCTAAGCCTAAGCCTAAGCCTAAGCCTAAGCCTAAGCTAAGCCTAAGCCTAAGCCTAAGCCTAAGCCTAAGCCTAAGCCTAAGCCTAAGCCTAAGCCTAAGCCTAAGCCTAAGCTAAGCCTAAGCCTAAGCCTAAGCCTAAGCCTAAGCCTAAGCCTAAGCCTAAGCCTAAGCCTAGCCTAAGCCTAAGCCTAAGCTAAGCCTAGCCCTAAGCCTAAGCCTAAGCCTAAGCCTAAGCCTAAGCCTAAGCCTAAGCCTAAGCCTAAGCTAAGCCTAAGCCTAAGCCTAAGCCTAAGCCTAAGCCTAAGCCTAAGCCTAAGCCTAAGCCAGCCTAAGCCTAAGCCTAAGCCTAAGCCTAAGCCTAAGCCCTAAGCCTAAGCCTAAGCCTAAGCCTAAGCCTAAGCGCCTAAGCCTAAGCCTAAGCCTAAGCCTAAGCCTAAGCCTAAGCCTAAGCCTAAGCCTAAGCTAAGCCTAAGCCTAAGCCTAAGCCTAAGCCTAAGCCTAAGCCTAAGCCTAAGCCTAAGCCTAAGCTAAGCCTAAGCCTAAGCCTAAGCCTAAGCCTAAGCCTAAGCCTAAGCCTAAGCCTAAGCCTAAGCCTAAGCCTAAGCCTAAGCCTAAGCCTAAGCCTAAGCTAAGCCTAAGCCTAAGCCTAAGCCTAAGCCTAAGCCTAAGCCTAAGCCTAAGCCTAAGCTAGCCTAAGCCTAAGCCTAAGCCTAAGCCTAAGCCTAAGCCTAAGCCTAAGCCTAAGCTAAGCCTAAGCCTAAGCCTAAGCCTAAGCCTAAGCCTAAGCCTAAGCCTAAGCCTAAGCCTAAGCCTAAGCCTAAGCCTAAGCCTAAGCCTAAGCCTAAGCCTAAGCCTAAGCCTAAGCCTAAGCTAAGCCTAAGCCTAAGCCTAAGCCTAAGCCTAAGCCTAAGCCTAAGCCTAAGCCTAAGCCTAAGCCTAAGCCTAAGCTAAGCCTAAGCCTAAGCCTAAGCCTAAGCCTAAGCCTAAGCCTAAGCCTAAGCCTAAGCCTAAGCCTAAGCCTAAGCCTAAGCTAAGCCTAAGCTAAGCCTAAGCCTAAGCCTAAGCCTAGCCTAAGCCTAAGCCTAAGCCTAAGCCTAAGCCTAAGCCTAAGCCTAAGCCTAAGCCTAAGCCTAAGCCTAAGCCTAAGCTAAGCCTAAGCTAAGCCTAAGCCTAAGCCTAAGCCTAAGCCTAAGCCTAAGCCTAAGCCTAAGCCTAAGCCTAAGCCTAAGCCTAAGCCTAAGCCTAAGCCTAAGCTAAGCCTAAGCCTAAGCCTAAGCCTAAGCCTAAGCCTAAGCTAAGCCTAAGCCTAAGCGCCCTAAGCCTAAGCCTAAGCCCCCTAAGCCTAAGCCTAAGCCTAAGCCTAAGCCTAAGCCTAAGCCTAAGCCTAAGCCTAAGCCTAAGCCTAAGCCTAAGCCTAAGCCTAAGCCTAAGCCTAAGCCTAAGCCTAGCCTAAGCCTAAGCCTAAGCCTAAGCCTAAGCCTAAGCCTAAGCCTAAGCCTAAGCCTAAGCCCTAAGCCTAAGCCTAAGCCTAAGCCTAAGCCTAAGCTAAGCCTAAGCCTAAGCCTAAGCCTAAGCCTAAGCCTAAGCCTAAGCCTAAGCCTAAGCCTAAGCCTAAGCCCCCCCCCCTAAAGCCTAAGCCTAAGCCTAAGCCTAAGCCTAAGCCTAAGCCTAAGCCCCTAAGCCTATGCCTAAGCCTAAGCCTAAGCCTAAGCCTAAGCCTAAGCCTAAGCTAAGCCTAAGCCTAAGCCTAAGCCTAAGCCTAAGCCTAAGCCTAAGCCTAAGCCTAAGCCTAAGCCTAAGCTAGCCTAAGCCTAAGCCTAAGCCTAAGCCTAAGCCTAAGCCTAAGCCTAAGCCTAAGCCTAAGCCTAAGCCTAAGCCTAAGCCTAAGCCTAAGCCTAAGCCTAAGCCTAAGCCTAAGCCTAAGCCTAAGCCTAAGCCTAAGCCTAAGCCTAAGCCTAAGCCTAAGCCTAAGCCTAAGCCTAAGCCTAAGCCTAAGCCTAAGCCTAAGCCTAAGCCTAAGCCTAAGCCTAAGCCTAAGCCTAAGCCTAAGCCTAAGCCTAAGCCTAAGCCTAAGCCTAAGCCTAAGCCTAAGCCTAAGCCTAAGCCTAAGCCTAAGCCTAAGCCTAAGCCTAAGCCTAAGCCTAAGCCTAAGCCTAAGCCTAAGCCTAAGCCTAAGCCTAAGCCTAAGCCTAAGCCTAAGCCTAAGCCTAAGCCTAAGCCTAAGCCTAAGCCTAAGCCTAAGCCTAAGCCTAAGCCTAAGCCTAAGCCTAAGCCTAAGCCTAAGCCTAAGCCTAAGCCTAAGCCTAAGCCTAAGCCTAAGCCTAAGCCTAAGCCTAAGCCTAAGCCTAAGCCTAAGCCTAAGCCTAAGCCTAAGCCTAAGCCTAAGCCTAAGCCTAAGCCTAAGCCTAAGCCTAAGCCTAAGCCTAAGCCTAAGCCTAAGCCTAAGCCTAAGCCTAAGCCTAAGCCTAAGCCTAAGCCTAAGCCTAAGCCTAAGCCTAAGCCTAAGCCTAAGCCTAAGCCTAAGCCTAAGCCTAAGCCTAAGCCTAAGCCTAAGCCTAAGCCTAAGCCTAAGCCTAAGCCTAAGCCTAAGCCTAAGCCTAAGCCTAAGCCTAAGCCTAAGCCTAAGCCTAAGCCTAAGCCTAAGCCTAAGCCTAAGCCTAAGCCTAAGCCTAAGCCTAAGCCTAAGCCTAAGCCTAAGCCTAAGCCTAAGCCTAAGCCTAAGCCTAAGCCTAAGCCTAAGCCTAAGCCTAAGCCTAAGCCTAAGCCTAAGCCTAAGCCTAAGCCTAAGCCTAAGCCTAAGCCTAAGCCTAAGCCTAAGCCTAAGCCTAAGCCTAAGCCTAAGCCTAAGCCTAAGCCTAAGCCTAAGCCTAAGCCTAAGCCTAAGCCTAAGCCTAAGCCTAAGCCTAAGCCTAAGCCTAAGCCTAAGCCTAAGCCTAAGCCTAAGCCTAAGCCTAAGCCTAAGCCTAAGCCTAAGCCTAAGCCTAAGCCTAAGCCTAAGCCTAAGCCTAAGCCTAAGCCTAAGCCTAAGCCTAAGCCTAAGCCTAAGCCTAAGCCTAAGCCTAAGCCTAAGCCTAAGCCTAAGCCTAAGCCTAAGCCTAAGCCTAAGCCTAAGCCTAAGCCTAAGCCTAAGCCTAAGCCTAAGCCTAAGCCTAAGCCTAAGCCTAAGCCTAAGCCTAAGCCTAAGCCTAAGCCTAAGCCTAAGCCTAAGCCTAAGCCTAAGCCTAAGCCTAAGCCTAAGCCTAAGCCTAAGCCTAAGCCTAAGCCTAAGCCTAAGCCTAAGCCTAAGCCTAAGCCTAAGCCTAAGCCTAAGCCTAAGCCTAAGCCTAAGCCTAAGCCTAAGCCTAAGCCTAAGCCTAAGCCTAAGCCTAAGCCTAAGCCTAAGCCTAAGCCTAAGCCTAAGCCTAAGCCTAAGCCTAAGCCTAAGCCTAAGCCTAAGCCTAAGCCTAAGCCTAAGCCTAAGCCTAAGCCTAAGCCTAAGCCTAAGCCTAAGCCTAAGCCTAAGCCTAAGCCTAAGCCTAAGCCTAAGCCTAAGCCTAAGCCTAAGCCTAAGCCTAAGCCTAAGCCTAAGCCTAAGCCTAAGCCTAAGCCTAAGCCTAAGCCTAAGCCTAAGCCTAAGCCTAAGCCTAAGCCTAAGCCTAAGCCTAAGCCTAAGCCTAAGCCTAAGCCTAAGCCTAAGCCTAAGCCTAAGCCTAAGCCTAAGCCTAAGCCTAAGCCTAAGCCTAAGCCTAAGCCTAAGCCTAAGCCTAAGCCTAAGCCTAAGCCTAAGCCTAAGCCTAAGCCTAAGCCTAAGCCTAAGCCTAAGCCTAAGCCTAAGCCTAAGCCTAAGCCTAAGCCTAAGCCTAAGCCTAAGCCTAAGCCTAAGCCTAAGCCTAAGCCTAAGCCTAAGCCTAAGCCTAAGCCTAAGCCTAAGCCTAAGCCTAAGCCTAAGCCTAAGCCTAAGCCTAAGCCTAAGCCTAAGCCTAAGCCTAAGCCTAAGCCTAAGCCTAAGCCTAAGCCTAAGCCTAAGCCTAAGCCTAAGCCTAAGCCTAAGCCTAAGCCTAAGCCTAAGCCTAAGCCTAAGCCTAAGCCTAAGCCTAAGCCTAAGCCTAAGCCTAAGCCTAAGCCTAAGCCTAAGCCTAAGCCTAAGCCTAAGCCTAAGCCTAAGCCTAAGCCTAAGCCTAAGCCTAAGCCTAAGCCTAAGCCTAAGCCTAAGCCTAAGCCTAAGCCTAAGCCTAAGCCTAAGCCTAAGCCTAAGCCTAAGCCTAAGCCTAAGCCTAAGCCTAAGCCTAAGCCTAAGCCTAAGCCTAAGCCTAAGCCTAAGCCTAAGCCTAAGCCTAAGCCTAAGCCTAAGCCTAAGCCTAAGCCTAAGCCTAAGCCTAAGCCTAAGCCTAAGCCTAAGCCTAAGCCTAAGCCTAAGCCTAAGCCTAAGCCTAAGCCTAAGCCTAAGCCTAAGCCTAAGCCTAAGCCTAAGCCTAAGCCTAAGCCTAAGCCTAAGCCTAAGCCTAAGCCTAAGCCTAAGCCTAAGCCTAAGCCTAAGCCTAAGCCTAAGCCTAAGCCTAAGCCTAAGCCTAAGCCTAAGCCTAAGCCTAAGCCTAAGCCTAAGCCTAAGCCTAAGCCTAAGCCTAAGCCTAAGCCTAAGCCTAAGCCTAAGCCTAAGCCTAAGCCTAAGCCTAAGCCTAAGCCTAAGCCTAAGCCTAAGCCTAAGCCTAAGCCTAAGCCTAAGCCTAAGCCTAAGCCTAAGCCTAAGCCTAAGCCTAAGCCTAAGCCTAAGCCTAAGCCTAAGCCTAAGCCTAAGCCTAAGCCTAAGCCTAAGCCTAAGCCTAAGCCTAAGCCTAAGCCTAAGCCTAAGCCTAAGCCTAAGCCTAAGCTAAGCCTAAGCCTAAGCCTAAGCCTAAGCCTAAGCCTAAGCCTAAGCCTAAGCCTAAGCCTAAGCCTAAGCCTAAGCCTAAGCCTAAGCCTAAGCCTAAGCCTAAGCCTAAGCCTAAGCCTAAGCCTAAGCCTAAGCCTAAGCCTAAGCCTAAGCCTAAGCCTAAGCCTAAGCCTAAGCCTAAGCCTAAGCCTAAGCCTAAGCCTAAGCCTAAGCCTAAGCCTAAGCCTAAGCCTAAGCCTAAGCCTAAGCCTAAGCCTAAGCCTAAGCCTAAGCCTAAGCCTAAGCCTAAGCCTAAGCCTAAGCCTAAGCCTAAGCCTAAGCCTAAGCCTAAGCCTAAGCCTAAGCCTAAGCCTAAGCCTAAGCCTAAGCCTAAGCCTAAGCCTAAGCCTAAGCCTAAGCCTAAGCCTAAGCCTAAGCCTAAGCCTAAGCCTAAGCCTAAGCCTAAGCCTAAGCCTAAGCCTAAGCCTAAGCCTAAGCCTAAGCCTAAGCCTAAGCCTAAGCCTAAGCCTAAGCCTAAGCCTAAGCCTAAGCCTAAGCCTAAGCCTAAGCC
This sequence comes from Panagrolaimus kolymaensis, assembly GCA_028622995.1. Taxonomy (NCBI): domain Eukaryota; kingdom Metazoa; phylum Nematoda; class Chromadorea; order Rhabditida; family Panagrolaimidae; genus Panagrolaimus; species Panagrolaimus kolymaensis. Next base: position 1,984,579 of record JAJQJQ010000049.1, on the reverse strand, counting down.
TAAGCCTAAGCCTAAGCCTAAGCCTAAGCCTAAGCCTAAGCCTAAGCCTAAGCCTAAGCCTAAGCCTAAGCCTAAGCCTAAGCCTAAGCCTAAGCCTAAGCCTAAGCCTAAGCCTAAGCCTAAGCCTAAGCCTAAGCCTAAGCCTAAGCCTAAGCCTAAGCCTAAGCCTAAGCCTAAGCCTAAGCCTAAGCCTAAGCCTAAGCCTAAGCCTAAGCCTAAGCCTAAGCCTAAGCCTAAGCCTAAGCCTAAGCCTAAGCCTAAGCCTAAGCCTAAGCCTAAGCCTAAGCCTAAGCCTAAGCCTAAGCCTAAGCCTAAGCCTAAGCCTAAGCCTAAGCCTAAGCCTAAGCCTAAGCCTAAGCCTAAGCCTAAGCCTAAGCCTAAGCCTAAGCCTAAGCCTAAGCCTAAGCCTAAGCCTAAGCCTAAGCCTAAGCCTAAGCCTAAGCCTAAGCCTAAGCCTAAGCCTAAGCCTAAGCCTAAGCCTAAGCCTAAGCCTAAGCCTAAGCCTAAGCCTAAGCCTAAGCCTAAGCCTAAGCCTAAGCCTAAGCCTAAGCCTAAGCCTAAGCCTAAGCCTAAGCCTAAGCCTAAGCCTAAGCCTAAGCCTAAGCCTAAGCCTAAGCCTAAGCCTAAGCCTAAGCCTAAGCCTAAGCCTAAGCCTAAGCCTAAGCCTAAGCCTAAGCCTAAGCCTAAGCCTAAGCCTAAGCCTAAGCCTAAGCCTAAGCCTAAGCCTAAGCCTAAGCCTAAGCCTAAGCCTAAGCCTAAGCCTAAGCCTAAGCCTAAGCCTAAGCCTAAGCCTAAGCCTAAGCCTAAGCCTAAGCCTAAGCCTAAGCCTAAGCCTAAGCCTAAGCCTAAGCCTAAGCCTAAGCCTAAGCCTAAGCCTAAGCCTAAGCCTAAGCCTAAGCCTAAGCCTAAGCCTAAGCCTAAGCCTAAGCCTAAGCCTAAGCCTAAGCCTAAGCCTAAGCCTAAGCCTAAGCCTAAGCCTAAGCCTAAGCCTAAGCCTAAGCCTAAGCCTAAGCCTAAGCCTAAGCCTAAGCCTAAGCCTAAGCCTAAGCCTAAGCCTAAGCCTAAGCCTAAGCCTAAGCCTAAGCCTAAGCCTAAGCCTAAGCCTAAGCCTAAGCCTAAGCCTAAGCCTAAGCCTAAGCCTAAGCCTAAGCCTAAGCCTAAGCCTAAGCCTAAGCCTAAGCCTAAGCCTAAGCCTAAGCCTAAGCCTAAGCCTAAGCCTAAGCCTAAGCCTAAGCCTAAGCCTAAGCCTAAGCCTAAGCCTAAGCCTAAGCCTAAGCCTAAGCCTAAGCCTAAGCCTAAGCCTAAGCCTAAGCCTAAGCCTAAGCCTAAGCCTAAGCCTAAGCCTAAGCCTAAGCCTAAGCCTAAGCCTAAGCCTAAGCCTAAGCCTAAGCCTAAGCCTAAGCCTAAGCCTAAGCCTAAGCCTAAGCCTAAGCCTAAGCCTAAGCCTAAGCCTAAGCCTAAGCCTAAGCCTAAGCCTAAGCCTAAGCCTAAGCCTAAGCCTAAGCCTAAGCCTAAGCCTAAGCCTAAGCCTAAGCCTAAGCCTAAGCCTAAGCCTAAGCCTAAGCCTAAGCCTAAGCCTAAGCCTAAGCCTAAGCCTAAGCCTAAGCCTAAGCCTAAGCCTAAGCCTAAGCCTAAGCCTAAGCCTAAGCCTAAGCCTAAGCCTAAGCCTAAGCCTAAGCCTAAGCCTAAGCCTAAGCCTAAGCCTAAGCCTAAGCCTAAGCCTAAGCCTAAGCCTAAGCCTAAGCCTAAGCCTAAGCCTAAGCCTAAGCCTAAGCCTAAGCCTAAGCCTAAGCCTAAGCCTAAGCCTAAGCCTAAGCCTAAGCCTAAGCCTAAGCCTAAGCCTAAGCCTAAGCCTAAGCCTAAGCCTAAGCCTAAGCCTAAGCCTAAGCCTAAGCCTAAGCCTAAGCCTAAGCCTAAGCCTAAGCCTAAGCCTAAGCCTAAGCCTAAGCCTAAGCCTAAGCCTAAGCCTAAGCCTAAGCCTAAGCCTAAGCCTAAGCCTAAGCCTAAGCCTAAGCCTAAGCCTAAGCCTAAGCCTAAGCCTAAGCCTAAGCCTAAGCCTAAGCCTAAGCCTAAGCCTAAGCCTAAGCCTAAGCCTAAGCCTAAGCCTAAGCCTAAGCCTAAGCCTAAGCCTAAGCCTAAGCCTAAGCCTAAGCCTAAGCCTAAGCCTAAGCCTAAGCCTAAGCCTAAGCCTAAGCCTAAGCCTAAGCCTAAGCCTAAGCCTAAGCCTAAGCCTAAGCCTAAGCCTAAGCCTAAGCCTAAGCCTAAGCCTAAGCCTAAGCCTAAGCCTAAGCCTAAGCCTAAGCCTAAGCCTAAGCCTAAGCCTAAGCCTAAGCCTAAGCCTAAGCCTAAGCCTAAGCCTAAGCCTAGCCTAAGCCTAAGCCTAAGCCTAAGCCTAAGCCTAAGCCTAAGCCTAAGCCTAAGCCTAAGCCTAAGCCTAAGCCTAAGCCTAAGCCTAAGCCTAAGCCTAAGCCTAAGCCTAAGCCTAAGCCTAAGCCTAAGCCTAAGCCTAAGCCTAAGCCTAAGCCTAAGCCTAAGCCTAAGCCTAAGCCCCCCCTAAGCCTAAGCCTAAGCCTAAGCCTAAGCCTAAGCCTAAGCCTAAGCCTAAGCCTAAGCCTAAGCCTAAGCCTAAGCCTAAGCCTAAGCCTAAGCCTAAGCCTAAGCCTAAGCCTAAGCCTAAGCCTAAGCCTAAGCCTAAGCCTAAGCCTAAGCCTAAGCCTAAGCCTAAGCCTAAGCCTAAGCCTAAGCCTAAGCCTAAGCCTAAGCCTAAGCCTAAGCCTAAGCCTAAGCCTAAGCCTAAGCCTAAGCCTAAGCCTAAGCCTAAGCCTAAGCCTAAGCCTAAGCCTAAGCCTAAGCCTAAGCCTAAGCCTAAGCCTAAGCCTAAGCCTAAGCCTAAGCCTAAGCCTAAGCCTAAGCCTAAGCCTAAGCCTAAGCCTAAGCCTAAGCCTAAGCCTAAGCCTAAGCCTAAGCCTAAGCCTAAGCCTAAGCCTAAGCCTAAGCCTAAGCCTAAGCCTAAGCCTAAGCCTAAGCCTAAGCCTAAGCCTAAGCCTAAGCCTAAGCCTAAGCCTAAGCCTAAGCCTAAGCCTAAGCCTAAGCCTAAGCCCCCCCGCCTAAGCCTAAGCCTAAGCCCCCCCCGCCTAAGCCTAAGCCTAAGCCTAAGCCCCCCCCGCCTAAGCCTAAGCCTAAGCCCCCCCGCCTAAGCCTAAGCCTAAGCCTAAGCCTAAGCCTAAGCCTAAGCCTAAGCCTAAGCCTAAGCCTAAGCCTAAGCCTAAGCCTAAGCCTAAGCCTAAGCCTAAGCCTAAGCCTAAGCCTAAGCCTAAGCCTAAGCCTAAGCCTAAGCCTAAGCCTAAGCCTAAGCCTAAGCCTAAGCCTAAGCCTAAGCCTAAGCCTAAGCCTAAGCCTAAGCCTAAGCCTAAGCCTAAGCCTAAGCCTAAGCCTAAGCCTAAGCCTAAGCCTAAGCCTAAGCCTAAGCCTAAGCCTAAGCCTAAGCCTAAGCCTAAGCCTAAGCCTAAGCCTAAGCCTAAGCCTAAGCCTAAGCCTAAGCCTAAGCCTAAGCCTAAGCCTAAGCCTAAGCCTAAGCCTAAGCCTAAGCCTAAGCCTAAGCCTAAGCCTAAGCCTAAGCCTAAGCCTAAGCCTAAGCCTAAGCCTAAGCCTAAGCCTAAGCCTAAGCCTAAGCCTAAGCCTAAGCCTAAGCCTAAGCCTAAGCCTAAGCCTAAGCCTAAGCCTAAGCCTAAGCCTAAGCCTAAGCCTAAGCCTAAGCCTAAGCCTAAGCCTAAGCCTAAGCCTAAGCCTAAGCCTAAGCCTAAGCCTAAGCCTAAGCCTAAGCCTAAGCCTAAGCCTAAGCCTAAGCCTAAGCCTAAGCCTAAGCCTAAGCCTAAGCCTAAGCCTAAGCCTAAGCCTAAGCCTAAGCCTAAGCCTAAGCCTAAGCCTAAGCCTAAGCCTAAGCCTAAGCCTAAGCCTAAGCCTAAGCCTAAGCCTAAGCCTAAGCCTAAGCCTAAGCCTAAGCCTAAGCCTAAGCCTAAGCCTAAGCCTAAGCCTAAGCCTAAGCCTAAGCCTAAGCCTAAGCCTAAGCCTAAGCCTAAGCCTAAGCCTAAGCCTAAGCCTAAGCCTAAGCCTAAGCCTAAGCCTAAGCCTAAGCCTAAGCCTAAGCCTAAGCCTAAGCCTAAGCCTAAGCCTAAGCCTAAGCCTAAGCCTAAGCCTAAGCCTAAGCCTAAGCCTAAGCCTAAGCCTAAGCCTAAGCCTAAGCCTAAGCCTAAGCCTAAGCCTAAGCCTAAGCCTAAGCCTAAGCCTAAGCCTAAGCCTAAGCCTAAGCCTAAGCCTAAGCCTAAGCCTAAGCCTAAGCCTAAGCCTAAGCCTAAGCCTAAGCCTAAGCCTAAGCCTAAGCCTAAGCCTAAGCCTAAGCCTAAGCCTAAGCCTAAGCCTAAGCCTAAGCCTAAGCCTAAGCCTAAGCCTAAGCCTAAGCCTAAGCCTAAGCCTAAGCCTAAGCCTAAGCCTAAGCCTAAGCCTAAGCCTAAGCCTAAGCCTAAGCCTAATATCTATTAAAATGTTAGCGCTTTTTTATAACTAACAATGCTTTTGTGCGCCAAATATTTCGTAATACACAAATCGGTGTGTAGACGGATGGAAACCATAATTGTGTTTTTTCTTTTATTGGCTTTTTAGCGTGTTAGGCAGCAAAAAGAAATCGATTTGCTTTCGAAAGTATGTTTTGATGCGCTGTTGTTTTTCCAAAGCTTTTTACTACTAAATTAAATATTTCTTTGCCTTTAAAATAGATTCATTTTAAAAGATCAAATTTTTTTTTTTGGTTTTTTTCTTCTCCAAAAACTGTTTGAAGCTATGGAAAAACATAATTTGTTATATCCGCCTATTCTTGTTGATCCCAATAGAGATTTAAATGCTTTCATTTCATCTATGGGTTCAAAACTTATGTATCAAATATATCACATGGAAACTAAAGAATTAGTGGATGTTGGAATTATTGAAATTTCTGGATTATTCGAAAAGTTTCCACATCGTAATCGCTTAAAAGTAATTATATTTAAGTTGACGGAATACGAACCAACCGGCATATTTAATTGTAAAATTCGTCAAGAACTTTATCAAAAAATTCAAAAAGAAAAAATTCCATTTCGATTTCTCGATAATTTGATCGTTAAAACGACAGAAGCTTTAATAATGGCAAATAAGAAATTAATGTTTGGAGAAACTATATTGATTGTCGGTGTAAATGACGATAGAGCTCAATTCGAAGTTGTCGAACTTTGCCGAAAAACCAATAAATATGTTATTGTGAGTAAAAGAAATGTGAAATTTGCCAAAAATGATTATGGAAAAATTAAAACTGAAATTAATGGTTCATCTTCTCCAAAATGGATTATTGCCGTTAATGCTGCTTCAGAAAATTATAAACTAATGAAAATTTTAAAAAGTAATATTCTAAAATCAAAAAAGTTAATTACTTTTGAAAAATATTATATCGAAGATTTACCAACTCATATTAATATAATGGCGAAACAAGTATTGGATAATTCATTTAATGAATTTTATATTGCTCCCGTGTGTTATGATATTTTTGTTGTAACAAACAAAAATAATTCCGTAGTTGATATTAAGGATGTTTTAATTTCAACAAAGCTTAGGGAAGAATTGCCTTTAGAAAAACCATGTATTATTCCAAAGTCCAGAAATATAAATTCATTTTTTGTAACTTTTTTCTGCCTCCTTATATAATTTTTATTAAAAAATCATATTATTTAGGTAGCGTTTTATAACCCCTCAAAAGAGCAATTTGAACGAGTTGTAACGGCTGAACCTTTAAAGAAAAAGTATCATAGAATCAAGATTTCGTTGATTATCGATATTAATTGTTGCCCTTTTCTGTATCAAGAATCCATAATCCTTCCAGAAATTGAATCAATGCCCAAAACACTTACATTTAAATCCAATCTAAAAATGCCGATGATAGCATTTTTCGATAACTCAAGTGTTATTTGCATTCGTGATATAAATGGTTATCAATTTCTTAAAAGTTGGAATGGTATGCTTTATTATTTAAAGTATTTTTCATTGGTTGAATTTCGATTTTAGGTATATATGGAAGCGATATATTGCTTAATTTTCAAGAAACAAAACCAGGCCTTGTGATGGATATTGAAAACACAAAAGTTCCAAATTCATTTTTGGTTTACGGTAAAAATTCCCTTTACTAAATTTTTGAATTTTCTAAAAAAGGTTATTTTCAAGATTTGATCAAAATTTTTTCCATGCCTCCTGATAAAATTGAAATAAATTCTGAATGGGGTTTTACTATTTTGAGTGATAATGATCATCCAGTTTTGCTTCAAATTGAAACTAACGATGGACCAAGAAAAGCTACACCGGCTTTTTTAATGGCTTTAATTCTCAAAAAACACATTAAAGCCATCAAAAATGAGACTCACGAGAAACCCACAGAATTTGCATTTGGAATTTTTGGAAAATTCACGGAGGAAGAAAATGAAAGAATTGAAAAAGGAATGAAAGATTCTTGTAAGCTATTAGAAATAAGTTTCGATTTTATAAGAAAATTTTAAATTTGATTTGCTAACTTACGACTTTTCTAAAAAAATCGATAGAAAAAATCTTTATATTTCTGTTCAGCTTTTATTGATTTTTAAAATAAAGAAAATAATGTTTCTGTGATTATTATTCCATTCCACCATTAACAATGAATACTTCCAAACTTGACCTCATTTCTAAAAAAAAATAATTAAAAGAAAAAAGAGGACAAGTGCAAACCATTTCTGGGGCTTATGACATTTTCTTGAATAAAATTTATAATTGCTTCAAACCATTTTCATTTTTATTTTCAGAATTAAATTTTTACATACATAATTTTTTTTTATTCAACAAATGTGACGACAAAAGCGCTTTTCTTTTCTTCCATTTTTTCATTTTTTTATTATTTCTTTTTAGTCAAGTGCAAATTGCGAAGAAAATAAAAAAGAAAAGTAGTCGAAGTTGGAAATAAGAAAGTCAGCAGCAGCCGCCTTAAGCTTGTTTTTGTTGTTGTTCGTTTTTCTCCATTTTCCTCTTTTTTTGTTCGAAGAAAAGAAAAAGGGTGCCATAACTTGATTATGCACTCAACAGCAAATATATACATACATACTGGACGGCCCAAAGACTGACTTCTTTGCCTTCTTGCCTTTTATTTTTCTTTTTTTCCTCAAAAAAAAAATAAAGCATTTTTAAAGAAAAATAAAAAAAAGGAGAATGCGGCTATTTTCTTCTTTATAAACTGAAAGAGAAACAGAGCTTGTTTAAAAAAATTTGTTTTTGTTACGCTTAAAAAAATTTATCTACGACTTATGTTTTTGGCGGTGGTGATCACTTCCTTTTTTTCATTTCCATATGTTCCATTTCATCTTTTTTTTTGCCAACAACGACAGCCGCGTTCAAAGTTTTTGAAGAGAGATAAATGAAGAAGCAAGCTAGTTGTTGCCGAAAAGATGCTTTTGCACAACAAAAAAATGTTTTTCTTTAAAATATTTTTTTAAACAATTTTTTTTCAAATGAAAGGAAATTCACCGCTTCCAACAAAAATTTTTTCTTCCTCTTGAATCAGCTGAATATTTTTTTAAAACTGTGATCAATTTGATATTTCCAAAAAATGCCTATGGCGCGAGTTTAAGCTATCTTCTTTTTTTCTCGTCGAAATATTTTTTTTGCTTTATCATTTTTTTTCAAATCAATTTAGTATCACACGCTTTCTCCATATCTTTTTATATTTTCATTTTCTAATGCAAAATTTATTCGTTTTAAAGTACCTCATTTTATATACTACCAAAAAGACACATCTTATTTTTTCTTCAAAGCATTCCAAAGGCATAAAGAAAAGCTTTTTAATCTACCATTGAAGGGATACTATTAAGAAGAAGAAGAAACTCGTTTTTATTTTTATAGCTTTCTTCTCCAAAAGCATTTTTTTCATTATTTATTTTTTCAAAAGGTCTGGGACACTGCTAAATAATATGTTTGAAAATCTGAATGATAGCTAGAAGTTTTGATATTTTCGAAAAAGGACTTGCATTCTATTAATTTTTTAACGAATAATTATCCTTGTCACGGTTGGAAAAACTTTAAATGAAAGACATTTTTGGTTTTCCACTTTGAAAACAAAACTTTTAGCACTTTGATAAAACATTTTTTAATTTAATAAAATCTTAAAAATTGAAGAATAAATATAAGGCATCCAAAATCTCTAAGTTCGAACCCATCCCAGTAATCACTGTCAATTTTTTTGTGTGTGTGGAACTCATATTTTCTAGAGACGTTTAAAACTATTGTTAATTATTCTTCTTTTTTCTCTGTTCAAAAATGTTATTTATGCTTATTTTTTTTCCACCCAAAAAATGTTTATCCTTTTGAGTTTTTGACATGAGTTAGTTTAGTAGAAAAGAAAATGTGTTCCTTCAAGCGAAAAAAGAAAAGAAAAAATGGCTGCTGTACTTTGCAAGCGCCTAAACCAAAGCCATCATCAAAAAACGACAAAAAAAGAGACTCAATTCCATCATATTTTTTTCTTTCATCTTTTCTGGCAGTTTTTTTTCTTCTTCTTCTTTGTCGTTTCCCTTTTTTCAAAAGAAAAAAACATTGAAAAAATAGGTTCATACTTTTATCTTTACTGTTACTGCTAAAAAGTGAGTTCACGGCATACGCATGTTTCTCCTTTTCTTGTTTTTTTATTGAAACGTTTTTTTCTTAAACGAAAAAAAAAAGAAAACTTTTTAGTAACTCGAATATTTCTTTTATGTTTCAACCGATAACAAAAAACGCAAGTACATAGTAGAGTAGTAAGTAAGCTTCTTGGTTAAAAACTTAAGAAAAAGAAAAAAGAATGTTTGGCATTGCATTTTGTTTGTGGTGGTGGTATGCATTTTTTTTTTCACTCTCTTCTCAAACTCTTCGCCGCCTTTCCCTCCTTTTTTTTCTTTCTTCCGTTTTGCATTTGTGACAGCTTTTTTCATTTTCAAGCAAGCATGTTCTTCTTGTTTCTCTATGCCGAAATTTTTTTTTATGCTTTGTATTTTTTTTTTCTTGAGTGTTAAGGAAACAGGCGTAAAAAATCCAAGAATGTCAAAAAATGGATTTGTGAAGCGAAAAAAAATAAAATAAAACAGCTAATATTATTGTTTGGTGTGGTGCCGCACTACATAAATATGTGTCCTCTGCTTTTACTCTACATTTTTATTTTTGTTACTACATAAAGAAAAATAGGAAGGAATGTGTTCATTTTTTACGTCACTTTTTTTCTTCTTTTTTCTTCGGTCGTTTCTGTGCTTTTTTTCGGTTCACTCGATTCATAGAAAAAATTTATTCTACTCAGATTTTTGCAATTTTTAGCCTATACAAAATTCAAATACCTTTTCGATTTATTTAATTTTTCAGTGTTTTTGCTACATGTTTTGATGACAATGAATTTTTGCAAAAATATAAAAAGTTTAACTTTAAACATAAAACAATTTTGAGCGGTATCGATGACCTTCATAAAAAGCATAAACTTTTATTACTCCATTTTTTGTTATACTTTTTTACTTTTAAATTACTTCCATTTTTTTATTTTTTTACCACAACTATGGTTTCACAAATGAAACTTTATTTGGTTTTAAAGCTTTTTTTCCAACGGACATTCCAAACGGGAATAAACTAAAGGTAGTGTTTAAATAAAAAAAAATAAGAAAGCGAAATCGAGCGAAAAAAGAAAAAGAAACCAAGAAGGGATCAAGTTCCATCAATGGAATGAGAGAGAAGAGAAGAGTGAAATGGAGTGAGAGATTTTTGGTAACTCGATAACATTCTTGGAAGAAGCTGGCGTCCATAAGAAAAAAATAACGACGGAAAATAACCGCAACTCTGGGCCCAAAAATTTTTTTGAATTTTGTTTTAGATTTTTTAAACTTATTTTTTTTTAAATCGTAGCTTCGCAACAAAAAAATGACAATTTTTTATTTGGATGTTTTTACAAAAGTACCTTGTAAAAAATAAGAGTAAAAAATTTATTTTATCTTAATATTTTTACCGCCTTTTTTATTATTTTCTTATATTTTTATTTCATAGCATCTCCAAAAAAACTAAATTAAATTAGGCTATTCTCACTTTTATGCGCAAAAATAATAAAAACAAATTTAATATTTCCATTAAATAAACATAAAATTAATTTTATTGAACCATCATCATCACCCAAGAAAATAAAAATATTTTTATTAGAAAAACAAGCTAATAAAATTCCTCTCATTCTTTTTTTTTCTTCGTTTGAAGTATCTATCTATGTGTCGTCCACTATGTATGTATGTGTTTTAATACTTACTTGAGTTCTCAATTCTCTTGAGGCTTTTGACAAGTGGCGAAAACATCATAATTTGGAGCACGAGAAAGGGCACTATTGGTCAGTTATTATAATTATTTATATATATTTATTTTTTTGTTATTCGTTTTTGCCATTTTTTACTCTTAAAAAGTGCCTTATTTGAACCTTTGAAAAAAAGTTGTGCACTAAAAAAACATTTAAGCGAAAATGGAAGAGTTAAAAAATATTTGGAATCCTACTTTTTTGTTTGTCCGATTTTTCTTTGTTGAAAATCATCAATCAATGAAAAATTCTCATGATTTATTTTCGATTGTATTTTTTGCCATAATATTTTTTTTCCACCAAACACTGTCCATATTTTTATCTTTAGCTCAAATCAGTGTAAATGTCAAAAAATTTTGAAGCCTACATTCTTCAAATTTTTATGTTTTGAGATGAAAGTTTAGAAAACAAAGTCATAAAAAACAATCATATATTTTTGACGTATACGTACATATTTATTTTCTCCTTCGTCTTCCATAAATGTTTTTCCCTTATCATTTTTTTTCTCTTTCAAGCTTTTACATATAAAAAAGCTGATGTCCAAGTTCCAAGTTTTCCCTGAGGACATTAAAAATAAACGAAGGCAGGAAAGAAAGAGAAAAAGCGTCACAGAGCCTCCTCTCGCTCATCTTCTCGGTCATTTTATTTTTATTCTTTGCCTTTCTTTTTTGGAATCCTTTTTCTTTTCTTTTTGGTTTCACTTCTTTTCTTCCAGAAAAAATGCACGAATAATAATAACGTGAAGCGCTTCTTTTTTTTGAAAATAAACTTTTTTTATTGATTTTTAATAACATCTTTTAAAAGCCATTTTATTATAGTGCCTTATGCCAATCATCAATAATGCCGATGATGGCACCTCCACATGCAACTTCTACAACAAAAACAAAAACAAAAGTTCAAGGATATCCTCCTTCAGTTTCATTTCATCAACCCGTTCCATCAGCAACCTCCTCGCAAATTCCTCATGGCGTTGGACTTCCTCCACCACCGGGAATGGATCCAAGAAAAGGAAAATTAATGTGTATTAAAGTTCGATTATTGGATGACACCACAGCTGTATTTCATTTGGGTGTAAGTCATTAACTTTTAGAGTTTTATATATAAAAAACATAAATTTGTTTTTGTAATTTAAAATTTTCCGTGGTTTACTTAATTTTTTCCTTGAAAAACTTTATTTCCCACCAAAATCTCAGATAAAAGTGTATATTTAAAGCTTTTTTAAAAAGCATTGCTATTTGTCGACTTTTTTTTCTCTTCATTATCTCTAATTTTTCTAAAACTAAAAAACTTTGCCAATTAATCAAAAACATTAAAAAATAAAATTACACTCATTTTTTTTGTTGTTGCTAAAATTAAAATGATTCAGCATTTATTTAACTTTTAAAAGTGTATTATTTTTATTTATTTTTTTTTTTAACTTTTTTCTTCTTCTTAGCCTTATGGTTGACCAGCTGTCAAGTGTAAAGTGTTTATTTTTTTGTTTTTGGCGCAATTTTTTATGTAAAATTGATTGCACAATTTTTTGTTCTCAGGAGCAAGAGAAGCAAAAAAAACGACGACGACGACAACGACAAATGGCATTTTGCTGCTTTGTTTAGAGTCTCTCTCTTTTTTTCTTCCAACAAAATCACAGCTTTGCTTTGCTTTTTTCTTTGTGTAGTGTCTTCATTTTTTTGACGCTTAAACATCAAAAGCTTGTTGTCAGTCACATTAAAGAAGCAGCTAAAGCTTGAAGCATAGAAAAAAAAGAGTGTCCATTTGTAAAAAAAACGTAAAAATAAGCAATGTTGGAGTTAAAATAAACAGAGTTAAAATAACAAGAAAATATACTGCAAAATTTAAATAAAATTGCATCGAGTAAGAGATTTCAAAAAAGATCTTAAAATTTTAAGAACGTCCCAAATGAAAAATTTTATGGTCACCGAACGAAAAAATTTGAGCTTTCTATAAAATATTATTTTTCTTTTTTCTAGCACAAAGCAACTGGTCAAGCTTTATTTGAAGAAGTTTGTCGACATTTAAATTTACTTGAAAGTGATTATTTCGGGCTTGAATTTATTGATGTTTATGGAAATAAAGTATGGCTGGATAAAGAAAAATCTATTCTCCGGCAAATTACTTCAACTCAATCCGATGCGAGATTTTATTTTATTGTTAAATTTTATACTCCCAATCCAGCGGATTTGGAAGAAGAATATACAAGGTAAAAAATTTACATAAACATCGACCATAAAAAATTTGTGAAATTAAAATTATTTGTAATTTATATTTCTTTATTTTTAGATATTTAATAAGTCTCCAAATTCGTCGAGATTTAGCTCAAGGTGAATTTGTATGCAACGAAAATACTGCGGCTTTACTCGTAGCTTATATAGTTCAAGCCGATTGTGGAGATTTTTCACCTGATGATTATCCCGATCACACCTATTTATCTCCCATTAGTTTCATACCACATCAAACGGTGGCATTTCAAATAAAAGTTATGGATATTCATAAACAACTTATGTAAGTTTTTTTTATTGATTCCAAGCAAGCCGAATTCTTTGCATTTTTTTAACGGAAATTTTTTTTCGGTTTGAAAGCTAATAAATATATAAAAAATTTATATTTCATTTTGTAAATATTTTTGTGCTAAAATCAATGGAAAAAATAAAGAAGTTTATAATCCAAAAAATTGAGTTTGAAACAGAAATCGTAAAAAAAATTTTAAACATAATTTTCTAAAAACATTAATTATTTTTTCAGCGGAATGTCCCCGGGTGAAGCAGATTTAAATTTATTAGAAGTTGCACGAAGATGTGATTTTTATGGAATTAAATTGCATATTGCTAAAGATATTGAAGGAACGGATGTTAATTTATCTGTGGCTCATATGGGCGTCAAAGTATTTCATCATTTGCAATGTGTATCAATATTTTCATGGGCAAAAGTTAGAAAATTAAGTTTTAAACGAAAAAAATTAATGATTAAACTTCATCCTGAAAGTAATGTAAGCGGACTTCTCTAAAAATAGGCCATTTGCGAGCATTTTTTTAAAATTTTCAAAATTTGCATCAAAAATAATTAAACTTTGCAAAATTTCAATATTTTTTCTTTGCAACATTGCTTTTTTTAGTCGATTCAAAACTCTTTAAAAATATTTCCCTATTTTCAGCCATATTACAAAGAAACAGTGGAGTTTAGTTTTGATACACGAAATGAATGTAAAAATTTTTGGAAAAAATGCGTCGAACATCATGCCTTTTTTCGTTGCATAGAAATAAATGAACCTAAAAAAGAGCATAAATTATTTTCCCGGGGTTCTTCATTTCGGTATCATGGTCGAACTCAAAAACAGCTAATTGATTATGTTCGTGAACATCATAAACGAAGAGAACCTTTTTCAAGGCCATTAAGGCCCAGTGGAGAAAGTCGTTCGGGATCTGCTCAAAGGCATATACAATTTAATGTTATTGATGCCACTGGAAGTTTAACGAAAAAAGCAACTAAAGATGAATCATCAAAAAATGGAGCAACAACAACAGCTAAAACGAATGGCAATGGAAATGGAATTACTCCATCATCTGGAAAAGTATATTACCCACCAGGTGTAATTCCTCCCCAAGCTTCGAAGCAACATCCTCGACCCAAAAGTGTTCATCATCAACCAACAACACCTTCCTCGTATGCTTCAGATAATGAAAGGCAATGTGTAAGCGATCTTGAAACGACGACAACAACTTCAAGAGATCCATATATACATCAAAAAAATTTTAAATCTAAACCACTTGAACCCAAAATTGAAGAATCAACTATAATAGCCTCAGGACAGCAACATGTCGATCCTATGTCCCTTTCATTACCTAATGTCCTTGGAGATGATATAAAAGTGATATGTCGAGAATTTGAAATTCAAATGGAATCCAAACCTCAAAAATCTGCATCAGGAGATAATTTTTTGGATCAAGTTAATAATCCCAATGCCCATTTCGATTATTATTTGGATAATATGAGTGAAGGATCTTATAAACTTCATGATCTCGAGCATGGAGCATCTAGCTCCCAATCGGATGTGGGTTCATCAGCTACCGATCCAAGAGTATATTCCACGACTTTTACCACGAAAAGAATAGGCAATGTTGTAGTTAAAAAAATTAGTGGACCTAAAGTTGAAAAAAAGCAGCAGCAACAACAAATGCCAAAATCAGATGATAATGATAATGATGATGATGGAGAAGATAGTTCAGGATATTCAGAAAATAATCAACAACAACAACATCGAGCTAAAAGTACTCCATCTTCGAGATATGCTCAAGTTATGAGACAATCTTTAGCTGCTGGAGGGATGGCAAGATTTCGAGATGCTGTTCCTATTCCTATTGATGGGCCAGAAGCTACTCCACCTCCCACATCCTCGACTCCTCCCACTCAATCAACCATAATTCGCCCCATAGTTTTATCTCCCACTCAACAACGATCTAGCACGTTTGCAGCCCAAAATATTGGAAAATCAAGCAGTTTTGAAAATAATAATTTTGAATCAAAACCATTAAATTCATTTTCAAACATCCCTGCCACAAACATGGATGAATCGAAATATGCTGTAGTTCATCGAATTCGGCAACCACCTCCTCCAAATACAAATATTGGTTTATCGAGTTTTAGTCCAATGACTCCTGAAACTACGGGATTTCGAAGTATTGCAACTTCAAGTAAATCCTCCGAATCCAAAGATTCGTCAACCCCGCCCAAAGATTATAATTCCACAAATGAAATTGCTTCAACTTATGGCGCCACTGGACCAATAAAAGGAAAAGTAATTCATAAAGAAAATTTGGTTATTACTCCTGAAGGAATTAGTGTTCGAGAAAATGTAAGAAAAATGGAAAAACCCGTAGTTCCACCAAAACCAAAACAAATAATTAATGCCACCATTATTACGACAAGCCATGAAGTAAGTTTTATGCGTAAAAAAATATAAAAAAAATTTTATTTTCAAAATGCACTTTTCATTTAAAAAAAATAAATTTACCAAAATTCTTTGCTCTTTAAAATTTGCAGAGGACCAAAGAAAAATATTTTGTAGCTTTAGAAATTTATGGAAGATTTTTGTTTCGTTAAAAAAAATTAAATTTTTAGATTTTCAAATAATATATTGCTTTAAAATTATTTTTTCAGAGAAAACCTACGCCTCCTACAATTCCGATGAAACCTTTAAAATCAACAGCTGAAATTTCATTTGATAGTTTATTGGAACCCTTGGAAAGTGTTTTAAAAGATGCTCAAGAATTATTTGTTTTAAGCAAAGGCAAACAACCAGAAAGGATTAAACCAACATTGATTTCGGTGGAAAGCGTGGATCGACCTGAATTAAAAAAACTCCATTTATTTAATGGCGAAATTCCATATACTTTAACTATGAGAAATTTGGATTCAGCTCAAAATGCAACTCCTTCAACTCAAAGCAGCTCAAAATTAAGCACATTTAGTCCGAGTCCATTGAGTGAAAAAGCAGCGGAGGATAAAATTCGAAAGCCTAATATTGATGTAAGCAAACATCATAAAACTATCGATATGGTAAGTTAGAAACCAAAATATAAAAAACTGTAATTTTTTTGAAAAGAAATCAAAGCAAAATTGTCTAAAAAAACTTATAAAACAATAATTCAGACAATTATTACTTTAGTATTTTTGAATTTTCAACTTCACATTTTTTGATTATTTTTCCTCGATTTTTTTAATAATATAATTTCCGCTCAAAAAGCTTATTTTTTTATGCTTTTTTTGGCTTTTTAAAATATATTCGATAATAGAATAGTTCTAGAAAAAAATTTATAAAACGAAAAAGATTTTTTGAAAAATTAAAAAATAGAAAGAATCTGTTGACAAAATCTTGTCTTTTCTTACACGGTTTGATTTTAAAGTTAATAAAAATAACAATAAAAGCTTTTTTAAAATAGGCAATTTAAAACGAAAACATTTTTTTAGGTTCAACGTCGACGTTTACCTTCTCAAGATAGTTTTTCCTCTCAAGATCATTCCATTTCTCCAACAACGCCTGATACAGGGAATGTAGTTGATTATGTTATGCGTCGTCGATCACTTTCTTCAGATAGATATCCAGTTTCAAAACGACAGGGAGGAAATAATTCAAAAAGGAATGATCCTCGTCGACAAACTCAACCACCCGTAGTGAGATTTGATGAAACTACAGTAATCAAAACGAGTTCAAAAATAAAACCATCTCCGCCACCATCAGAAACCCAACAAGAAGCCCCGGTTGCAACACCCGAAGCTGAAGAAGAAGACACAGAAGAATTTCCAGCTCCTCCATCTGGATTGGCGAGTCCTCCATCAGGATCCGTAAACGTAAAATTTGCGGATGAATCAACTTCGAAAGAAAATTCATCGGATGAAAAATTAAATGAAAGCCAATCATCTTCAACAAAACGCACAGAAACTGGAGTGCTTTGGACTGATTTTTAATACAAAGAAAATTATATAATGGTTAAATAAATATTTTTTTATTCGTTAAATAATAATAAAAAAAAAATATAAATAAATTATACATAGTTATAACTTT
Source organism: Panagrolaimus kolymaensis (assembly GCA_028622995.1). Classification (NCBI taxonomy): domain Eukaryota; kingdom Metazoa; phylum Nematoda; class Chromadorea; order Rhabditida; family Panagrolaimidae; genus Panagrolaimus; species Panagrolaimus kolymaensis. Next base: position 1,967,630 of record JAJQJQ010000049.1, on the reverse strand, counting down.
TAATGGAAAGCAAAAATATAAAATAATAACGCAAAAAAAAGTTTTAAAATCTGAGTTTTTTTTAAATGTTTTAGAAATGAAAAAATTGGAAATCGCAACCAGCAAAAAAAAATAATATAAACTAAAAGAAAATTTAAATTTTAACAATAAGTTCCAGCAAAGAATATTTCAGTAGGTTCTGATTGATTTTTCTCTTTTTCCTCTGATCGATCCACAGAAACTATAGCATAAATGAACGGGTGATCTGCTTTAAATATTTTTGGCTTACATCCAGGAACTAGTCTACTTCCTGTTACTGCAGCTGCTTCAGTTCCATATTCATCGACCTGCAAAAAATATTGAGATAATTTAAAATTAAAAAAAGAAAAAGAAATAATTTTTACTTTGATAAAAGCTTTGTGAACAGCTTTATTAACAAAATAATTTTCAATGTGATTTGTTTGATCCACCATTTTGGACAAATCGCAGTGAAACTTATGGAATAAATCATTGATTCCAAGTTCTGGAAAATTATGAACCAAATCGTAATCTCCATAAATCTCGAAAACGGGTATGGTGACCTTTACTGGTCCGCTGGTGCTGCTAAAAATTAATATGAAAATAATATTCATGGCGAATTTTACTTTCACAAAAATGGTTAAGGTACGTACTATTTTGTGAATTCTTTAAACATTGAAAAATCAATTTGATTCACTAAATTATCCAATCCATCATTTTCTTTTGGCAAAATTATGAACATCCAAATTTTATTATCTCGATATGGAATTCCAACACATTGCCAATTTTTTCCTTCAGTATAATTAATACCATCACCGTACAATGTTGTAGACATTAGATCCATTTCTCGTGGTATTTTTGAATGAAATATTCCTTTACTTCGAAGTTGGAAAGGTTCTGCCCATTTTCCAATAAAATAAATTGCATTTACAAGAATTATTCCTGTATCCTCATTTATATCTTCGGGTTCAAAAACTATTTTAATTCTTTCTTTGGTGGAATCATTCACGAAGTTCTTGATTATCTAAATTAGTTAACAAATAATTATTAAAATACCATTGAAAGCAAGACATTTTATGCCGCAGAAGGAAGAGCCTTTAACAATAAGTATCTACCTTTACAGCTTCTTTTTTGTTTTCTTTAAAATTTAATTGTTGAAAGTGGCCATCAAATTTTTCTTCCGTCACTTTTTTAAAATCATCCAAAAGATGCATATTTTTATCGATAAAAAGTTTATTTGCCATCATAATTTCAAATGGAACTCCATCGTCTTTTTTTGTTTTGACTTTGGATTTGGGACTTCGAAAATTACTCTTTTTTGGCGGTGGTGGTTCTAATAAATTTGATGAACTTTCTTCAAAAGCTTTTGCCTTTTCAACTCCGGAAATGTTTGCTAAATTTCCAGGTTCTTGATGTTCAAACTCGGCTATTTCTGCAGCTCTCATTACTGGCTTTTCAATTTCACACGGCCTTAATTCAGAAGTATCAATTTTATTATCAGTTTTTGATAAAGAAATAATATTTTTTATCATTTTGTGACGTTTTATAAATTCTGAATAATAATTGATAATTTCATTTTTATTTTCATCTAAAATTTTATTTAATAAAAGAAAGTAAAAAAAATACTCCGTCAAACCATTTCCAATAACTTTAGCTATTTCGTCAGCAGTATTTCCTTCAGCGCCGACATAAAGCATGGCCAAACTATTTAACATGGAAATTGGAGAATAAATGGAAGAATTATTTGATGGATCTTGAAGTCGCATAAAATTAAAACAAAATTCAACTTCTTTTTTGAAACTCATGATGGATATGACAGATTTAAAACAATTGCAAAGCTTACGAATAAAATATTCAGCGACGCAAAAAAAAGGAAGTTCCAACTACAATATTTATGTTTTACTCCTTTTTATTATTTCTTCGTTGCTTGATATTTCAAAACAACAACTTTTTCCAGATTTACAAGTTTTTATTTATCCTGATATTTCGAGTTTGATTAAAACTGGCATACAAAAATATAAAAGTAAAGCATTTGTTGTGGTTTTTTGCAATAGAAAGATATTGCCATTTTTGGGCGCCAAATAAAAAGAAATTAATTTTTGCGCTTATAACTTTAAATTAGTCCGCGGAAATTGATCAGTTAAAACTTTAATAAATTTTTTGCTATTTTTTGATTATCAGAATGACAAGCGCCATAAATAAAGTTTTTAGTATGCAGAATAAAGAAATTAGCCTCACAAAATTGCGTCAAATATTTCTGGAAAATCTTGATGTCAAGCTTCCCGAAGATGCACTTCAAGGTGATGGGTACCTCAATCAAGAAGATTTTATAAACGGGTTTTTGGTTTCCGTATTTGAATATATGTTACGTCGAAATTGTTACAACAATGACAACAACGAGAGTGATGAATTTGAACTTTGGACAGATGAACAAAAAAAACTTTTACTTGATTGGTATATTCCATGTTTAAAAATCCTTGATGATCATCTTGAATCAGCTATAAAAAATTATGAAGATAAGGTTCATGAACAAAAAATATTTCGATCTGCAATAATTTTTTTATACGAAGATATTTATGAAATTTATTGCAAATTAGAACCATCAAAAGAAAAGCATGAGGAAGCTGAGAATTTCTTTTATGGTTTGAGAAGCTGCCAAGAAATGTGTGGTGCTCGTGGATACCATCGAGAAAATCCAGGCCCCGGTGTTCCACATTCCCATGATGGGTGGTTTCAACCCGTGGATTGCAGATATCTACCGCCACGATAAAAAGATTTTTTTCTGTGCGTTTTTTTGATTTGAAAAATAAACTTTTTATGTATTTAAACTTTTGTTTTGGAAATAGAGTATCATAAAAAGCGAATGTCTTTATGAAAATTTCAATTATGCAAATAATAGCTTCAGAATATAATTATCATTTAAAGCATCCAAAGTTTTTTCAAAGCAAAAAAATAAAAAATAAAAACATTCCGTTATTAAATCTGGCTAAGAGCACCCAAACAACAATCGAGTATGTGAGGTGTCATTTTTTCGGTAATGGAAAAAACGACTGATGAACCATCCAGTTTTCTTTTCTCAAGCTGCTGAAGAAAACCAACAGAAAGAAAAAAAGTCATATATATCTTTATTTAGTTTATTTTTTCATTATTTTTATTGATTTAAAACTTTTCAAATCAACAACATCCGATATCCTCAAACTAAACCTGTAAATATTTTTTATTTGTTTCATTCTATGCAGAAGTCCACGAAGAAAACCTTTTATTTGCTTATTGAATGATTTTTGATAAACTAAAAAATTCATATTTTTATATTGGATTTATAAATGTTTGGTCGACAACAACCTTTAGATGAATGCAACCATTCCAAAAATGGTGTATGCTCAAAGTAAGTGACAAATATATTTATGAGATTATATATACATAGTCATTTTTTTACATTATATTTTCCTTTTTGATAAGAGTGAAAAAAAAATTATATATTCATGATTGACGTTTTTCATTTTTTTAGATGCGTTCTTCGTGAAACTTTTGATCTTTCCACAGAATCAAATGATAGCAGCAATACGCAAAGTTCCTCCAACAACAATCACCACCACCTTCGCCTACAAAACAAATTGCAGCAAAATTCAACAACAACCAAAACTATTTTATCTTTTGATGAATTGCTTCAATTAACGGCTGATGACACATCACTCGCTTCTGGCGTAATTCCAAATAATAAATTTTTACCCTCAAATAATTCCACCACGTCGCAGGTTTGTCATTTTCATTTCCATTTCCATTTTATTGCATCCAACCAACTAGTTATCCCTCGTCTCTATCCTCTCTTTTTTCCTTATCTGATGGAAAAGTTAATTCTTTATTTAAAAAAAATTAAAGTTCATTTTTAAATAAAAAAGAAGAAAAATTCTTTAATTTATTAATCAATCAATTTATATTTTTAGTTACCACTACTGCCGCAGCCACCACCCTCGTCGTCGACTCCGCCATCGTCATCGACAACAACGATAAAAAAGCGAGCAACATTTTCATTTGAAGAATCAGAAGACCCCGAACAAGAAGAACAATTTTCTCCCACAGGTTCATCAGAAGCAAGCGAAGAATTTATTAAAGCGACGGCAGATGTTTTAGAAATTTATGGGGATATCATGGTTGCTGATGTCGGATATACTTCGCTTGTTTCAATAGGCTCCCATCGAAGGATCACAGAAGTGGAGGATGAAGAAAATGATGAAACAAATTCAATGCAAGAAATTAGAAGGAAATTACAAGAAAAGCAAAGTTTATTATTGAGACTTTTTGAAAGTCCACATTTCGATATAAATTTAACTTTAAAATATTTATTTACTTCAAAAGAAATAGGAATTTTATCATATTTGGGTAATTCATTTGGAGATTCTTGAAAGAAACTATGTAAATCGGTTTTTCAAGAAATAAATTATTCGATTTCCCCACAGAAGTTGTAGATTTTTATCTTCCCCAACTTATTACAATGTACATAAATATGCCCAATGTTGCTCAAGCTTTACATTGCTATATTCTTAGAAGGTTTGAATCGAAATATCTTTTCCTCATTTTTTTTATCCAAAAAATAAAATAATTGTTTTTAAATGCTCTCGAAATGTAACATTTGCATTGGAATGTTTTTGGTTGCTTGAATCTTATGGCGTTGAACAATTTAAGAAACAATCCAACAAAGTCCAGGGTTATGCATTGAGACAAAAAATTGTTCAGGATTATCTAAGTGATTGCCCAAGTCGACCGACATCCAAGACGAGTTTTCATTCTCGTTCACAATCTGATGCCAAAGTTGCCCTTAGCAGTGGAAGTGGTGGTGCAGCTTCAAATTCGAATATTCCCATGCCTCGAAGTGATAGCGCTGCTTCAGTTCGAAGTATTCAATGTGCACCCGGGGATTTAAAAACTGGGAAGGCTTTTGATGATGGGTGTCATTGTATAATTTCTGATGAAACCCAACAACAAGAATGCCTATGTTCAGCAAATTCTAAAATTCGTCCAGAAATGGAATTTATTAAAGCTTTAATGAATATTGGAAATAAATTAAAATTTATTCCATTAAAATCAGATAAAAGCCAACAGCTTGTTTATGAATTATTTATGCTTAATTTGAATCTTCCTGCTCGAGTTTATGTTCCATTATTTTCAAATACCATTGAACATTTTGTTGTGAGAATTCCTCACACTTCTGGTTGCGTGTTGAATAGCAAAGATAAAGCTCCATATTGCATTTATGTCGAAGTTGTGGAAGTTAAAGAATTTTGTAAAGCAAAATTGCAAAATAAATTACCTGAAGGCGATGCCGAAGTAAGTTGGCTTTATTTTTATTAATATTTTTAAAAAAGCTCACAAAATTTTTGTTTTTTGATCTAAAAATAAAATCCTTCTCTCTTTTTTTATTTTTCGAAAATAAATTAAACTAAATATTTTAAGTTTCATCGCCGAATGCGTTCAAATTCGATTACAACTCCTCTCCCAGGCTTTAATATTCGTCCACATTCAAATACCACCCTCGATTCATTTACCGGAAATGCAGTATTTCAAACCCAAATCTCTCTAGAACTTGATGCCGCTTCTTCATTAAATGATGATGGCGAAGATGAAAAACTTACTCAATTTGATAAACTTTTTGTGGACGACACTTATTTGGAATCGTCTTCACAAATTTCGGTGGATAGCGAAGATATTAAACCTTCGCCATCTTTGCCAGCAACATTGAATCCAGCAGAAATTCGTAAAAATTTGAGTGAATTAAAAAAGAAAAAACGAAAAAAAATGGAACATTGTGCCGAAGATCCATCAGCTTCAGCAATGAGTGAACCATGGGAAGAAAAATTAATTCGTATTCGAGAATCTTCTCCTTATGGAATGTTGGAAGGATGGAAATTGCTACCGGCGATCATAAAAACTGGGGATGATTTGAGGCAAGAATTGTTGGCTTATCAACTACTCACTTGCTTACAAGTAAAATTTTAATACAAAAATGAAATTTTTATTTTACAAATTCGTATCATTCAAATTTAACGATTCCATGGTTTTGTTATTCAAGGCTCAAAAAATCTAAATTATTTAAATTTTTTCGTCAAAATTCTTATTAATCAGATTTTTTATTTTAATTTTAATGATTTTTTTGTTTTAGAAAATATGGAAAGAAGAAAAAATTCCACTTTATCTTCGACCATATAAAATTCTCGTTTATTCCCATGATTCCGGGATGATTGAACCCATTTTAAATGCATGTTCTTTGCATCAAATAAAAAAGAATCTTGTCGCCAATCCTTCCTATGACGACGCTGACCAACCATATCCACCAACACTCTTGAGTCATTTCCTAATTACTTATGGCTCAAGACTATCAGAAAATTACCGAAAAGCCCAAAAAAATTTCATTCAAAGTTGTGCGGCTTATTGCCTCGCTTGCTATTTTTTGCAAGTTAAAGATCGACATAATGGAAATATTATGCTTGATGCAGATGGTCATTTAATTCATATCGATTTTGGATATATTCTTTCAATATCTCCAAGAAATTTGGGATTTGAAACTTCACCTTTCAAATTCACTCAAGAATTAATTGATGTGATTGGCGGTCTTAATTCTGAAATGTTTGAAGAATTTAAACAATTAATGCTCAAAGGTTTAATTGCCGCAAGAAAGCATCATGAAAGATTATTAAATATTGTGGAAATCATGATACATGGTAACTTTTTTTTAAATAAAATTTATGCAAATTTTATTAACTTTTCCAAGTTTTCCAGGCTCCCAGCTTCCTTGCTTTCGAGGTGGTCCAAATGTTGTGAAGCAACTTTATGAACGCTTCCACTTGAGTTTTACTGAACCCCAACTTCAAGAACTTATTGCTGGAATGGTTGAAAATAGTCGTGATTCTCTTACAACGAGGTTGTACGATAATTTTCAATATTATACAAATGGAATATTTTAATTTTCATCGCTATCAATTTTATTTATATTATTATTTTACACATCACTTTTTTCCATTTCATCTCTATCAAAAAAATTCTAATAGCCGGTCTTTCTCTTTTTCTTTTTTCTTTTTTGCATCTGTTGTGATTTTTTTCTCTTTCTTTCAATGACGAAACTTTTGTGATACCTTTGTATTTAAATTTTCTTGGGCAGCTATTTATTTTTTCCATAGTTTTTTACAAATATCTTAAAATAAAAATATTATAAACCAAACTTTTTGCTTTTTTTTCACATTCAAAAAAGAAAATTGGATCACATAAAAAATATATATTATAAAATTTTTTAAGTCCAATAAATAAAAAGGATGAGAGAAAAAGGTATTAATTTTTTCTTAAAATATAGTCCATTTCCATGATTTCGATGATTGCTTCCACAAAGATTACATGATTGACGACAATCTTTGAGCATCATCGCTGAATTTGTTATGCATTCACCTTTTGCAGCCAATATATCACAATCATCACGAACATTCATAGATTTGCATTGTTTATAGTTGCATGAAGCTGCACATTCAATGGGAGCATACCAAGTACTATTACATATACCATTAGCGGCCTATGGCGTCATAAATAAGGCATATAATGTTTTTATTCTTACCAATAATTTTTTTTATGTTTGTTTTAATTTTTCTACAAAACATTTTCTTGAAAACTAATGTTTATAATGAAGTTTTCAATAAACCTTCTTTTGTATCGTGTGCTTTTTTCCGCATTCAAGGAGTCAAAAGTATTTTTTCCCCCCAGTAATAATTTTTTTTTATTCGATAGGATTGTTCAATAGGCTTTTAGCTTTAATCCTATCGAAAAAAAAGTTGGTACTCGGGATTGAGAAAAAAAGTTTTCCAAGGGGGTATATTAAAACTTACAAATTGAAAACTTTGAGGACGTGGAACTCAAGAATGAGTAAGAGTAAAATTCTGAAACTTGTCCAAAGCGTTAATCTACGCTATAAATTACCCCTAGAGCAACCCAGAAAAAATTAAATATATAATTTTGGATTTTCCTGGTGAGACATTCTGTAATTCAATTTCCACCTTTATGTTTAATAAATCTGAGTTCAGATTCGTGATCTACGTATTTTTTAACCCTAGGATCCGAGTTTTCAGCCTCAGTTAACCATAGATGAGTTTTTTCATGTCCGCCCCTGTGTCCAATAAAAAAAAAATCGATTATAACAAAGTTATGCTCAAAATTTTTGATGATTGTGAAAATGAAGCAGCAACAGCAAAAGATATTCAAAATCAATTTAAGCTTTCAGCGGTCTCTTCGTTCCTCTCATCTTCACAATTCACTCCTGTTATTTTGGATGAAAAAACTATGCTTTTAAATGCCATTGGTCATTATTCCATGAAAGAATTAGAAAATCTCAGAAGATATGCTCAATTGGATTCTGGATTTAAGAGATTACTTTGTGAAAAAGATTAATGAATAATTTTTGATCCTCTGTTATTCATTTTTAAAATATTTGTTTACAAATATTAAAACTTTAAAAATTTTATTTAGAAAAATAAATAACCGGCACAAAGTTTATTAATTTGAAGCTAGATTGATCTCCATTCAAGTATTTGGGACAAACTATTATTTATCATGGAGCTCTGTTAATTTTTGATTAAACTTTATTTTCCCTTTTTTGAATAACAATCATTCGTTTTTTGAACATTCTTCAAAGTAGCTTTTTAATAATTTCAAGTAGAAAAATGAAAAAAAGAATGACTCTTTGGATGAACAAAAACAACAAAGAACAAACGAAAAATCTTTCCATTTTCTTTCTCTCTCAATATTTTTGCTTGACTTTGTTTTGGCTTTCATTTTTTCTTTTTGGATTAGCTCGTTGCTTGTTGTTTTTCGTTCGACATAGCAGCAGCAGTGCCTTTATGTGCACTTATTTGTTATGCATTCAATATATATACTCACTCCCCTTTTTTTCTTCATTGCCATCACCCAAAATAAATGCTTGTTCTCTTTCTTCTTCCTCTTTCCCTCTGGCATCCTACTTTTTTTCTTCCTTTCTTTTAGCTTTTTTAAAATGAAAAAAGCTTTAAAAAATAAAAACTACAAACAAATACGAGAGGAGAAAGCGCTGGCTGCTGCTGCTTTTGCCAACCTCAAAATCTTTACATACCTCCCATATTTTTTTTTATTTCACTAAAAAAACACTAGTTGCGGTTATTCTTTTTTAAAGTGGATGGATTTTTAAAAAAAGTGGCAGCTATGATCAAATTCATCAATATTTTTTAATTTATTATTATTTCTTTACTTTATTGTCCTGAACTTTCCTTGGTGTGGAAGTTTAAAATAAAAAATATGGGTGCTTTCTTGTCTACGCTGGGATTTAATCAACCATTCTTTTTTACTATAATTGGGTAAGTTTATCGATTTTTTAAAAAAATAAAGGCTTAAAAAATAAACGCAATCAATACAACTTTTTTTTCATTAAAAATATCATAAATGGATTTTCTTTCAATCTAAGGGTAGTATGTAAATAATAATATCTTTAAGAATCGTTTTATTTTTCTGATAAGCTTTTTTTGAATAATTTTCTTTTCCACATTTTTTTTCTTATTCTAAAACTCAGGCTTATTTTGTTATCTTTAAGAAACTTAAGATTATTTTTAAAACACTTTTTGCATATTTTTTTAAACCAAGTTTTTAGTATTTTTAACATTTATTTGGATAATGCTTGAAACAAATATTTACATTCTGTGTTGTTTGAAACTAAAATAAAATAACGGATTTTTAGGATTGCGATACTTCTTGGTGTCACAGTTTTTATTGTTCAAGGCAATGATGAAGGAGGAAGAGATTCTTCCAAACCATTATTAGGAGCTTATCGACATGTAAGTTTTAGGCAACAAATTTTATATTTTTTTTTCCAAAGCTAATAATATTTTCTATTATTTTTTAGCATTTGCATAAACCTACACCTCATCCATATTCTGCATATTCTGAAAACTTAAATTCAACGCATATCGCTTGAAATTGATTCATTGGTTCATCATCATCAAATCAAACAAATATTTCTATTTTATTTTTTATTCTCTCATTTTTATAGCAAATAATCATCAAAGACAATAATAATCAGCCAAACATTTCATTTTTATTTTATTTTATTGGTTCTTTTTTATATACAAAAATATAAATATTGTATATTATAGAAATTATATTTGAATAAAAAAAGATAAAAAGAAATTTCACTTGAAACCTAGCAGAAATTTAAAAACTTATTTTGATTTTTTGACTGAAAAATTTCCAAAAACATTTTCAAAATTTGGGTGTTTTTATTTTTGAACCTAAAATATATTATGAATAATTTTCAAACTTGAAAACACTGAAAAGTTTAAAAATTAAAACAAAAAATGTTTCTTTAATGTTTTTACACCAAAATTACTCTTCAAATAAACCAAAACACGGAAACAAAAATGAGTGAAATTTTGTACAAAAAAAATTTATTTAATGAGTTAAGAAAGAAAAAATTGTTTAAAAGTAAGAATTTTTCATATTTAAAGTGAATATTCTGAATAAGCATAAACTTGCGCCAAGAGTGTCCTGTCCGCTCATTTCTTCTTTCTTTCTTGCTACTCTTACACTTTTTTTATTGCTAAAAACTTATGTTTGCGCAGTCGTCGTCCGCTCGCTCACTCACTCCTATTTATTTTTACGTTCGTTCGGTTATTTTCCTCTTTTTTTTTGTCTTTCTTGATGCTGCTTTCTGTTTTTGAAAATACAAAAAAAAATCACCATCCATCCATTTTTCGTCAACGACGACGACATTATTTTTTTCCTTCAATTTTTGTTGACGGAAAATGAAAAACGAACGGTTTTTCTTTCTTTCCTTTCTTCGTCGCCTGCTTGAGAGTTTAACGACAACGACGACGATGACTGATTTTGATTTTAACAAAAGCTCCTCTACCACCATCGCCATCATCATCGAGATGAGGAGAGGAGACGACACATTTGCTTATATATTTTTTGTTGTTGTCCTCAACCATTCCATCTATCTGGGCTGCTGCTACTCACTCACTTACCTTTCTTTTTTCTTCAGCCTTCAAAACATTCCTCTCCTCTTCTTCTTCCGTGAGAGAAAGAATACATTGCGGGAGAGAGAATTTTATTTGTTAAACGTTTTTGTTGAGATTTTTGTAGAGAGCAAAAAAGAAAAAAAAGAAAAGCCAATGACTTTTTTCTTTTATTCGTTTGGTTTGAGAGAGAAAGAATCGGTTATTGTTTTGATTTATTTTGCATTGTTTTTTTCTTTCTTTCTTCCGTTCCTTCTGATTTTTTATTTTTCATGGTTGCTTGGATTTTCTTTTTGTTTGACAATTCTTAAAAAAATAATTTTCCGGCGTAAAAACAAAAAAAAGTTGCTCCGTTATTTTTTATTGTTGTTTCTCACTCGAGAAAGAAAAAAAAGAGTGTTGTAAATCGTGAAAATTAGTGAGAATTAAAGCAAAGCTTGTTTCAGCAACTTTTCGTTGTTCTTGTTGAACTCCTCGCTCTCTCTCTCTTTAATCAGCTCATGCGCAAGTTTGTTTTTAAAAGCTTTTAGTTTTTATTCTTTGATTGGTGGTTGGAAGTTTTCTCGCGCGCAAATAATAGTAGTTTTTCTCGAGTTAGTTTGTGATGTTGGGTGATAAAAGCAAGCTGCTGTTGTCATTCAAGCAAAAATAAATCGATTGGTGATTGTTTTAAATATGTTTTTAAGGTTCTTTTTTTTTAAAGCTATTGTAAAACTAACAAACAAGAAAATAATGTTTCAAATTTTTATATGTTTTTTTGTTGCTTTTTTATTGTTTCTATAGAGTATTATTTTTTGTAAGCATTATCTTACTCGAGAAATACTTATAACGCAACTCGAAATTCAAATACTTTTTTTAACCATTTTTTTTGATCTAAGTTTGAAATATTTAAGAAATCATTTCAATAAAAAATCTTTTTTAACATTTGTATCTAAAATAAAATTTTGCAAGGAAAATATTTTAAATTTTGCAACAAGTTTTTTTTATTTACTGAAATTAGATATTTTTTATTTTATTTTATTTTTTGAGAGGGGCAATTGGCGACGAAAAGCTTTTGAAAAGCCCCTTTGGGAAAGCAAATGTATTTTTATTTTTTTTGACCAATTTAGTAAAATTTCCTGTGCTTCTTCTTCCTTCTTGATTTAGTTTTTTTATGATTGACATGCTTATACACAAATTTTTCAGATGTTCAAATATATGTTTGTTTGAATGTCAAATAAAAAAAAAATACGCAAAAAGCCTAATTTTATTTTTTGATTATATATAAAAATTCTTTTTTTACAAGTATTTTAGTTTTTTATGTTTGTTTGTAATTGAGCCAAGGGTTTCAAAACTTTTGAAATTCCAAATAAAAGTTGCATTTCTAAACTTCCTATTTTTTTCCCTCTTTTAGTCATTCACAAAAAAAAATTTAAGCCACATTGTTATTTTTAAAGCTGACTTTTTTTTTTGTAAACCTTTCCTTTATTTATTTTTTTATTCTATATTTTTGATTTGTCAAAATCGATGATGACAAGTCAATCGTTTTTATTTGTTGTGCGCGAGAATCAATCGTTGTCGTCGTCGGTCAATCACAAAAATAAAATACATACCTCCGCCATTGAGTCTCTCTCACTTTTCGAAGCTTCAGCATAAAATTGTTGCAAAAACAACCAAAAGCTTTTCCTCCAATTTTCTTTTTTTCCTTTTCTTTCTTTGTTGTTTAATCAAAAAAAAAATGCATTTTTTTGGTGTTGCTTTAATTAATCACAATCTTTCTTGAAAACTAACAACAACCAGCAATTACAGTATTTGTGTGTGTGTTTTTTTCTTTCGAGACGCAACAGTCAAAGGACATTTTCTTGTTTTTTTTATTTATTTTTGTGCTTTTCAGCTGTCAAACTTAAAAAAAAAACAACAACACAAACTATCAGGATTTTCGATGAATTGAAACCAGAAGAAAATAATTCGAACAATAAATTGTCCAAATAGAAAAATATAGAATAGAAACCGAAAATTTTCTCATGAGAGATTTTATTATAATTTTAATGCCCTAAGGCAAATTTATTAATTATCAATTATTATTATGGCTTTAGTACAAAAATCAAGTAGTAGCGGAAGTGGTGGAGGTAGAGTCAGAAGCGGAGGCGAAGAAGAAAAAGAACGGCCAAAATGGATTACAATTCAAATGAATACTTTTACTAATTGGCTTAACCAGCAGGTATGATTTTAAATTTTTTATGGGCAAACAAAAAATCCACAAAATCTTTGAACGAAAAAAGGCGCTTTTAATTATTGAAGAATTTTTTCTTGTCGAGTCTAAAATATTAATAGACATTATCGAAACCAAAAGACCCTATATTAAAAGTTTATTTTAATTTATTAATTTTATGTCAAGTAACGAAATATGCTATTTTTGTAGTTCTCTTAACTTTTCTCTTGGAGGCCAAATAAATTTACAAGGAACTTTCAGGAAAATAAGCTTTTGTTTAATACTTTTAAAAAAAATTTTCAGCTTTTATCTGGCCGTTTGCGAATTACAAATCTCGATGATGATTTGGCGGATGGAGTGCTTCTCATCCAAGTTGTGGAAACATTGCAAAAGCGAATATGCACCGGCAAAATATATCGAAATAATCCAACTGAAATTCAAAAATTAATGAATGTTCAAATGGCCCTCGACGCTTTAAGAGAGGATCGAGTCAAACTCGTAAATATAGGAAGTCAAGATATTGTTGAAGGAAATTTAAAATTAATTTTGGGTTTAATTTGGTGTTTAATTCAGCGATATCAAATTGCAACGCATTCAAAAATTCCACCAAAAAAATTAATTATGGCTTATTTGCAATCAGTTTTACCTGAAATTAAATTAACTAATTTTCGAATAAATTGGAATGATGGAATTGCGATTAGTGCTTTAATAGATTATTGTCAACCTGGGTTAATTCCAGATTGGAGAGAATTAAATCCAAATCAAGGGTATAAAATTAAACCCTTTTTTTGCAGTTTTAGAAATATTATTTTTAGTTTTGCAAATTGTTCGAGAGCTTTATCCATAGCTGAAAGAGATTTAAATATTCCTGCTATTATTTCTGCAGAACATTTAAGTTCAGATGAATTGGATGAACTTTCATCCATTACATATTTATCATATTTTGTTAAACGTAATGGTCCAGGTTATAAAGCCACATTGGAAAATGTTAGAAAAGTATGCAAATTTTAAAAAAAATTTTATTCTTTAAAAACATTTTTTTGTATTTATTTTATTTTTAGCTTTTGCCCGATGTTCGAATAAATGATTTTGAGCGATCATGGAATGATGGATATCTCTTAGCTCGATTGGTGGAAGCCGTAGGAGGTACAGTGCCAGGTTTTGGAAAAATGGTTTTTGATGATCCATCTTATTGGCCTGAAAATATTGCGCAAGGCTTGGACGGAGCTTTGGAACTTGGAATTGCATCGCTAATAGGACCCGAAGATATTGCTGATCTTGATGTTGAGCATTTAGGAGTCCTGGCTTTGGCTGCAGCCCTATGCTCTGTCACTCATCAACCAACACCAACTTCATTTTTATCTCAACAAAAAAGTGTTGGAGGCGGCAGCCAACAAAAACCCATTGAACCCATATTTAAATCTCCATCAGATTCGCCTCCAATTACGACAACATGTTTTCAAAATCAACAATTAAATTTGGATTTAGCTTTCGCTGAAGGAAGTAATGTAAACATAAATGATATAGATGTAATTATTTTTGATTCCAATAATGAAATAATGGATAATCAAACTCTTGAATTACGTAAACATTCAACGGATAAAGGAGCGGTGATTTCATTTATTCCAAAAATAGCTGGAAAATATCAGGTAAATAAAAACTTTTTTTTATCAAAAAATCGGGTTAGCCAAGGCCATGATTCCAAAGTGGAAATTCCCAGGGCTCTAGTGCGAAATTATAAAAAATGAGCTAACTATTTGCAATATTTTTTTGAAATTTTGTTACTAAAATTTTTTAAAAATTAATACTCCTTTTTTTGTGATAAATCTTTTTTTAACAAATGTCAACTCCTGAATTTTAAATTAAAAAAAAACCTTCATTTAAAATCCCATGAACTTCACATGCATCTTCTTCTCCATAAAAAAACAAACAAAGTAAATATTTAAAATATTTCATTTAATCTTCTTCTTCCTCCGTGTTCCATTTTTTTACTCAATAAAATTTTTAATCTTTAAGTAAAAAATCTTTGAAAAGTATATTTAATGCTTTTAAAAAACTTCAAAAAGAAGGTTACTCTCTCTCGCGCGAGAAGAGGTGTTGTTTTTTTTATTTAGATTTAAATTTCTGATTTTGCGGCACTAAGAAAAAATTACTATCTTTTTTAAATTTTATTTTTGCTTTTGGTAAATTTTGCTGGTGAAAAAAATGCTGCTTCTAAATAGAGTAAGTTTCTTTCATTTTTTTGTGACAAAAAAACTTTTAAAATTCAGATTTTGTGACATAAAACTTTGCTGCATAAATTTTATAAAATTGTAATAAAAATCCAACAAACTTTTTCTTTGAACATCAAAGAATCAGAATCTTTTCTAAGAGCCACACAGAAAAAAATTTCTATTTTTTATTTATTTTTCATGTTTATTCCTTCCTAAAATCAACGATTTAATAAGTAAATAAAAAGGAACGGTCATCGATCGATGTACTCATGAAAACGAGAAAAACAACTTTATTTTTATTATAAAATTGTCATCAATAGCCATTTTATTTTCTACGCTATATAATAATTTTTTTATTATTTCAAACTAATTTTTTATTTTCATTTATTCATATAATTTTGAAGGTCAATTTGGTCCCTTTTTGTCTCGCATGCATCTTCCAAGGTAGAAAAAGGCAACCAGCCTGGCAAAAACCAAGGCAAAACAAAGAGAAGTAGCGGCGTTTTTCCGCCATCTTCTTCTTCTTTTTTATTTTTTGTTGCCTTTCGACCTCGAAATTCCTTTTGGCTCTCCTTTCTTTTTGACTTCTTTAAACGTTTCTCTTCGGTAGTATTATTATTTTTTTTACACGCGCGCGATCGACAAAATTCTGACGACTACTACTGACTGACTGATTGATCAAAAAAGGAAGAAAGTTATTGTTGTTGGACACACAAAAAAAGGAAGAAAAGAATTAGGAAGCGTTTAAGTTTTTAACAAATTTTTTAATTTAAGTTTATTAATGCGAATTGGTGTAACAAAGTAATTTGTTTTTTGCTACGCCGGGGTCAAAATCGATTAGATTTTTAAACATTGGATTTATTTCTCTGCGGCACCTTTTTCTAATTTTTAGTTTTGAATCGGTTATTAATTTTTTATAAGTTTTTTTAATTTTCTTATTTTTGAAACAAACAAAAAAACAGTGGTTTGCCTTTGGCATAAACTATTCTTCGATTTTTTTTACTCACTTTAGCTCACTTCTATGAGGTGCATCGATTCCGAAACATGAGCTCGCCTTTCTAGTTTTATTTTATAAAAAAAATTGAGAAACGCTACCCCAAGTTTGAATTCAGATTCTTTAAATGTTTTTTTTGATATTCTCTTATTTTTGTGGAAAATTTTCTTTTTCTTTTTTTGCTCCATTAAAAAACAGGCTCAAGTTCAAATCAAATCGATTTTTATATTTTACGTTCGTTCAAAACAAGCTCAAGTTTCTTTTCCTTTTCCATCTTTCATTTTTTTTTCTATTATTCGTTACAGAAGCAGAACGCATGTTTTCTTTCCACGTTTTTGATCATTTTTCTTTTTTATGAAAAATTGCAATTTCCCTTTTTCTTTGCGCAGATTCTTTTTTTTTGTTTATTGCCTAAAAAAATATTATTTAAAAAACGCAAATGAATGTGTTTAGGCAATTTATCAATATTAGTAAATATTTTTTTAAACTTTTCTTTCTCTTTTATAATCATCATCAACCATTATTTTAAGGTTCATCAATATATTTTTTATGTTTGATTGATATCTTTTTTTTTGCGACTACCTTAGTAGGAAATTTTGTATTCTTTTTTTTAATTCCCCTTGAAATATGAATTTAGTTTCTGGTTAGACATTTTTTTGCTGTTAATAATAGTTTTTCACTTTGGCCATCTTTAACTTCGCATGTATGTAGAAAATAAAGAATTTAGCCATAATTTTGTTACGAAAATTTTAAGCTCTTTATTTTCTTTATTAAAATATCCAAAATAATAATTTATTTTAAATTTCCAAAAGTTTTCTTAATTTATTAAACAAAAAAGTGGCTTTAATTTATAATTTTATTAAATAATTTTTAATGTTTCATTTTTATTTTCAAAAAAGGTGGATGCGCAAAATGGCGATATGAGTGAGAAAAAAATGTCGATTGTCACCGATAAATACATTCTCATTTTCATACAATAAATGAAATGATAGTTTCCGGACGATCAAATATAAATTTTCTAAAAACGGATGAAAAAAAAGAAGAAGAATTTTTGATTGGAATTTATGACACTGCCTTTCTTCTTTTTTGAATGTTGTTGTCTTGTTTTAAATAAAATGCGATAATTCGAGAAATTAAACGTAAAAAAATGTGATATTTTAATTAAAAAACCCTAATTAAGGAAAGATTTTTGTAACAAAAATGTAATAAAAGAGATATGAATTTTTTTGAACTTTTCGATATCGGAGATCAGAGTCTTTCCACGATTCTTTTTTTATTTATGAATATTTTTGAAGACATTTTTTGAAAAGAAAAAATTTTATAGCATTTTTAATTTTTTTAGGTGCATATTTTATGTGAACAAACTGAACTTCCAACAAGTCCAATATCATTAGATGTATTAACCGCGACATCACGAATAGAAACAACTCATTCAACACAACAACAACCTCAAGCCCCACCACCGCCATCTTATCCTCCACCATCTTTGACTCCAATATCCACCGCAGCAACAGCATCAATTTTTAAAGAAACAAATACACAGCAACCAAAATTAGGTAAAAAAGTTAGTGCTTTAGTTGCAGCATTGGATCAACAAAATTTAACTCATCAAAGTCCATTAACTAAATCCACGAGTGGCCCATCATCAAATATATCGGATTCACAAATTTTGTCGAGAACTTCACAACATTTATTCAAACAAAAAAGTGAAGATCAAACAAATAATTCAAATTCATTAATAAAGAAAATGGAATATTATTCGGATGCCGCAAGTATGGTATCTTTTTCGGGTTTAAATGAACCATGCTCCATTGGATCCATTGTTGAAGTTGTTATTAATGCACAAGGTAGGGATTTTTCGTAAAATTAATTTTTCAAAGAAAACACATTTTTTAAATTTTGTGTCGAGTCAAAAAAAATTCCATTTCAAGCGAACGTTTTAGAAATATTAATAAAAAAATTTTTATGATTAATTTTTGGGTAATGAAGTCTCGAGGCGAAAACATTAAAATTTCAGAAAAAAAATATTATTCAAAAAATAGAAATCAAAATGAAAAAATTAATTTAATTGATTATTACTTAATGTTATGATTTTTAGGAGATAAAATTACCAATGGTGATGTCATAGTTTATGCTGAATCCCCATCGGGTAAACATATTCAATGCAATGTTACCTATCAGTCCAGTTCATTCACCGCTACTTTCACACCTTCAGAAGTTGGGGAATGGAAAATAGGAATTTTATATGATAATGAACATATAAAAGGTTCACCATTTAATTGTCAAGTTTATGATGCAAATTTGGTTCAAGTTTATGGTTTGGATGTTGGTTTAGTTGGACAAGAGCTTAAATTTACTGTGGATGCAAGTAAAGCAGGCGTGGGAGATATTAGTGTAACCATTTTACGCCATGGTCGACAAATTCATTGCGAAATTGAAGAAGAAAAAATTGGTCCACGACGTTTACCAACAGGCAAATTTCGAATTAGTTTCACTCCCAATGGCGCAGGACAATATAAAATTCATATTTCATTTAATAATATGGAAGTTAAAGGTATTCCCAACAAAAAAATTATTTAATCAAAAATTTTATATTTTTATTTATCAAATTTTTTTAAATCATTTTTTGGAGAAAATTTGAATCTAAAGAAGAAAATATTTATGATAATTTTTTTGTTCTAGGATCCCCATTTATTCTTGATATAGCTGATGCAAATTCTGTTTCCGTTTATGGTGATAATCTTCGCATGGCAGCTGTGGATCGATTATCCACATTTATGGTTCATGCGGTTGGAGCAGAAAGTAAAGATTTAAGTGTAGTTATTACAGGTCAGTTTTTTTATGTTTTCAAAACCAATATCTTTTTTCTCCCTTTTTTTGTTTATCCATGTTCGTCGTCGGCTTTAATATTTTTTTTGTTTTGTTTTCAATGCTTCGCTTGATCGGTTTTTATTTTGGTGGTAAAAGGTGCAGATTTTTGTTGGCCTCCATGAAAGAGGAAAACGAGGGTTTTGAAAAATATTTGTTTGTTTGCAAAATCGGCAAACAAAAGTTTTTTTCTTTTTTGTTTTAAACGTTTTATTTCGTTTGTTAAAAATTTGAAGAAAAAAAAATTGAATGAAAAAAAAGTCGATGGACATTAATTAATTTTAATCGTTTGTGATTGACTTCTTCACAAACTGGACGACGACAACAACGCATCATCTCACAAATTTACTTTTACCTGCCTTCGTTAACTTTATTTTTAAATTTTTGTAATGTGTCCGCTGCCGCTTTTTTTGTTTTGTTTTTATTCATTCCTTACCTTCCCTAAAAAAGGAAAAATGAAAGAAATGAATGGCGGTGACGATGGTGCAACAATTTTGTTGTCGTTGTCGTCGGATCGGTTCGAATTTGTGATGATGGTTTGTCCTTCAAAAAAATGCTCCGAGAAAAAAAAATTCCATTGAATAACCCAAACCAAAAACTTGCGCATCTTTCCTTCTTTTCTTTTTCTTTTTTTGGCAGCCATCTCTCTGCTGCCACCGAATACATTGGAAAAAGAAAAAGAAAGAAGATGCACATGCAAAAAGAAAGAAAGAAAGAAAGAAAAGGGATGCAATTTATTTATTTTTTTGATGATCGGATCTTTCTCTCTCGTATCTATCGTTAAATCATTATACATAGAGATAGGTACAATTCATTCTCATTTAGTCCTTCTCAATTTTCTCTCTCTCGAGAATCGAGAATCGATTATTATTTATACCAAAATCAGTAAACACTTCTTTCTTTTTTTTCATACACATAAACGTAATAAAAAAAGAAGTAAATAATTAGAACCTCCAAATTGAGAAAGAGAGATGATTCGAATTAATTGTGTGTGAGTAAAATAAAATTAAAATTAAAAAACGAGAAAATTTGTTAATTTTGAATTATTTCATTTAATTATTTTTGAAGTTGGAAATTTTTTTGTTTTTTGTCCATCTTTTTTTTTGCACACTAATTTTATTTTTAACACTCTTCTTTGTTTCAACAAGCTTTTTTCACTGTAGTTTTTTTTACTTTTCTTTTTTGCTATCACTTTCACTTTCGTTTTCAAAAAAAAGAGAAAGAATCAGAAGCATCACGCTGAAAATCAACCTGTGGATCGTCCTTCCGCTTTTTATGTTTGCTTTATTCGTCCATTTTTTTCGGGTTCGTTTTTAATTTTTTATTTTAATTTTTTGTTTTTAATTTTATGAAAAGCATAAATTTTGATAAATTTATTTATTACCAAAAAACAACTTTCGTTGTAAGGCAAATTTTTTGATTTTACAACAAAAAAATTTTTATTTGCACATTTTCCGGACAATTCGTTAAATGAGTTTATCAAAGTTTATGCTATAATTTTTTATTCTCCCTCGTTTCAGTGAAACTGTAACACTGCAAATTTTAGGCCCGTCAAATAAGCGAAAACACGGTAGAGTTATTCAAATTGACGAAGCCACTTTTCGAATTGAATGGAAGCCAATTGAAGCAGGTAAAAATTGTTTTTCTTTTTTAAAAGTAAAGTATTAATGCTTTGCTTCATCGTTTTATAAATAAAGCGCCTAAAGCTTGATATTTTTATTGAATTTTTATGCTCGCAAAGCCTAGCCGAGAAAATGATAATAATCAAAAGCTTTCAATTTTTTGCAGAATTTTGTAACTCTCAATTTTTGCTTTGGTGTTTTAAAAAATTTTTTTTTTTTTTAGAAAAAAAATATTTGTTTTTTTTATTGATTCTAAGATTACTCAAAAAAAACTACTTTTTGGTCAATAAATTAAAGTATTAAGACTTTTTTGTTTTGTAGTTTTTTAGTTGGAAACACTTTTTTGTCGACAAAAATAAAACGAAAAGAAAAATCAAAATATTTTTCCTATTTTTTCTTATTTTTCTTTTTGCAGGCGAACATTTAATTGATGTAAGACTTTATGATCAAAGTGTTTACGAATCACCATTTATTTGTAACGTCGGAGATCCTGAATTAGTTACAATTAAAAAATTGCCACAATATATTGATACAAGAAATTTAAATAAAGATCATACATTTGAAAGTAAGTTTTATTCTTTTATAAATTTTTTTATGAGTGGCAAAAAAAGCTTTGAAAGCCCTGCTCTATTTTAGCATTTTGTGTGGCATCCATAAATTCCCTCGAGATCAGGGCTTTGCGATATCGATATTTGCAAGTCCCGATATCGATATTCGATATTCGATATTATAAAATTTTTTCCCGATATCGATATTCGATATTCGATATCTAAAAAATGCCCGATATTTCGATATTCGATATCGATATTCGATACTTTTTAATTATTATCAAGTCTGGGTTTAAAATTTTTTTTGGTTTTGTTTTTAACGGTTAAGTAAAGGGTTATAATAGAATTTTTTTAATAGAAAGTTTTAATTCTCTTGAAATTTTTTAAGTCTTTTTACGCAAAAAGACAAAACCAAAAATTCAAAGAAATAAATGGCTTAAAAGCTAGCAAAATTGAAGGTAATCTTATTATCAATCAATTTTTTTTATTCCTAGTAATTTCGATTGTAATCGCTCTTTTGGAAATTCTTTATGGCAAAGTTCTTAAAAAAAGAAAAAGAATCCTTTATTAAAACATTTGCATTCTTTTTTATTGCGAAAATTTTATTCATTTTGAACCAATATTCGAAACCAACTTTTACCCATTTGCTTTGGAGGCAATTCTTCACTTTAAACTCAAATAGTTGCTTCTTTGCTTTAGTTTGCTGTAAAAAACTAAGTGAAAATAAATATTCAGAGCTAAAAAATGAACAAAAAATGCTTAAGTTTTTTCGGAAAATATTCAAATGAAAATATCGATTTTGTCGATATATCGGACAAAAACTCGATATCGATATTCGATATTCGATATTAAAATTTATTTTTCCGATATCGATATTCGATATCCAAAAAAAGCCCCGATATTTCGATATTCGATATATCGCAAAGCCCTGCTCGAGATACTTAAATTTTCGTAATTCTGTCCAAGACAAAAATTAAAATTTCCCTTGAGATCCTAAAATATTTAATTTCCGTTCAATCCTATTTAAAAATTTGTTTTTAGTTGACGCAACTGCTGCAGGATCAGGAAATTTAGAAATTGTTATAAACGGAGGAAGAGTAGCTTGTCGAGTTCGAGAACTTTCACCTCGTCACTTTGTTGCCCAGTTTACTCCAACCCAACGAATTCCCCATATAATTGAAATGAAATTTAATAACGAACATGTTCGTGGTTCACCATGGAATTTAGCTACTCGCGAAAGCTCCTCCTATGCCACGCGAGGCTCGGATCAAATTGAAGCCAATCAACTTAGTGAACTCATTGGAGTTGGTTTACATCGAGCTGCAGTGGGTGAACCAGCCATATTTGAAATATCTGCAATTCCTTCAACTCCAAATGGACAAAGGCCAGAGCCATTAAGAGCCTCAAATGTTGCAGTAAAAGTTTATGATCCAAATGGAGGATCCATTGATACCAGAATTCGGGAACAACCCAATGGAGTTCGTTGCGAATATATCGTTTCAAAAGTTGGCGATCATCGACTTGAAGTTTTTATTAATGATCGATTAATTGATTCTGGACCTTTATACGTGGCTGGATATGATTCAAGTAAAATTACTATCAAACCTGTGGGTGGCAGTGTTGTTGGACAGCCCGTTCAATTTATGGGTAAGCTAATTGATTTATTTTTACTTTAAATTTATTTTTTGGCAGTGGCATTCTTAGTAAAAAATATCTAAAAAATTTGCATAATTTTGTAATTTTTGAATTACTATCATTTTTCGTTTTAAAATTTTCAATGCCACTGTAAAAGCATGTTTTTTTTGCCCCTTTTTTTTCGAATGATAATACATATTTTTAAATCACCACCACACCGAAACAAATATCAAACTTTTTATTTTTAAACCAATTTGGAGAGAAAGAAAAAAAGAAAAACATATCAATTTCAATCAAACCAAAACAAAAAAAAATTATACACTCACTTTCCAATACACAAAAAAAAGAGGACAATCCAGAATAATATACATAAAAGTGTCGTCGTCCATTATAATTCATTTGCATTTTATATTGCTTCTCTTCTTTTTTTATTTCTTTTTCCTAAAAAGCTGATCTGTTGCGATTCAAAGGTATAATCGCTCCTTTCTCTCTCTCTTTTTTTAGTAGTGGTAGTAGACTCACTTTTTTTTATATCTATCGATGTCTATCTATCTTTCTTTTTTTTTCTGTATGTGTTCCAGAATTATTTCGCTCACACAAAAAAAAACATTTTTTTATTCCCAAAAATGTGCGTGAAAATTAATAATGTTGATGCTTTTTGACAATATTTTTTTGTTGCCTGTTTTGCTTGGACCAAAAATTTTTAAATTCATTCCTTTTTTATAGGCAAAGAAAATTCCTTCTCGTAGCTATTTTTCTATTTTATATTTGACTGTTTATAAAAAGTTATGTATGTTCTAATCATAAAACTTGTGATTAAATTTTTGTCCACCAAAAAAATGGTAAAAAAATTGCAAATTATATGAGCTTTACACGTCGTTTTTTCATTTCCTTCCTAAAATGTCTAAAAAGGAAGTTATAATTTTTACTCCATATTTTTAGTTTTACTTTCTAAATAAATTTCGTTTTTTTATAACCATTTTCGAATTCAAGAAGAACAAATAGTTTGATTTCTACGTTTCCTTAAAAAATAAATTTTTACTGAAAAAGTAAGCTTTCATATTTCATAAATTTTAATCATATTTTTTTTCCGTTTTTAAATACTATTTAAAGACATTATTTATTTACGACTTAATATTTTATAAGTGTGTTTCAGCAAAAAAATAAATAAATAACAGTCGTCATTTTTTAAACAACCCATTCACTTTTTATTTTTTTCTGTACAAAAAAAATAAGAGTGGCGCCGTTGCGCATCATTTTTTGGCTCATTGAAAACATTTTTATTTTATTTTCTAATTTTTTTGAAGAAAATTTTTTTTTTGATTGTCGTCAGCTGTTCTTATTTTTTTTCGTTTTCTTTCCTTCCATTTTTGGTTGTCTTCATGTTTAAAAAAATTTTTATTTTCCTTTTTCGTTTAGTTTTATACTCGTTTTTTCTTTTTTTCTTTTTGGCGTTTCCCTTTTTTGTGTTTGGGACAACAACAAAAAAAGTTACACTCTCTAAAACCATTTATTTATTTATTTTTCGTTAACCCATCAAACATTTTTTCAATCAATGAATTTGGAGAACAAAAAAAAGAATCGGATTTATTTTTTATCCTATAATTTTTTTGTTTGTTATTTTAATTTTTTTCTTTCGCATTGAAAGTTTAATAATTTTTATAAAAAAGATTCATTTTTTGGGTTTCAAAGTGGCTTCTGTAGATTTATTCTGGATTGTTGTTACCTAATTTTTTGATATTTGTCTTGACCAAAAAAAGTGTCATTTTGGTGGTGGTTAAAAAATTAAAAAATATGTCCTCGACGACTTCATTATCCTCGTCGGTGACTTCCCATGAATCCCTAAGATATATTTCACAATTATACGTTATTCCTGCAGTTGATGCCGTGGAAGCTGGAAAAGGTCAATTGGAAATTAGTGTTAATCAAGGAAGAGTACCAAATAATGTCCAAATGAAAGGCGCAGGACGATGCTTGGTTACATTCATTCCTCAACATTCTGGTGTTTATGTTATTGATGTAACATTTAATGGCCATCAAATTCATGGTAGGACTTTATTTAAATTTTTAATTAAAAAAACTTATTTTGGGAGAGAAAAATTTTTTATTCTAATTTTCGATAGGTTTAAACTTTTGATAAATGGATTCGATTATTAGCATTTTAGATTTAGTGAATTTGCGATGTTTGAGTTTCGAAGCGATAAGATATTTTTAAAGATTTTCCGTAATTTTGAAACTACGAATTTAAAGTTTATTATTTTTTCCCTTAAATTTCTGTTTTTTATTGGACACTTGAAAGAAGAAAAAAATGACTTTCACTCGCCAAATTTGAATTAACTAAAAAAACTGTTGTTCCTTTAATTTTTCGTAATTTACAAATACACATATTTTAGTTTTAAATTTTTTTAATTTTATTGATTTTAAACTTTTATTTTTTTACGTTTAAAAACGGGAGAGAAAAATAATTTTTTTTATTGTGTTTCTATCAATGTTTATGTGTGTGTGCTTGGCCACATTCCATCAAAGGAATAAAAAAGTTGAGAGAAGAAAGCAAAAAAAAAAAAGAAGATTGATTGATCAACCGGTTTTCGGAAGTCAAAAAGAATTTTTTTAGCGGTTGGAGAGAAAAGAAAAAATAGTAAAAAAAAATAGACGACAAACTGGGACAACCAACACACAAAAGTTTTTGTTACGAATTATACATAAAAATAGAGTCAGTCAACTATTTTTTTTTTGGGAAGGGAAAAACAAAAGCACTTAATAATTTACTGGCACACATCAAACATTATTTTTAGGATGTCCAATACGTGTTGAAGTTAATTCAAAACAAGTTGGAAAGCCGGTTTCAACTTCAGCCACCGCTGCTGCCTCAACCGAAAGAGGAACAACAACAATAACAGGTGGTGGTGGAAGGCGAAGTACTTCACTCTCGCAACATGGTATGTTTTTATTATTATATATTTTTGGAACTCTCTGAGAAAAGGCAAAAAATAAAGCAAAGCAAAAGAAAAAAACAATTATTCTTTTTTTGATTTTTTGCATTAATTTTTTTCTAATTTGAAAATTGAGAAAAGTGTTCAAAAAAAGAAAAGAAAGACTAAATTAATTTTAACAAAGGTAACGGCAGCAAATATTTTTCCAGTACATTAACTTTCAAGCAATACAACAACAAAAAACAGCAAAAAAAAGGCGGGTAACCCTTTCCATTTTTGGGTCGGATACACTTTTTTTTTATTTGAGTGATTTATTTTTACTTTTTTTTTACCTTTTTTCTTTATAAAAACAAACAAAAAAAAATAACAACATTATAAAAAAAAAGAGTAACATTATTCAATAAAATATAATGTGATTTTGTTGTTTTATTGATTTTGGAGCTCATTGAAAAAAAATTTATTTTTTGATACATAGACTCACTCAATTTTTTTTGAGTTATTTTGTTGCGCAGCAGTTAGTTGTTGTTGTTGTTAGTAGTAGTTAGTTAAATCGGATTTCCGCTACCACCCGCCGCCGCTGCTGCTACTGAAGAAGAGAAAGTGATACACCTTTGTTGCAATTTTTATTTTATTAAAGCGCTTTAGTCTTTCATATTTTATTTTTTCTTTAAAAAGACCGCTTTTTTATTTTGCAACAAAATAAATATTTTTAAAAAAATGCTAATCGAATATTCTCAAACTACAACTTCAATTGAATATTATATTCGTTCACCAATATCTCCTTCAGGTATTGCTGGTACATCGCCTCCTCCTCCACCTTTGCCACCAGCAAATTTATCTTCTCCTCCACCAGATCGAACAACATTTTCACCTCATTCTCATCATCGAATATCTTCACCAACTTATATTGATACCAGTTATTCTGCATCAGTTTCAAGATCACCAATTCAAATTACTTCATCTTCAAGATTTATTGAATCACCTCGAAGCCCACCTCTTGTTCGGCCTCAACATTCCCCTGCAACTTCCCCACATCCAAGATTAACTGATGCTGAGGGGTTAAAAAGTCCAAGATTACTTCGACAAACTTCGCCCCAGCCACCTCAAACTCAAACTTCCCCAAGAGTTGGATATACTATTGCTCATTATGGTGAAACAACAAATAGACCTGAATCAAGAGAAAGTCAACAACCACACCAACAACAAGAGCATTCACAAACTCCAAAAAAATATTTTGGTGGTGGTAGTGATTCTGGAACTCAAAATCAAGATGTTGGATTATTTAAAACAACTTATGAACAACGAAGTCCTGGAACTCAACGAACTGAAAAAGCTGTAGATGATAGTGGAATGGATTCATTTAGTCCCAAAAGTTATTCCACTCCCAAACATAAATATTTTGAACGTGATGAACAACATCAACAGCCGGATTCGATTACCACACGACAATCGGCTGATAATCGATATGTTCGATCACCCGATTCTGGCAGTGGATATATTCGGGAAAGAGAAGAGCTAACAACCACTCGATCAACTTCAGCTGGCAGTGGTGGAATTAAATCACCTGTAACAGCCATAGATTATACTCATGAATCAAGAAGTGGAAGTGGAGGAAATGATAATAAACCATCTAGATTTGAACCAATTAATACTACACGATATTCACAAGATTTTACTGATCGATATGGAAGTTCATCGGAAAATATTCGATCACCTCCTCCTCCGCCACCACAAATTCGATCGCCATCACCTCCCAGACATCAATATCAGCAAGAAGAAAAACATGAAAAACCACAACACCTATTTCATCGTCGACGAAGTCCTTCTCCTCCACCACCAACAAATAAAAATTTTGGTACAATGTCATCAAATATTTATGATGAAATTCCAGCATCTCAAACTCCACCACTTCAGCAACATCAAAAGTCGTATACTCCCACGGTATCTCGAGTTGAAAGTTTGCCCAAATCTCGTGAACTTGAACGTCAACCTCTCGAAGAAACTGAAAGGCGTACAGCTGATTTTATGAGAGTTAAAGATGAAGATGATCGAATTCTAGATCAATATGGATATGGCAAGCAATCTTACCAATCTGAACCCCAACAGCTTCAAACTCATCCCCAACAACGACATTATTCTGGAAGCGAGCAAGAGCAAGCTATAATCGAACCATATCCATCTGATTTGGATAGTTTAACACCGGAAACAAGAAAAAAGTTGGAAAGCATGGGTGAAAAACAACAGCAACAATTATTTATTCGTGGAGGAGATTTACGAAAAGATCAACGACATGGTGGTCATCATGTTGAAGAAGAAGCAATAGTAACTCATGAAATTGGGAGGGTTGAAACCCCAGAATCCAAGCCATCCTCAAAACCCACAACTCCAAAACTATCTTTGAGATTTGGAAAAGGCGATAAAACCAAAGATCAAAATGGTGGAGGCGGTGGACAAAAAATATTTGATTTTGGTAAATCTAAATTTTCATCCAAACACGAAGTAGTTCGTCGAGGAAAAGATGTGGAAGTTAAATTAGAATCTCTAAAACTTGGAAAAGAAGATCAACTTCGAATTGTTGTTACTCCACCAACTAAACGTCCTCCTCCAGGTGGCGAGGATGTTGAACACCATCAACAACAACAACAGCAGCAAGTAACAGAAATTCCACATAAAATAAAAAAATCTGGAAAAACTTATGAAATAAGTTTCAAACCCACAGAAGTTGGAACACATAAAATTCTTGCATTCGTTAATGATGAACCCCATCCACAATCACCATTTCCCATTCGAGTTTATGATTCTTCACAAATTATTATTGGTGAAATTGTTAGAGAATCCATGATTAATGATACCGTGGAATTTACTGTGGATGCAGGAAGGGCAGGATTTGGAAATCTCGAAATGGCCATTAAAGATAGCGATGGAGTAATTATTCCTTCACATGTAAGCCAATTGGAATCGGGATCAGCTAAATTTTTGGTTACTTTCAATCCAACTTCTCTTGGAACTCATACCGTTAATGTAACATTTAATAAAGAAGTCATAAAAGGAAGTCCATTTGAAGTTAAAATTGTTGAAAATTTAAGTTCCAATCAACTTGGTGGCGCAGGTGCTTCCGAAGTTTCAACGTGAGTTGTTTATTGCTTTTAATTATTTATTTTTTATTCGGAGTTAAAAATTATTTAAAAAATACCAAAAAAAGTTTTAATGAAAATATTTTATTTTTTGTCGCCATATGTTAGCGAGTTTGTTGTCTTCACTATATTTATTGAAAATGAGTCAAAGTTAATATTTAAAAAAATGAAAACCAAACTTTGACCCTAATCTTTTTTTTCTTCATTTCATGGTTTGATTTGCAGCAGTTTTTTTTTGTTTGTTTATAATTTTTCGGTAATCCCTCCGATTATGTTTGACCCAATTTTTGATCAAAGCCAAAAACTTAAAAAACAATGTGCATAAAAGACTGATTTTTTCCAATAAATGGCCATAGCATCAAAAAAGATTTTTTGTGTAAAGAGAATAGTCAAATTATAAATTTTTTTATATTAAATATTTCTTATTTTTTTAAATCAGCCAAAATGGTGCTTCAAATTTTATTGTAAAATTTTTAAATAATTTTACTATAAAAAAAATTAATTAATCTTTCATTTTTTTCAGCCTCGAATCCTCAAAGAAAAAATCAGCGAAAAAAGATAAAAAAGAAACGAAAAAAGAAAAAGATAAAAATGGAATGAAAAAAGGTTCCACTAAAGCTCCAGTGGTGGAAAGAATTCCATCCTTGAGCCGAGTTGGAAAACATGCAACTTTACTTCTTAGTGCTCCAATTGGAAGCACAATTGAAGCTACGGTTATTGGTAAGCCATACAATTAATATTTTAACCCAAAAGTCTTTGTCCGTCCATTTTTAAGATTTCAATTTTTTTTTAGCTTTTTTGCTTTTTAAAAAACAAAGTTGTTTTATTTTGCTAAAATTTTTATTGGAAAAGTTTTAGCTAAGAAATAAACTTGTTTTTTTTTTGTTAATTCGCTTTTAGAACAAACACCAAAAAAAGAGTGAGGCCGATCCAATTTTTTAATCCAAGAAAAATCAGAAGAAAAAAATCAATGAAACCGCCAAACTGAAAGTTGCTGGAAGAAATGAAGCTGAAAGAAAAACAAAATAAAGCTTTTTTTGGTTGGGTTTGTTTGATTGTTTGTTTGTTGGTGTCTCTCTTTTTTTTGTCTGCTTTTTTATTTTTTTTATTTTAAGTCTGTCTTGTTAGACATCAATGACAAGTTTTTCAAAAACTTAAATTTATTTGTTTATACAAAAAATCGTTGCAAAGAAGGAAAAGTGCAACGCTCGATTTTTAAAGTTTGCTTTTTGTGTTTTTGGTAATTATTGGTATTGGTTATTATGAATGCATCTGGGGCTTGGGGAACAGGGATTTTTAAAAGCCAACTCACTTTGGAGTTGGTGGTTGTAACCGATCAAGTTGAAGCATTAAAATTATTTTTTTATTTGTTTGTGCTTTCTATGTTTTTTTCTTCCATCAAATTTTTTTTCTTAAAACTTAAAATAATTATATTTTAATATATTTTTAGACGCCTCTCGAAACGAATTACCCGTACAAATTTTAAATGATGATGAAGGCGATGAAGAAATAAAACAAATTCGTTTTATTCCTGAAATAGTTGGAGATCATGAAATTACTATAAAAGTAAATGGAATGGAAGTTTCTGGAAGTCCATTCATTTGTCGAGTTCATGATCCTGCGAGAATTAAAGTGGGAGAAATTCCTCATGGAATTTTAAATAAACCCGTTCATTTTGTTGGTGAGTAAACAGATTTTATTTTGAGATCCATAAAAATACTAAAATTTTCCTTTTTTTAAATTTTAGTCGACGCCGCTGAAGCTGGCGTAGGCAATCTTGAAGTTGCTGTGAATGAAGGCACAATAGCTTCCATGGCCCGAGCACTTGGCCATCATAAATATGAAATTAGCTTTGTCCCACTTGAAGATATCGATCATAAAATTTCCATTCGATTTAATAATGAACCCGTGCCAGGTTCACCATTTTTATGCCGAATTGGTTCATCATCATCCCAAACTCAATTCAATGTATTTGGAACGGGACTTGAAAGAATTCCAGTTGGAAAACCCGCAGAATTTATTATTCAAACTGGAGATGATAAAGCTCAAATGCCTGCGATTGAAGTCACAGATCCTCGTGGGGATAAACTTCCAGTCACTATTGAAAAGGATGCACATGGAAAAGGTGAATTCACCGTTGAATATACACCCAAAGTTGTTGGAAATCATATTGTAAGTTTTTTTGTTTTAGTTCGAATTTTTTTAAATACAAAAATAAAGTTTTTTGTGTCATTAAAATAAGAAAAAGCTAAATTTTTCTTATGTACAAAAGTTTAAAAAAATACAAAACCCTTTAATTTTTTTTGCAGATTGACATTCGATATCAAGGCCAATCAATTGGAACTCCATTCACTTCTAAAGCCTTTGATGCAGCTCAAGCTCGTTTAGCTTTGGAAGAGGAAGCCGAAGTGGGAAAGCCATGCACTTTCCTTATCGATGCTGCAAAAGCAGGCGCAGGAAATATGGAAATTATTGTTAGCGTTGATGGACGAAATGTTCCTAATTTTGTTCAAGCTGAATCTCAAGCTAAATTTAAAGTTTCTTTTACACCCCAAGAAGCTAAAGAACATTTAATTAGTGTTAAATTTAATGGTTCACCCATTCCTGGAAGTCCATTGCGTTGCATGGTTATTCCACCTACATCAGCTGTTGCTGGAGGAGCATCATCAAGAGAACGTCGAGGCTTGTCCCCTACTCTCCATACAACAACGACCACCACAACATCGTCATCAGAGAGACCAAAATCAAATGAAGAAATTCGACTTATTGGTGATTTAGCTGTGGCACAAATTGGAAAACCCAAAGGGTTTTCAATTGATTCTCCACGTCGAAATGCTGAATGCAATGTTATTGTCACAGGTATATTTATTTTTGATTATTTAATTTTTTTTCGCTCGCTGCAAAACCAAACAAAAACTCTAATAACGCTATTTTTTTATTTGTTTTAAAAATTCACCCCAAATGCTTTTTAATTTATTTAAAAGCAAGTCTTAGTTTTTTACTTTATTTTTGTTATTTTGGTAAAGGAGGGTATTTGTTGTTTCACCGACTCATTTTTCATACACAAAAAAACTTATTATATTTTTTTAAATGTTTTTAATTTTTTAATTCTAAAAACCTTTGTTGTTTTTGCTTAAATTAAGTATATATTTTTGTTTACTAATTTTTATATGCATTAATTTTTTTTAACCCTTCTTTGTGCAGGTCCAAATAAGAAAAAGGTCCCAGTTGAAATTGTTAAAGTTGATGAAGGATTTGATGTTGAATTTTTACCTGAAAATCTTGGTGAGTTAATTAATATATTTTAAAAAATATGAAAGAAAAACAATTTATTTATTTTAAGGCGAATATAAAATTAATATTGAAATGGATGGAAAATTATTAAGTATTTGTCCAATAATTTGTCAAAGCATTGAAGAACCCGTTGGAAGTTTTGTGGTAAATTTGCCTGAAATTGTTAATAGTGGAGAAAAAATTACTTTTGATGGTAAAAATTTTTTATTTTATTTATGGTTTTTTATAACTAAAAATAATAATTTTTTAGTTAATGTTGGGAAATGCAATAAAAAAGATGAAATTCGTGTGGAAATTTGTGGCGAAGATGGAAGTGTAATTCCAACAAATGTAAAATTAGATCGAAATGGTGGCATTGCAAAAGTTACTTGCCATTTACCCAAATCTGGAAGCTATTTTGTGGATATTTATCGAAACAATTTGCCTCTGGGTGAAAGAGTTCACTTTAGTGCTGCTGGCGATGCTGTTGCAGCTGCTTCACAATCATCCTCAGCATTAACGGCCGAAGATGTATCGGGAGTGAAAATAGTTTATTTTGAAAAGAAAGCTTTCGCCGACCGATCGACTATGTTTGAACTTGAAATAGCTCAGGGATTAGAAAATCGTATGCATCTTGAAGTTCTTGGTGAGACACAAAATTTGAATTAAACATTTCTAATTTTTCTAAATTTTAATTTTTAGACCCCGAAGGCAACGCAATTCCCGTAACTTTATCTCGATTGGAAGGTCAAACATTTGCTGCGGAATGGATTCCAACCACAGAAGGTCCACACACAGTTAGCGTAAAAATTAATCGACAACCCGTGGCTGGAACACCTTTAACCGTTTCGGTTTTGGATTTATCAGCGGTTCGAGTAATAGGATTAAAAAATGATGCCGTAGGCGTTCAACAAAGATTTAATATTGATTGGTCAAATAGTGGAGGATCAAATATTTCTGTTTCCATTCAACATGAAGAAGGTGAACTAGCTAAATGTTCGCTGAAAAAAATTCGACAAGGCCTTCATGTTTGCACTTTTACTCCCAAAAAAGTTGGATTATATTTGTTAAATATTTATGTCGATGATGTTCAACTACCCGGTAAGATAATTTTTTTAAACATTTTGTGAAGGTTGAAAAATAAAAGATTTTTGCTTTTTCAAAAATTATTTAAAAGCAAGCCTCTTTTTATTTTTTTAAAAAATGACTAAAAATGTTTGTAAAAAATGAAGTGCATTTCCTTTAAATTTGGCTATTTTTTCATTTTTTTAAGAGGAAAAGATTTCGAATATTTTTTTGAAAAAAGTAAAAAATTTTTTGTTTTTTAACAATTTTTGAGAGAGACGAAATGTTATATATTTATTTAATTTTTTTTAGAATGCCCTTATGAATGTGTAATATCCAATGCTGGAGCCGTAAGAGCTCGAGGCGATGCTTTGACTAAAGCTCAAAGAGGAAAAACTGCAAGATTTGAAGTTAGCTTAGGAAATGCAACTCGTGGAGAATTAGATGTTCTTATCACAGGTCTGAATAATGATTATTATTAAATTCAAATGCTGTGTTTTTCTCTGGATTTTCTTCGCAGCTTTTTTGGAAGCGGTTTTCTGATTTAAAAAAAAATATCTATTATTGAAACAACAATCAAAATTCTTTCAAAATTTGTTTCAGATTTTCCTCCATCCATTTTAGGACCTGCACATTTTTTACTTTTTGATTTAATTTTAACACTAATTTTTTGTCCCTTTTTTGTTTTGTAACAAATTTAAAAACCTTTGTTGTGCTTTTTGCTAACCCTTTTTTTTCTTCAAATTTTATGTTTGATTTTTTATTTAAATCTTATCACTTTTTTTAGATTCCCTTCAAGGCCCTCTACCAGTTCGATGTTATAAACAACAAGATGATTCATATTGGGTTGAATTTACGCCCGAACAAATCGGAACCCATCAAATTGAAGTTACTTTTGGAGAGGTTCCAGTTGCTGGATCACCATTTAAATGTGAAGTGGTAGATCCTAAAAAAGTAATAATTAAAAATGCTGATGATCCATTTATTATTCGACACATCGCTAAAATAGCTGTAAATCGTAGAGCTGCTGGAAATGGGCCATTAGAAATTGATATCACTGATCCCCAAGGTGTTCCATTAAAGGTTGAACAAATTCGAAATTCAGTTGGTGATGATCAAGCTACATTTTTACCTGTGAAACTTGGAGTTCATAAATTATCCGTTAAAATAGCTGGCTTTCAAATTCCTGGAACTCCTAAACAAATTATCGTGGAAGAGCAAGGAAAACCCACGGTTTATGGAGCAGCTTTGGATTATGCGGTGGAAAAAGATATGCAAGCTTCAATGATATTTGATCCAAAGAAAACTAGTGGCGGCATTAAAGTGGATGTTCGAAATCCAGAAGGAGAAAAAATTCGTCATTCCACTAATAAACGCCCTGATGGAACTTCAGAAATTAGTTTCCGACCCAATCAAGTTGGACTTTATAAAGTTAGCCTGGATTATAATAATCGCCCAATTGGAGGTTCTCCATATCAAGTCAATGTAATAGACCCGAAAAAAGTTTTGGTAAATGATGAAGAAATTGGAAAGGATGGTTTACTTCAACTTAAAGTGGGACAACAAAATCGAATTGATGTGGATACCACTGCTGCAGGCCCTGGAAAACTTAGGGTGGAAGTTCGAGATTCTGAAGGTGAAATGATGCCTGATATAGCAACAACAGAAAATTTGGGATATGGAAAACATCAAATTGTTATAACTCCAAAGCATTCAGGAAATTTAAAGATTTATCTTTATTGGGCTGAACAAGTCGTGCCTTCATCCTATCCCATTCTTGCCATAGCTAAAGGTGAAGGAGGAGGAGGAAATAATGTTGTTGGTGGCCGACAACAACAACAACAACAACAAATTCATGGATATCAAGAAGCTCAAACTTCATCGCGCCAACAACTTCGTGAAATTGATAATGATGCTGTTGGGCATGTCATGGTTCGAGGAGAAGGCCTTCGAAAAGCCACCCTTAAAACTCCAGCTGAATTTATTATTGATGGAAGTGAAATTCCTAATGCTAAAATCACATCCACTTTAATTGGAGATAAAGCTGATATTCCTGTGAGATTACAACATCTTGGAAATAATGTTTACAAAGCCACGTATACGCCACTTCAAGGAGGCGATTATGAGCTCCATGTTCTCGTGGATGGACATCATATCAAAGATTCACCATTTTCCGTAAATGTTCTTTCTCATTCATCTCCATCGGAATTAGTGGAAGTCGATCAAAAATCCCTTAAACTTGGAATTATTAATGAAGAAGTTAAAACTATTATTGATACTCGAAGAGCTGGAAGCGGATATCTCACAGCTCAATGTGTTGGCCCAAGCAAATTGGTTTATTGTGAACTTTATGATCATCGAGATGGAACCTATTTACTTAGTTTCAAACCCAATGAACTTGGAAAACATACATTGATTATTAAATATTCGGAACAACATGTTCCTGGTTCACCATTTACTTTTAATGTATCAAATCCACCTGATCCATCTAAAGTTAAGGTTTATGGACCTGGCGTGGATCATGGCATTTTGCATAGGTGAGTTTTTTAAAAGTAATTTTTAGTTATTAAAATTTGGAAATATTTTTATGGATAATAAATTAAAAAAATTTGGTAAAATAAAAATTTCATTTTTTTAGTTTCAAATCGAATTTCATCGTCGAGACTAAAGGTGCAGGTGCAGGACAATTAACTGTTCGAGTTCGAGGCCCTAAAGGTGCATTCAATGTTGAAATGCAAAGGGATAAAACTCAAGATCGAACCATTCATTGCAAATATGAACCTCGTGAACCAGGGGATTATCAAGTTGAAGTTAAATGGCATGGTCAACATGTACCTGGTAAGCTTCATCTCTCACTGCGATAAAAAAATAAATTCTTTTTTCATTATTATTTTTTTAGGTTCTCCCTTCTTCGTCATGATAGTTGACACGGAAGAAGAGTTAAAAAGATTCTTAGCAGGTGAGGCGCCAGCCCAAATGCCAGCAACGCCTTTCGTTCCACCAGGATGGGTTGGACCTCCACCGATGGGACCTCCACCACCAGGAGCTATGATGTCGCCAATGGGTTATGGGCCACCACCGCCGCATAGTGGAGGAAATCGACGATTTTATGGTCCTCCTCCACCCCATGCTCATCCAGGAGCATATGGACCTCCTCCTCCACAAGCCCTTCAACCTCGAAGAAGGCCTCATTAAAATTAAATAACCATAAACGTCTAATTTTTATTCACTTAAATTTTCTTTATTTACTATTTTATTTTCGATGATTTTCAAAAACGCTCAAAAAAATTAAAAGAAATTTTTTATAATATTTTATTAATAATAATTACGCTCTGCTTTTTTTCTTACTATTTCTATTATTATTCGCTGCTTGATTGATGACTAAAAAGAAAACTGCCCAAAATTTTTTTTTTACAATTTTTTCTATTATTTTATAAAATTTTGAATTTCAAAGTTTATTTTAATACTTAAAATATTTTTTATGTCCTATAATTGTTTTTTGAACGATGATAAAAAAAAAGTACGAATTTTTTCTCTCAAAGGCATAATATTTATTTTTTTGCTGTTCACTTTTTTTATTGCCAAACGTTTTAATTTTTTAAAGTTAATAAATTGATGATATTTATTTATAAAACAATAAATATTATTCATAAAGACCACACACATGTATTTTATTATTTTGTAGTTAGTAAACCAAAGCATTTTTGAGAATTTCACAAGAAAATTTTATGCAAAATTTTTAAACAATAATAAAAAAAATTAAATAAAGAAAATTATAAATTTTTTGTTAACTTTTTTTTTGATTGAGAGGGTTTCATTCATTTTTAACAGCGTTTCTTTGATTTAGTTTTTTTTCTTGGCTTTTCGAAGTTAATAACAATTTTTTATTATGTTATGTACTCAAAAAATAACTTATGTAATTTTTTTAGATACAACTCAATTTTCTATCTATATTTTCAATGTCTTGAATTAATAATAAATTAATATGAAGCAGATTTTTAATTGGTTTTCTCTCATCTCTTTGAAGCAAAACACATTTATCAAAAATTGATGATATTAAATTTTTTGAGACAAAGTAACCTAACTTTCAAAAGTTTTTTTATTTACCTACAGAATTTTTAAATTTGAAGCAATTTTAACTGTGAGCATTCAATAGGGTTTTTTTTGATTCCCCTGGGAAAGTTTTTTAGTTTATAAAATGCTGCGGCAAATCAATCTATTATTGTTTTTTGTTCTTCTCCTTCATTTTCAACTTTTCTTTTCTATGATTAAGAGAGGTTCTGTGAGCTGATTCAAATCGGGCTGCACAAAATTTTTTTTGTTTTTTATTTTTCTTTACCAATCAGTTCTAAAAAATATTTAAAAATTATTGGTGTCAAGCTTTTTCTCAAAAAGTGACCAGGATATGCTAATTCTTCGTATTGAAGTTGAAACCCTGCATTAACTTCAAAAATTCGGCTAAATTCACCCATTAAGTATAAAAATTTGATTTTTATCCAGTATTATGTAATAGATTGCGGGCTAATTTATGGTGTATACCATATATTTAGATGTTCTATAAAAATGAGGAGAAATTTTCATATTAAAACTTCAAAATGATGTAACTTTTGATCCAGGGCATCGGCGAGACCTAAGAAAAATACCATATATTCCCCAGAATCTCTACTTTATTATGCAAAAGAAAATTTATTTTTAAATGGAGTACGTTTTGAGTTTTCCATGGGTTCGATGTAACTCAATAAACGTTTGGAAATCTTTTTTTGGATATAATAAAAGTTGTTAAGCATGAAGTCAATAAAAGTCTGGAAATCTTTTAAAACAATATTAAGTCAATAAACGTGGAGAAATCTTTTTTTTAAACCAAAGTAAATGTTTTTTGGAACACTCAGTTCAGCGGCGGCTTTAAAAAAATGTTGTCTCTGATTTTTAAGAATAAATTTCTTTGATTCGACAATTATCCTAATTTGTTTATTTAAACTTTTCATCTATAGCTATTTGTTTTAAAAAATTTTTAAGAGCTTTTATAACAGTTTATGATTTTAAGGTTAAGCAAGGTGGCAATGAAAATTTGTTTATTCTTAAAACTAATAATTTTCCTTCTTTTTTTGTCTATTGTTGATGAAGAAAAAAAGAAGTACATAGTTTTTTTTAACAATTTGAAATCATTTTTTATAAGTAATACTGAATTTGGGGCAATGATCTAAATATTTATTATAGTTGAGCACATAAAAATAAATGATGGTTTTAAAAAAGCACAAATCAGAGTTTTGAAAACTTGAAAAAAGTGCTTTCGTAATGTTAATATGATTAGAAATTCTAATATTTATGTAAAGAAGTTTTACTAGAAAATAAACTACTTGTCTGTTTCTCTTATCGTATTTTATTTTTTCTCAAAATTTTTTTAAAGCCGCCGCTGAACTGAGTGTTCCAAAAAACATTTACTTTGGTTTAAAAAAAAGATTTCTCCACGTTTATTGACTTAATATTGTTTTAAAAGATTTCCAGACTTTTATTGACTTCATGCTTAACAACTTTTATTATATCCAAAAAAAGATTTCCAAACGTTTATTGAGTTACATCGAACCCAGTTCCCTCCTTTTTATTTTTTTTATTTCTCCATTATATGATTTCCTTGTTTTTATTGAATTTTTGAAAAATAAAGCTTTAATTGCTCTCTTACGAGAGCAATAAAAGCTCTTCACAACCCTATCCATGGATATCTTAATATTTAAATTTATCATAATTTTTATGAAAATATTCCATATGTTACTCTTCCTGGGTAAAAAATACGGTAGCTAAAAATGGCGAAGTCTAAAAATAAAAATAAAAATGGAAAAAATCATTGTTTTTTATGCAAATTTTCCATATATTACTTTTCATGGGCCAATACAATAGGTAATAATAGCGTAGTACAAAAAATTAAAAAAGAAATGGAAAGAATCATAATTTTTATTCGGAAGCATCTGGCATATCGGGTGTATTTGGTTGTATCGGGTGGATCAGGCATGTCGGGTGCCTAAGGCATTAAATACAAAAACCATATCAATAAATAAAGAAAATGGTTATTTGTCAACTTTCATAAGCGTTTGTTTCTATTTTAAAAAAATTTGTAAGCATTCGAAAGCTTTTTCGTTTTATCTTTGAACAAAGCGTGCAAGCACCCTGCGAGGGGACGGACGCAGACAGCAGGAACGGAGAAAAAAGCGGGTGACACAATTTTGAAAGATTTGAATAACGAAATTTTTTTTTTAACTATACTGTTTGACTGGATATTGTTAATTCGACTATCCGAAACCCGATTCTGAAAGCAGGAAAAAAAATGGAATGGAAAACCTACGCAGAAAGCCGGCCACAAGTGGAAAAAGAGATGCCCTGGGTCAACGTAAACCCAGTTCGCGCCAGCCACCGAAGCATTCGCAGCGGTGGCTGGCGCCAACCATTTTCCCCGTTAAAAATGTTGGTCTTGCTCACGTCGTGATGGAAAACTCAAAACGTACTCCATTTAAAAATAAATTTTCTTTTGCATAATAAAGTAGAGATTCTGGGGAATATATGGTATTTTTCTTAGGTCTCGCCGATGCCCTGGATCAAAAGTTACATCATTTTGAAGTTTTAATATGAAAATTTCTCCTCATTTTTATAGAACATCTAAATATATGGTATACACCATAAATTAGCCCGCAATCTATTACATAATATCTTTTAATTACAAAGCCTCCATTAACTGCATACATGTTTAAAAAATTTAATTTTTAGACTCTAATTGTGTGAGGATGTTTTTAGAAGTTAATGAAATTTTTACTTTAAAAGAAAGACACAATAGTTTTTTACGTGAAAGGTTGAAAATTAGAGGTCAAAATCGAAACAAATTACATTTTTTTAAAAACAATTTAATTTTATTCTAACATTTTTTTCTTTTCTTTTTTTTGCGTTGGCTTTTCTTTTTTCTTATTTGAAACAAAAAATAGCACCACCCAAACAAAGTGCATGAGATCAAAGTTAGAAGAAGAAAAAAAGAAAAAAAAGAAAATGTCATTAATCAATCTTTGAAAAAAAACGCAACTGCCAAAAAGCTCATTTTACTTTTTAGCTTTTTAATTTTTTGTTGTTTTGTTTTATAAATCGAAAATCTTTTTAAATTAAATTTTTTTTCGACGACGATTTTGTATGTTTTTTTTCTTTCTTTGGCTTCAAAAGAGTAGTTTTCATGAAAAGTGACATTTTTTTGTTACATACTCTAATCGACAATAAAAAAAACATCTTTCAATATTTTTTTTGAAAAGAAAGCGGCTTTTATCTATTAAAAAAATAATTTTTATGGGGAAAAAGTTAAAAGGAAAACATCCGAGTCATTTTTTTTTCTCTAAACATTATGATCGCTTTGGGGATATTTATATTTTTTCTCTGTGATTTGTTTTTATTTTTATTTTCAATTCTTGGAAGAATATACTTATTTCATTTGAATTTAATGTTCTTATTTTGGTTTAAAAAGTTTTGCCCGCTCTATTTTTTTTATATTAAAAACCAAAATGATTATTAATTTGTCACTTATTATGAGCGATCATAAATAAAAACGATAGTTTCAATTGCTTTCTTCGCAACAAAAAACTTAAAAATTAGCTAACTCTTTAAAGCAAAATAAAAAAAAAGAAGCAAGCGAGTGAGTGAGTAAACGATTAAGCAAGCATTAATTTAAAAGACGTCGTTTTTTTTTATATTTTAAAGTGGCAAAAGAATGTTAGCGAGTGAAGCGAAAAATTCGCTAAGAAAAAAAAAAGATAGGCATCAATCACTCATCAAGAATATAAAAAAAGAAAGATTGAGATTGCTTTCCGACGCCTGACGCCATTTTCGACGACGATGATTATTTTTTTTTGCTTTTTGCTTCTTTTTTTTTTGTTGCGATTAAAAGTGAGTGAGGATGCAATTTTTTGCCCCTAATATTTTTTTCTTCTCTGCCGTCAAATTGTAAAAAAACTCTCTTTTTTTATTGTTTTGACCTCCCGAACTCTAAAAAAACAAAAAACAAAAGTCATAAATTTAAATTACTTTTACTAACTTTTTTTGAGTCTATTTTTAACTTACTGGAGTCCTTTACTTTAAGAAAAAGAAAAAAAATATAAAACTTTTAAAATTACTCTTTTGGGAAGAATAAAGTAAATCTTAAATAAGAAAAGTTAAAAACAGCATTCTTTTATTGCT
Source organism: Panagrolaimus kolymaensis (assembly GCA_028622995.1). Lineage (NCBI taxonomy): Eukaryota > Metazoa > Nematoda > Chromadorea > Rhabditida > Panagrolaimidae > Panagrolaimus > Panagrolaimus kolymaensis. The sequence goes on along the minus strand of JAJQJQ010000049.1, from coordinate 1,925,940 downwards.
CGCTTTTTCATGTTTTTAGAATTTTATTTTTTTTGCTTTCGTCCTCTGCACTTTTTTTGATTAAGAATTTTGAAAAAAATATTAAGAAAAAGTTTTTCATATTTTAGAGTTTAAATTTCATTATTTTGTAAAAATTTCTTCTCATTTTTTACGGGTTTCAAAATAATTTTTCGAATTTAATTTTCTTTATAGAATTTTTTTTCAGGAAATATATGAATGATATTTTTTTTATGCAGTCTAATATGGCCTAGGAGTAATAATTCCGTTTTTTTATTTTTTTATTTTATACCTCAATAAATATAGCAACCCACAACAATGGCGCAATTATTTTTAATTTTCGGTATTTTTTATTTCTCTTTTGTGGCTTCAACACCTTGGGAAGATATGGATAAAATGTTGAAAAATCATGTGCGTCGTCCGCCATTGGATTATAAAAAGCCATTAAAAATATATGTTGGAATGTTTTTAGAATCGCTAGGAAAATTTAAAGAAAGTGAAATGGTGAGTTAAAACTTTTTTTTTTGTGTGGAAAATTTAATTTAAGCATTTTGGAAGCCGCCAACACATTTCCTTTTCCCGATTTTCTATTAAATTTTAGTTTGGGTTTCTTCTGGCAGGAAAACAGACAGAGACTCTAAAAGTAAATTAACTTTTAAAACTTTTTGGAAGCAAAATTTTGTTAAAAACTTTAAAACTCATCATTTTCTAAAAATATCTTCAATTTTTTGCATTGGCATTTTTTTATATTTCCTTTTTTTTGCTTCATGACTGACATTTTTTTTCATTTACTGTGACAAAAAAGAAGGAGAAAAATTAATTTCAATCAAAAAAAAGCTATTTATAGAGTTTTGATGTGGATGTTTATCTTTATACATCATGGAATGATCCAACTATGCGACATTCGGGTGGTGTATGGACTATCAATGATGATGCACATCGAAAAAAGATATGGCTTCCAGATTTATATTTTGCTAATGCTCGAAGCGCAGCATTTCATGATGTTACAGTCCCTAATTTTAATTTGTATGTCGATGAAGAAGGAACTATCGCGTATTCTTTGAGAACAACTTTGAGCGTGGCATGTGCCTTGGATTTGCATGATTATCCTATGGATAATCAACTTTGCACAGTGAAGGTAATTATTTTTTTTCATGAAACGAAATTATTTTTTTGTAAATCCAAATTTTAGGCTTTGAGTTATTCCTTCACCGAAGAACATGTAAAAATTCGTTGGTTTACAACAACTCCAATTTCGCATAACAAAAATATTGCTTTACCTGAATTTAATTTATATCAAACCAATGCAACATATTGCGATGGAGTTTATGAATATTCTGTTACTGCAACTAAAAGGCATAAAGGTAAATTGCGTAGAAAAAAAAAATTAGTCAAATATTATTTTAATATTTTTTTTAGGAAAATTCAGTTGTTTGAGTGCTGATATTTATTTGGAGCGCTCACTCGGTCATAATCTTTTACAAACATACATTCCATTGGGTGGAATTGTGATCGTTAGTTGGGTAGGCAAATTTACCCTAGATTTAAAAAACTCAAACACAAAAAAATTGTTACAGACTAGTTTCTTTATTGATCGTCGAGCCTCTCCTGCCAGAGTAACATTGACTTTTATGACTCTCGTTTCGCTTACTTCTTTGGTAAATTTGCATTTTGTCATAAATTTTATTTTTTGTTTTGTTTCCGCTTTTTAGGGTAATGGCATGCGTTTTGCTCTACCACAAGTTAGTTATGCAAAGGTAATAAAAAGCTTACATTTATTTTTCCATCGAAATTCATAAAAAATATATTTTTTTAGGCGATTGATTTTTATTTTTTTGCTTGCATGCTTTTTGTTTTTGGAGCCTTAATTGAATTTGCAATGGTAAATAGTTATATGAGAAAATCAGAAAAATTTGAAAAACTTGCAACTAAATATAAGGATCGAAAGGATAATGATAAATTTATGGCTTCTCCAATTATTTCATCAGCATTTCAAAAATCTTATGAACAAATGATGAAAATGAGGCGGCGAAGTAATGCAGCGATATTTTTTGAAAATTTGAGGAAACGTAAGTTTTATAAAAAAAAGTAATTTAAAAAAATTATGGCGAGACACATTTTCGAGAAAAATTGTTAAAAAAGATTTCAAAACTTTTATTTAGGTTCAAGAAATTTAAGCACTCCAAGTCTAGGTTCCCATAGCAAAGTGAAATTCTCAAATGTCGAATGCGCTCCAAGTTCATCAGATGACGACGAAAGATCTGAGCTAAATCCTCCAACATCCACATATTTTGATGCAGTTTATGACGAGCAAGAACCAGAAGGTAAGCAAACTGCAAAAAAAAAAAGTTATTTTGAGGCGCAAGACTATTGTCTTTTGTGCGAATTTTTTTTTCAGAGCCACCAGTAGAAAATAATATAAATACATCATTTTATGATAATGTTCCAGCTCGAATTTATCAGCAACCACAACGAAAAACTCAAAATCATCGAGAATCATCTCCCTTGCTTTTAGCTGTTGGTCCTCCTCCTCAAATTGTTCCAACCTCGAAAAATGGAAATAATATTTTACGCAGCGGTGACACTACCTCGTCTTCCACGAGTGGAGTGGATAAAGAAACTCTAAAACGAGCTAAAAAAGAGAGGCAACGTTCTGCTTCTGTTGCACCAAATTCCAAACTTTCCACTCAATATCAAGAATTTTCTCATGTTCTTTCTCGTATGGCTTTGAATATCGATAAACTTTCAAGGTTATTATTTCCATTAACTTTTACCATTTTTAATTTCTTGTATTGGTCTTATTATCTTTATCGAAGAAGTATAAGCAAATATAATAAATAAATTAATTAATTCTGCTATTTTACCTCAAAATTAAAAGTTTGTCGTTTTTTTGTCGTTTCATAAAAAATTTTATTGTAATTTTTCTTACAAACAAATGGATTTCTTTATAGATTCGCCATCGACGCTTTCGCAATAATTTAAAATTATTTCTCTGTTTTTATTTTTGCAAATTTAATAATTTTTACAAGCAAACGACAACAAAATAATTTAAATTTTTAATTTTCTTGCAAGCTATCTCCCAAAATGATGCCTTTTTTTGTTTACCATAAAACAAAAATATTTTAGGGTTCATGAAAGTCATTGATTTTTTTTTCATTTTTCGATGACCTATAAAAATGTTTTATTTATTTGGTTTTATTGTCCCTCTATCTTCTTTATCAAAACCATATATCCCTTGAAGAAATGCTTTAACACCTTTTAAAATATCAAAATTTTTTGTGCGATGGACAAATGTAAAAACAAAAACAAAACAAAAAACAAAAATTTAACCCAATTATATGGTGCACATTTTTTTACAGCTCTTACGAAGGGTAGTAATCAACTATTTTTTGTTAGAATAGTAAAATAATTTGGTTGGATAGTTTGGAAAATATATTTAGTTTATTTGTTATTTGAGTTTTAATTAGAAACTTTTTTTTCTGATATCGTTGCACTTGTTTTCAGCCCCTATAAATTTTATTTTAACTTTTTTTTACATTTTTTAAAAGCCAATTTTTTAGATAAAATAACTTCGCAAAAATGGTTCGTCAACCACCTTCTGCGTCTGCTGCAAAAACAGCTAAAAAACCATCATCCAAAGTTGTCAACTTTAAACTTGATTATCGTAAAACTATCGAGTCAAGCTCTGAATCCGAAAATGAAGAAAACCACCAACAAAACCCTAAAATTGATCCCAAAAAAGCCGATGTCGATGCCACTGTTGAAAATTTCACAACTTTGGATTATATTAAATTTATGAAAGATTTACAAATTTATGGCAAAGATAAACTTTCCAAAACTAAAGGAAAAGTAAATATTGCTAAAATTGCTGATTCTATTCCAATGCTTCAAAAATATTCAAAATTATATAATCAACCGTAAGATTTTTTTTCTTAAGGCATAGGTTTCATTATTCTTTTGAATTTTAGCGACTTCAATGAAAAATTTAATGGATATTACAAACTTGCTTCACATCGCTCAAATATCACTCTTGAAAGTGTTGTCATGGTTATTGATAAATATTTTTGTGTTGGAGTCACAGTTGAAACATTCCCAAATTTCCCACTTCCTCCTTGTCGTCCCATTGATGCATATGTAAAAGGTGATGGAAATATCAAACATTCGTTTCAAGAAATTGTAAGCATTTAAACAAAAAATTTTATTCAGATTTTTTTGTTGTTGTCAAAGATATATAATTTTTTTAGGCTGAAATGAAGAAAGCTTTCGCAAATGACAAAGTTGATACAAAAATTTATTTTGAACAATATTCAGATAAGTGCAAAAAATATGTTAGTGAACTTCAAAAATATTTAGAAAAATATTCCCCCAACATTTTGGAATCTCATATTGCTCATGTCAATAAATTGATTGCTAAATATGAAAAATTTGGAACAGAAATCCAGAAAAGTCAAAAGCCGAAAAAATTAGTTCGAAGCAGCGGAGAGAAGAAAACTGCATTTGATTTTTACATGGATGCAAATTTGGATAAGTAAGTCATCGAAATTTGTGATATATCCGTCGAAATTATTCTTAAAACTTTTAGCTTCTCCATTTAAAATTTTGAGGAATTTGTTTTATCAGTTAATAAATACCTTAATTTTTTAGGTATGAAGGCGATGGAAATCGTGATCAAAAGCTTCAAGATGATTTTGACCAACTTAATGAAGGCATGAGAAAAGTTTTTGAAAATATTGCAATCACAAATAAATAAAAAAATTATTTTATTATTGTTCATTTTTTAACTTTTTTTTCTTGGTTACTATTTTGTGATTTTCATTTATGTTATATACAAATAAAATATTATATATATCCCTTACCGTATTATTTTTTTTAAGAAAAGTTTTTGTTTTTCTTTTAAATCCATTTTCTCTCTCCTTTCATTTTTCGGGATTAATCTTTTTTTACCCATGTTTTGAAAGAAAGCTAACCAAAAAAAAATTGCAAAGAAAATGAAGATGGATTTTTGAAAGTCAAGCTTGCGTATCCTTCCATTTTTTCTCCTTGGTTTTGAGTGAACAAAAAAATGATGAGAAAAAAAAGATTCCCCTCGGGGAATCACAACCCCACCAATGTGCTGAGCTGTGACAATTTTCTCACATGAGTAGCCGTTATTATCTTTTTTGAAGCTCGGTAAATCCAAAGACAAAATGTAAAAAAGAAAATGTGTAAAAAAATAATGGAAAACTTTAAGCCTTATATTAGCTTCCAAAAAAACTTAATCTTAGTCTTGACATTGAAAAATATACATTATTTTAATTTACAAAGTAAAGAAAACAAAATTTCGTCTAAGCATAAAAACATACAGTAATCCAGCGTTGTGAAGATTAATAGAATTTGAGAATTATGTATTAAAAAATTATTTGTTTTGCTCGTTGCTTTTTGTTTGAAAAAATGGAAGAAAAATAGTAAAAACAAATTATGATTGAAAAATATCCAACAAAAGATTCACATAGTTTTTTTAAACTTAAAATTTCTGCTCCAGTAATCTTGATCGAATTCAAACAGAAAAACAAAGGTTTTTTAGGTATTTTTTTAGCTACCGTATACTTTTATTTTTCTTTTTGTGATTTTCGCTAAAAATTTGATTCATCCATAATTTTAACAGGCGGCAAAATTTAGGAATCAAAAAAAGTTATCTGACCTTTTTTGACCTTATTTTTCTTTATTTTGGGTTTGACACTTTTTTGCATTGCAATTCTTTTTTATTATTATTATTATTTCATGACGTAATTGGATAAAATAATTGACTCCTCTCTCTCTCACTCAAACATAAACCCGAAAAACTCAATCATTCTTTGCCTTTTTTGCGTCTTTTTTTGCTTTTAATTATTTTTGTTGCTTCATCGCTCTTTTTTTTTTGATTTCCATAATGAAAAGAAAAATATGAAAGAAATGAAAAGCTTGTATTCAATTTGTGTTCAAACAAAACAAGCCATCTCTCATTTTAATTCTTTTGATGATTGAGTTGCTTGTTCGCCTCTACTTATTCTCGATCAACACTAGCGCGACGAATTGGCCGGCCACCTATTGCGTTAAATGTATCCGATCGCAAAAGGATTTGCCGCTCGATTTTTGAAAAGAAAATTACGGTCTCTTCTTTTTTGAGTGTCTTTATATAAATTCCGTTAAACCTGCGCACAAGAAAAAAAAAGATTGTGTGTGAACGAACATCAAAAGTCAAAGAAAAAAAAGAATCAAATTTCGCGCGCAAGCAGAAAAAAAATACAATCGAGAATGGTGAACTACGGTTTTTTTAAACTTAAAGAATTTCTGAATTTAAAAAATTTTTCAAAATTCTGAAAATTCCCTAACAGATTGATTATTTTTAAATTTAGAAATAAATTTCTTTTGCTTTTTTATTTCAGTTTTTATTCTAAAATTTTGCTCAAGAAAATGAAGTTTTTTGAAATCGAATACTCTCCCTTTTTTGGCCTTTCTTTTTTAGCCCATTTCAATGCCATAAATTTTTTTACTGCTTTCAAAAGCAAAGTTTTTTTAAAGTGTTAATCACATTTTTTGCTCGCTGATTTTTGTTTTGATTAATGGCATAAAAAAATCTCAAAGCATAAAAAAATTTTTAACCGCTATTTTGAGTTTTTTATAAAGCGGAAACAAAGCGAAATAAAGAACTTACTTTAAAAAATCTAATAATTTTTTCCTTTTCTTCTTGAAAAATATTTTTTTATTATTCCTTTGAGACATTATTTTATAAAGCTACGACTATGATTAGAAAAGGGAAGAAAACATAGAAAAAAAGCTTCGGTTTTTACTTAAAATTTTTGGAAACAAAAATATATTTTAGATAGATTCAATCCACCAAATCGTATAAATTTTTTTCCCACCATAATCACAGTTAATAAAATAAAAATATATAATTTATTAGAAAAAAAGGCAATCAAACAATAATAATAGAAATTTGAGATGCAACAACGAGTCGCCAATTGTCTTGTTACATCGAGCTTGACCTTACAAAATTGAATTTTCCAATATTATCCAAAGCTATTGGTCAAATAACGGAGGATCAATTATTTTAAAAACAATACGGTGGATAGAAGATTGCTGGTTGGTGGATGGTGCAAGTCATCTTTTTTTTTTTGAGATGCTATAGACCACCAGGAAAAAAATCATCGAAGAAAAAACATGAACCAGCAACAAAAATGATTACACTTCTTTCTTTTTTTCATTTATGCTTTTTTTCTATGCCAAAAAATTATTATTAAAAGAAAAAACCCGAAAACTGATCCATCATTGTTTTTTTCTTCCCTTTTGTTTTTGTAGCCAAAATTCAAGAATAAAAAAAATAGAAAAAGAAAAGAAAGCAATTGCTCATCCTTTCTTTCCTTCAATTTTTTTATATTATTATTTTTATTTATCCGAAAGAGTCAATTGAATTTAAAAGTGCCAGTAATTATTGGTAATTGAAAGACACACTAGCTATCGCTAAACAAAAAAAAATTGAGGATGAGGAAGTGAAAGTGAAAGTGAAAAGAAGCGCGTAAAATACCCGCAAAAACACAAAAAACGATGAGGGAAAAAAAGCAGATGCAAATAAAAAAGATAGAAAAAAAGAGGATACTTTTGTGCCTTTAAAAACACAAACAAAAAAGAAATGTGAGGCAAAAAAATACAAATAAAATGAAAAGAGGATCTGAAAAATCAGTTTTATTTTTTTTTGAGAGAAAAGAATTCTTTTTAAAATCGGTGGCGAGAAAAGTTATCGAATATTTTAAGTTTATTTAATTTTTAAAGAAAATTTTGTGATTGGTGGAAAAAATGGATCACAATTTTTTGTATATTTTTTTGGAATCACCTATCTTGAATTCTTTTTTTGTGGATTTTTTTAAAAACTATTTTTGAAGTTTCGCTTCTTTTCTGACATTTTGCGCATCAAAAGTTTTTTCCCGCAAAGTAAAATTAAAAGGTTAATTAGTTTAACCAAAAATTTTGCCGCAACTAAAAACTAATGTTTTTCAACCAGCCTAAATAACGAAATGATTTTTCTTGTTATTTTGTGATTTTCTTTTTCGAAGCGCAACAGCCAACAAAAAAAACTACAACAACAGATTGGCTTTGCTTTTTCTTGCCGCCGCCACTGCTTTGCTTCTTCACCGATAGATGAATATATATTTTGGGTACCATCTGTCGCTATTTTGCTTTATTTTTGTAATAACACAAAAAAATAAAATGAAATCGAGAGAAGAGAAAAAGAAATGTCACGCTAACTAACTAACAAAAAAACTATGTATGTATGTATGTAAAACCCGGAGATTTGTCTTTCTAAGATTTTGTATTTCTTTTATATATAAAAAAATGAAAGGGAAAAAAATATACAAAACAGATTTTTTTCTTCGTGGTGGTTGGTTACACACTTTTTTTTCTTTATGGTATTTTTATTTTAAAAATAAAAAGACGAAGAAGCAGGCGACTGACTGACTGTTATTCTTCTTTTCTTTTTTTTCTATGTACTTCCACATCTGATATATTTTTTTCTTACTAATTTTTTTTGCTGTTTTCAAATGATCAAATAACTGCCGTTTATTATTTTTTTATTATTAAGCACTGTAAAATTAGTCATTGATTTAAGGACGAGTATTAACGGTTTTTAACAAAATTTTCATTCCTCAAAAAAAGATTGTCAAATTTGAATTTATTTTTCCATGAAATTCAATATTTTAATAAATACTATTTAAGCAAAAAGTATTCCAAAATATTTAAACCTTTAAGTGCTTGCTTGGTGTTCCAACCAGGTGTCGAAGCAGCAACAAAAAAAGTGGCGGTAAACTAAAAAAGGAACTAAAACAAAATAAAAGTCAGGCATGTTTGCTGCTGCTTCTTTGCCACTTGAACTTTTTTTTTGCTGTTTTTATGCTTATTGAAACTTAATCGATGCGAGTGCCAATTCTTTGAAGAATAGAAGCGTCGTTTTATTTTTCTCATCGAAATTATTAAAGCCTTTTTTGGGGTGGCAAATCAAAAAAGTTCTTTTTTAATATTAAAAAAAAAGCGTTGGAATTTAATGTTCACTTTTTTAAAGAGCTCTAAACCTAATTTTTGCTACTGTATATTTAAAGAAAAAAATCAACTCTTAAACCATTCAAATTTATAATTTTTTTTGATTTTAAAATAAAGAATTTCTTTTAAAAGTTTGCTGTTTTTTCTTGTAAATCACTGTAATATTTTTTTTAGGCTAAAACACTTTTTTTCGCCTGGCTTTAATTTTTTACGATTAATTTTTTTAAAGTTACTAAAAATATATTTTTGGTATTCCATAATTTTTTTTGCCATCCAAAAAAAATTTTGTTTCGTGTTTTATTTTTATTGACGACTTAAAAATGGCAATTTATCATATTTTTTCCTTCTTCATTTTTCATCAACATCGCCACTATTTTTCTATGAAATCGTTTTTTTATTTTATTTTTAAAAAAATTTTATATTCTAACAAAATTTGACACCTTTAAAAAAATAAAAAAATAAATTTTTCTATCTCGATGCTTCTTTCCTTTTTCGCTGCTTTCATTTTTTTTCTTCTTCAAAAGGCGGAGTTTTTTTCTTCTTCTTTTTTTCAGCTGAGATATAAACCAATCAAAGTTACGTCGACGACATTGGCACCAAAAAAAGAGAAGGAAAGAAAGAAAAAATGTAGGCGGAGTCCATATTTTTGAATTGCGTGCAACAACAGAAGCTAAAGAGACTCTCAGCAGCAGCTTCGACTGCAAAAAAAATATTATACAAGCTTGGACTTCTGTTTTTGGGATTTCTTATTTTTTTGCTTTCTGTCGACTCACATTTTTAAATTTAAAAAATTTTGAAATTACTATACCCAATTTCGAAGCCATGTCAAATTTTACAACTTTGGCCACATCCAAACCATCGTCATCTATTCAAGCCTCATCATCCTCATCGATATATTCCATAGATAATTTATTAGCTTTAAAATTTCCTGAACCATCATCTGTGCCATCCCCGACTCCATCATCATCATCGTCAAATAATCAAAATTTGGATGATTCAATGGATATGGATTCGGCTGCCATTTCACCATCGGTGAATTCTGAATCCGATGGACCAACAAGCGGCAATAATGGTTTAAATAATGAATGGATTAAAAATATTTTTCAAACTCAACAACGTTTATTATTAGCTAATGCATTTCAAGGTTAGTTTTTGATTTTGATTTTGTTTACTGTAATCTCAGCTTCGTGTTTCAAAAAATTTTGAACTTTTTAATAGCTTTCACTGCTTGTAAAAAACTTCTGAAGCAATCAAATTAAAAGTGATAAATTTTCATCTAAAAATCTTTTTATTTCTAATTTATTTTTCCAACTACTAAGATGAAACAAAATTTCTTATTTTTAAAATTTATTCAAAAAAAATAAAACTATCAAAGATTTAATCCAAGGAAATCATTTCCGTCTGTGATACTTCATAATTGGCTCCAATTTGTTTCCATCAATCTTCTCGTCCTCTTTTTCATTTTTTTGTTGTTGTTTAGTTTTGATTTTTGCTTATTAAAATGGACTTATTTATTATTATTTTTTTACTCTTTCATCTCTTAAAAAAATCTTTAATATCGCTAGGCATTATTATGATAGTATAATGAAAGGGATTCACTTTGAAACAAGAAAATTGCAATCTTCCCTCAAATTTTTGATTAGCTTTTTTTGTCTTTTTTCACTTTTTAGCTCGCTTGCTTTTTTCTCGCTTGAATCCATTCCCATTCTTCAACATTTTGATGGTGGTACATTTTTATGCATTTTTTATGATTGTCTTTTGTTTCTCTTTCAAAGATCTAAGCTATCTTCTTTTTTTTTCCTTCGAGTCATCCTCATTTTCTGGAAGTCTCAAAGCCAACTTTTTTATTTCAAAGCTCAGCAGAACTACCGTAGCTTTTTTTTGAGATTCTCATTAGAAAACTTTTTCTTTGAAAAACAAAAAAAGTAGTAAAAATCTTTAATTATGTTTTTGTCATCGTCGTATTTTCCAAAAAAGAAGAAGAGAGTATGTCAAAAAGAAACTTACTTTTTTACTTTTTTGATTGCAAATATTTTGACTTAAAACTTCTTTTTTTAAGTCCTTTGAGCTTTGCTTAATTTTGTCCTTTTTTTTTGAAAAAATGAAGCGGCTTTTTTAGGTTTTCTGTGTTTTACGGAAAATTGCAACAACGACAAAGCTTTTTTGAAAGATTAATGAATGAACAACAAAAAATGAGAAAAAAAGAAGAGAGGGAGAATGACTTTTAAGTTTTCATGGAAAATGAAATGAATTTTAAAGTTTTTTGAGAGAAGCGGCGAAGCTTAAATAACAGTTTGTTTAAGGGTCAGGAAGTTTTAATAAATCAGTTGTTTAAAAATGAAAATTTTTGATTTTACCAAGCAAAATTTGACGAAAGTTTAATTTTAAAAAAATTGCCAACGATTTTTGCATTAAAAAGATTTGCAAAAAAATTTAGATTCTTGAGATTCCATGCATCATGATTTTTTTTGTTTCAAGAAAAGTATCATTTTTAAAATTATTTTTTACCCAATCAGAAATAAGAAAAATCCTTTTATGAAAGCTTTTTTTCTTTACCGTATTCCACCAATCCGTCTTTTTTCTTTCTCCTTTTTATTTATTTATTGCTTTTGAAGTGTTAAATCAAATTTCGAAGAAAATATTTTTTTGTTTGTTTCGCTTCAAGGAAAGAAAAAAATAAAATAAGTTCAAATTTCTTTTTTTGCTTGCAAGCTTGAATTTTGAGAGGTTTCTTCCAAAAAAAATTTTGGTGGAAAAAGTGCTTTGCATTGTTTTTATATTTTATTTTTATGATGATGCAAATAAAATAAAAAAGCGAGCGAAATCCGACCGTTTCTCTTTTTTTTTTGCTTTGCATACTTTCTTTCTTTTTTTTCTTGGCAGCTGGGTGGTGGTTGTTGGTGCAATAACGAATCTCCCCAACTTCCATCCATGACTTTTGTGCTTTGTTTTATTTATTTTAATTTTTTCAAGGTGGGATTCGTTTTCGTTGATATTGGTTGATGATGGCTCTCTAAATGTGCCAAATGTTTACTACTTATAAAAAACCAGCGAAAAGCTTGGGAAATATGTCTCTGCCATTTTTATTTTAAAGTGTTCAGTTCAAACAAGCAAACAAACATCGAAGGACGACGAGGGCAATGTGAGCAGCGGGAAAAAATTTAGGAAAGGCAAAAAGCAAGCACCTTTACCTTTTTTTGCCGGATGCAAAAACAAAGCAAAGAAGAAAAAGAAGGAAAAAGAAATCTGAAACCTTTTTAATAAAAAAAATAATAATAAAGAAGTCGAAAAAAAATTTTAGAAAATGAAATAAAGAAAAAATGTTACAGGAAGTAAGCATTTTCTTTCGATTGAGATTCTCTATTATTCAAAAGCAAGTGATTTTAGCTCTTTGGTTTCGGGGTTTAGAAAATAAGAATTTAATAACAAAAACAGAGAAACAAAAAAATTTGTGTGTTTCCGGAAGCTTAGCAATTTACCGTTAAATCTTTTAATTGACAAATTGAAAAAGCTGCCCACATTGAGAAGAAAAAGGAAAAAATAGAAAAAAATATGATTTTTTAGATGGGCCTAAATTAAAATAAGACATTTTATAATTTTGTAGCTGAGAGACTTGACATGAAAAAAAATCCTGCTTTGTAAAATTTTCAAGATTTCATTCTTTTTTTCATAAATTTTATATATAAAAAAATGCCACAATTTTAATAGTTTCAATCACCACGAAAAAATTTGAATTTTGATTGAATTTTAGAATTTAAAAAATAAACCTCAAAAAATACAATGTGACAGATATTTAAATTTTTCTCATATTTTATTTTTAAATCCCATGACAATATTTCATTTTTTTATAATTTCGAGAATAATTAGTCTCGACGATTTTCAATCATCTTTCATCAAGCAAAAAATAAATATAAAAAATAAATTCCAATGGATGACAGAAGAAGAAAAAACTCTATATAAAAATATTGAAAATATGCAAATTGCATAACCACAACAGACATTCCACTTAATTCTTAATGTATCTTCTCTATCCTTGCTCAACAGGAGGCCGTAGTCACCCTTTAGCTGTTGCATCCATGCCTGCTTTTTGTGACAGACTTTTACTCGTTCGCAGTAATAAAAAAAAGAAAGAAGGAAAGCAATATTATGCAAATCAAAATTAACTCTCATCAAAAAACAAAAAATAAATATTTTTCTTAGTATAAAAAATGCAAAAAAAAAAGGTTTTGCTTCAAAATTGGATTACGGTAAAAGCAAGAAAGTAAAAAAATATTTTTAAGATTTTATTTGTGCAAAAAATGGAATCGCAAAATTTTCTAAATATTTTTTCTGTTGTTGAAAGCCACGATTATACACTTGAAAAAATTACGGTCACGTACGATAGAAAGAATCAGATTTCGATGATTTTTAAGTTTCTTTTTTTTGTAGTCAACGATCAGCAACTCCGATTTTTTGAGCATCGCGGAGGCAATCATTTTAGAGGCAAGCAAGCTACTTCAAAAAGCTGCTACTTTGCTTTCTTTGAAATGCAATTCTTTCTTTTTTTCTTTCTTCTCTTTTTTTTTGATGATGGTTGGTTACTTTTTATTGGTCAAAAAAGAGAAAAGCTTTGCAGAGGCAAAAAAAAAAGATTGGACGACCACCATTTTCTTTTTCTTCTTCGTCTGAGATTTTTTCTTAAAGCCCCACTAGCATTGAGGTGGCCTTTTTAAAGCAACAAACCCCGCCTTTTTAGAAAGTTCGATGGTCGTAAGAAAATAATAGAGAAATGGTAGTGAAAAAAAAAAGTTATTTAAATTTAATTTTGATTTTTTTCTTTAAGATGGGTACGTTGAAAATTTTCTAAGATAAAATTAGTGTAGTGTCTCATTCCTTAAAAAAATAATGATGGGTTTTTTCCTTATCAAACAAAAAAAATGAAAAAAGATTTCATACATTTTTATTACCATTTTTTTTATATAGCAAAAAAATAGCTGTAAAATCAGTGTTTTTTTTTATTGTTGTCTGTGTGCTTGGTGTGAGGTCTGATTGCATTTGCCTTGCTTTAATTTTTTTTTGCTATCAAATTCATTTTATTTTATTGCATCTTTCTTTCTTAAACTGATTGAGCGTAGATAGTTTTTTTAATTGCAATGAAAAAGGCGATCTTAGGTTTGTTCTCGTTGCGAATATTTAATTCCACGTTTTAACTTTTTTGATTCCTATCGCGAAAACTTTTTTTAGTCAAAAGTTTTTGTTTTATTTTATTGCCATTGGAAAATATAATTTTTTATATTTTATCAAATTTCAGCCTCTGCTTCATCACCCTCTTCATCATCAACACCTTCAAATCCTCTATTTCCAATGAATTTCGATGCCGCCCCAAATTTATTTGCCACCGCTGCCAATCCATTGCCCTTTCATTTAGTGAATGCTTTTGCAGCGTGGTCATCACATTTTCGTCAAATTTCACAAATTCAAATGTTCCAACAACAGCAAAATCAAAATAATCAAAATAATATTAATGGAAATTTAAATAATATTTTTAATAACAATTTTAATAATAATAATTCCTCAAATTTTTTTACAAATTTTTTAAATGAAAAAAATTTATTGTTGGAAGAAAATGAAAAAAAGCGAAAGCAGCGACAACGAAAAATGACTCCACCAACGCCAAAGAATACTTTACCTTCATCTTCATTAAATTCAAATTCAACAGCCACAAGTGTCATAGTGAAATCAGAAAAATCAGTGATACCAAATATATCTGTAACGACGACACCATTGATAACCGAAAAAGATTTTGTTTTTACATGCGGCAAATGTGGGAAAGCTTATAACTCGCAGGCCGATCTCGAAGTAAGCCAAAAAAAAATCACAAAAAACTTTATAATGAACAAAAAAAATATTTTAGCATCACGTTCAAGGCCATTTAGCTGCAATTGCAATTAGTGGAGAAAAGCAATTTATTTGTAAACAATGTGGCAAAACTTTTAAACGTTCTTCAACTTTGACCACCCATATGCTAATTCATAGTGACACTCGACCATATCCATGCGAATATTGTGGAAAAAGATTTCATCAAAAATCTGATATGAAAAAGCATACTTATATTCATACTGGTAAGTTACTGTGTTCCATAAAATCCTAAATTAAGAAAAAATAGTAACAAATTTTCGCAAAATATTGAATAATTTTAATTACACTCAATTTTTTCACTTTTCAAAAAAATATGCAACTTTAAAAAAAGAAAGTAACAAAATTTGAAAAATATTACTAAACTTTGATTGCTGTCATTTTTTTTATTCTTATAGAAAAAAATATTAACACTTTTCTGCACTTTTATTTTTTTTTTACTAATTAAATCTCAAAAGTGAAAAATCGCAATAAATAAATGCCAATCACAAAAAAAAATTTCAATTTTATTTTTGCCTTCGAGACAAAAGTCAAATTTCTGCTGCGCTTTTATTTTGTTTTGTTTTTCGAAACAATAAAAGGGAAATGGTCAATTGAAGCCAATTCATCTCTTTTTTATTTTTTCTCTCTCTCCCGTCAACAACCAAATGACAGAGCTTTTAGGGTTCCGTGTAATATTATTCAAAGAATCACTGAAAAAAAAGGCAAAAATTGCTTTCACTAACATGGGCAATATGCCTTTAAGGGAGACAAAGCAGAAAAAAAATATATTATGTAGGAAGAATTTTTTGATTAATTTTTGCGACAAATGCAATGACAAATATATTTCCATAAAAAAATAAAAAAATTTAAGTTTTGGGGAAATCATTTTAACTATTTTTGGTATTTTAAATCAAAAATAAAACTTAAAGCAGTTGGACCTGAAATTAATCTAATCTTTCTTTAATCAGCACTGGCGGAGATTTAAAATGGATAAAAAAAATACTGAAATTTTCTTGACGTTAAGGTTAATGGAAATACATGAGAAGGAAAATGAGAGCAAGATTTTTGAACAATAAATAAATAATTTTGATTACTATCAAAATATAATGAAAAGGGGAAGGAGAGTAATTATTATTAAGCAATAAATCACAATTTTTAGTTACTGTACCTTTAAAATAAACTTGTCTCACGATATCGTTTTTGTTATTTTAAATAATCTTTTTTTTTTTCAGGAGAAAAACCTCATAAATGTGCAGTGTGTGGAAAAGCTTTTTCTCAATCTTCCAATCTCATTACCCATACTCGAAAACACACAGGTTATAAACCATTCGCATGCGAAGTGTGTGGAAGAACATTTCAACGTAAAGTCGATCGTCGACGCCATACAGAAACTCATCATCCTGAAACCAAACCTCCGACGACGACGACAAGTTTTACTTCGTTGAGAGAAGATTCACCTCCGGCATCTGGAATCGATTTAGCTGCAGCATTTAAAAATAATGAAATTTTATTTAAAAGTGAAGCAATCGATAATAACTCAATTAATAATAATAATTTAAATTTATTTTCGCACCATTTTGGTGTAGTTGATTTACTTCCTTCTATGATGTTATCCTCTTCATTTCAAAGACAACAACCTACATCCTCCTCACCTTCTCCATTATCCCCAGACGATGATGCTGATGTTTTAAATCTTTCATCAAAGCCATGATTTTTAATTTTTTTAGAAATTTGAAAATTTGTTTTAAAAATTACACATACCAAACTATTTTTGTTGTTATATTTTTATAATGATAGTAACTAAAAATTTTAATTTATTGTTTAAAAAAAATTACTATTTTTATAACAATAATTAAACTTTGAGATTTATTGTCGATAAATAGTTACTCTCATTTTTACACCGTAATTTTTAAAGCATTTTTATACTTTCTCAAAAGTATACTTATCAATTTTTTTTCTTTATAAATCTCAAAAGAATAATTCCGGTGTTTTAATTCCATATTATTTTTTTTATTGTGCAATTTTTTTCTTTCTTTGTTTCCATTTTTTTGCTTCGTTAAAATATTAACTTTTCGATTAATAAATATTTTTTTGTGCTAAAGAAAAAATAAAATAAAGCTTTATCTCCTATAAAAAACTTCCATCTTCAATTTTTTTGTTACATTTTTAAACTCTTATTTTTTTGTGAGGTTGAAAAAAAATTTAGATATGCATCGAGTTTGTGCGTGAGTGGAAGAAGAGTTTGGTTTTTTTTCTTGTTCTCGAAAATGTCTCTTCTTTTTCGAAGCTTGATGCTTCTGGAATAATAATTCCTTTCTCTTTCTTCCTTTTTTTCCATTCCGTGCAATGTGATTACCCGACTTTCAAAAAAAGATATTGCTTCCAATGGCGTTGCAAAGAAAGAAAGCTTCGGTGTAAACTTTTATTTTTCTTATTTTTTATAAAAAATGCGCAAAAATGGCTTTTTTATTATTTTTTTCTCATCCATAAATATTCGAAAAGAAGAAACCACAATCCAAGCAAGCGACAGTCAAAGACGACAATGAAGGAGTAAAAATGTGGGGTAAAGCATATTGTGGGATGTCACCGGGGGATTTGCTGCTTATATTATTTTCTTAAATAATAAGAAAAGAAAGTCAAGAATAAAAAGAAGATGCCATTGGTGGTGGTTGTGGTCATTGTTGGTTAATTTCTAGTAGTTAAAAAAATTTGTGGATGAGAAGAACAAAAGATGATTTTGGAATTCCCTGTCGTCGTCGTCGTCAAGTTTTTTTAGTTTTTTTTTGATGGCCAACAGCCAACAACCAAATAGCATCCCAATTATGTATTTTTTACGGTGGTGAATTTTAAGTCAGTCTAAAAAACACAGAAGCCAAGAGAGACAAGAGACAAAAAAGGAAGCAATGCATTCGTTAAAAAAAATAAGAGATGGAAGATATATAGAAAAATGAATGAAATAAAAAAGCAAAAAATGCAAAAGAGAAAATGATTACGGTAACAGAAAAAAGTGACTAAAAATGCATAATAAGTTTTCTTTGTTTTTTAAAATTTTGATTCTCTTACAACTGCCTTGGTTATTTTTTTATCCGTTTTGCTTTCCTAAATTTTTATGTGGCTCAGATTAATTAAAAACTTAATCCTGTCTTCTCTTTTTTTTTCCAAGTAAGTTTTATTTTGCATTCTTTTTTTTTTTTGCTTTTTCATTTGGCAGGCATGTCATCAGTCGTCGTCCCGTCGTTTGGTTGTCGATTGAGAGAAAGGTTTGTTGTGAATGATGCTCCTCTTTTTCTCCTTTTTTAGTTGAAACAAAAGAAAAGAGAAAAGTAACAAAAAAAGAGAGAAGAGTTTTTAATCGGAAATTCATGTCATCGTCGCCGTCCAACCAAAGAAAAAAAATATGGCAAAAACATGAAACGCAAGCAAGGGAGTCAAAAAGTTTAAAAGCAAAAATTTGAGGGATTTAATTATTTTTATTTTTGTTTAATGTTCGCGCCAAAAAAAGCGTTAAATCAAAAACCTCATTTGTCTATTTTTTTTAGCAGTGGCACGAAACTAAAAAAATGAAACATTAAAAGTTTTATAAATGGATTTTTTCATGCTTTTTGAAAAAAAACATTTATGATGGATGGCTGAAAATCATTAAGCAAGCAATAGTTACAGATTAATATTTTGGCTCACCAAGAAATGTAAAATGTTTTTAAAAGTATTAAAAAATAAGGAATCTATGGGTTTTTTAAATCTTTTTTCACAAATCTCAAGCTATCTTAAAAAGCATCCATAATTAAATTTTCCATTGATAAAGTTAGCAACAGAAAAAAACAATCTCAAAATCTTTACAAAAAAAGGAAAAGAAGAAAAGATTGCTTTTTTTGAAATCTGTATTTTCTTTGTAAAAAACGAGAAAGATCTTCAGCGATGAGACAAAGCTGCTGCGATTTATTCAATCTTTTTTTTCGTTGCGTCATTTGGGAAATCATTTATTTCGTGTTTTAAATCTTTTTTTTTGACTCAATTTTCTAACCAATCTAAAACATTTCTTTTTTTTTTCTAAACTTCATCATCAAATTTTAGGCAAGTAAATATTTAATTCCAAACCAAAGTTACTATTACTTATTTTTCGAAAAGCCTTTCAATCAAAAATTTATAAAAGCAAAAATATAAAAATATTTTGTAGGATTTATTCAAGCATAACCTTTTTTTCATTTTCGCCGAAGCTACTGCTAGGAAAAATAACAACTTTGACTGAACGAATATATTTAAGTTTTTAAAAAAAAGTAATCTTTCAAGCTTTTTTAAAAAAACTTTAAAAAATTATTGAAAACAAAAAAGTTGTCTCTCGTAATGCATCATTTAATTTCTTGGTGGGCTTACAAAAATAAAAATAAGAAAAAGCAGACGATTTATGAGGCAACAAAAAAATTTATTTTATTACTGATTAATTATTTTTGCTTTGGCTTTTTTTTTGTGTAAAAAATCATAAAACTGCGATGTCAAAAATAGGAAAGAGAAAGAAAATTAAAATCTCGCGTGTTTCATTCTTTCTTCATTTTTTTGTTGGCAAATTAATATGCAAAAAATTAAAATTAGTAAAGATGATGGGAAATAAAAAAAACCCTAGCGAGAGAAAGAAAATGATGGAATGATGAGACGAAACTGAAAAAAGCTGTTGCTTGCTCCTGCTGTTGTTGGCTCATAACCACCCGTTGCGTTGCGCAACTGTCATTTTTCATTTAAGTTAAATCTTTCATTTTTATAAACCTAAAAATGTTGCGCAAAAAAACAATAAAAAAAGGCAAAAAACGAAAATAGTTGAGTTTCATTAACATAAGTCCGTTTCAAATCTTTTTTAAATGCTTAAAATTATAATTATTAAAACCTCTTCCTTTTGAGAATAATTAGCCATTTTTTCATCTCGCTCGATGGATGAGTATTTTATTATAAAATTGTTAGTTTTTTTCTTTCATATTTCTTGGAGTTTTTTTGATTGAGGATAACATTTAAAAAAATAAAACAAGATTTATTCATTTTTTAAACTTCCAAAAATTCAACAAAAAATATATTTAAAAAAAACAATAACAAATATTTTGGGTCTTTTTTATTTCAACAAATCCATGCCTTCCTTTGCATTCCAATGAGCCAAAAGTTTCACTTGAAAATGGGATAATTTGTGGTCCAATAATTTCAGGATTTTAGCTTGATCGGGTGTCAATGTATCGCCTGCTTTGCATACACTGAAATCTTCAATAAGTGAAACTTCGCCCTTTTCCAATTTCGTTGGCATTCCAAGTTTACGAAGTTGGGGTTCAATGGAAAAAGGAAATTCAGGCAATGGACCTTGTTCAAGCGAAATATCCACATCCACTTCTTGTCCAGCTCGAGCATAATCAATTTCAGAAAAATCATTAAAAAATCTTAAATTTAGAATTTAAAAAATATTTGAAGCTTGGGTAACAAAATATCCTTACTTAATAACCTTCTTTTTAGTTTCATTTGTAAACATTAAACCACATTGGCCTTTAAGAAGTTGGCTAACTTTATGTAAGCCTTCTGCTTTTTCTGTGGCTACATCGCGTCCAAGTGCAAAAGCCATTAAAGTATTTTTACCAAAAAAGAATCTCGAATTTCCTTTAAATTTTTGTCGAATCTAAAAACCAAAAATTGGTTAATATGTTTAGAAATTAAGGCTTTTAGGAACTAACCTCAGTCATTTTTGTTGATCTCATGAAACCAATGGAATATACAAAAATATTTTTATATTCTCCTAAAGCCTCTTGAATTTGATTGATAATGGTTTTCTTATTTTCTTTTGTTCTCTTTTTAACTTTTGAAAGGGCAACTAAAAAACAAATTATTAAAATTACATACATGGAATTTTTCAAATGGAATATAGTCATGGAAGCAAGCTTGCTGGGGAAACTTTTTAGGCATAGCAACAACAAAAAAATCACTTACTTTCTTTATCACGTCTGGATTTGGGCATGGCTACTAGTTATTGGAGAAATAAAGTTATAAATAAAAACAAAATAGTCTCTAGCTATTCAATAAATAGCTATAGAAAAAGAAATTAGTTAAGAAAAAATTGTAAAAAAAATGGGAGGTTTACTTGTCAAAAAAATAATGAAACGCATAATCAGGAACTTTCGTGGTGATGGAAAAATTAGGCGTTGAGCAAAAACAATTGTTCATACATACTTCTCTCCTTAGTGAAAAAAAGGCAATTGTTAAAGTAAAAATACTCATCACCAATAAACTTTATGAAAATCAAAGAATTTGTTACAAAATTGATACATAGCTTTAATTCAATATGTACATCATCCATTGACATTAGCAATGGCAATGATATTGTCATCTACGACTGCAAAATTTGTGAGAGAGAAAATGAATATGTAAATGCATAAGTATCAATCAACCAAACAAACTACTAACTTGATTCAAAAAGTTTATTCACAAAAGCATAAATACATACAAAAAAATAAACATAACATTATTCAAAATAATACAAAATTAATCCTAACAAAAACAATATACAAATTACATTCATATCTCAACAAAAAGATTTTTGTAAGTTTCTCGTAAATCCTTCTTTTGAATCTTTCCAAGAGCATTTCGAGGCATTTCTTTCAATGCGAACACTTTCTTCGGCACTTTGTATGGAGCAAGATTGCTTTTGACTGCTTTGATAATGGCCTTTTCAAATTCTTCATCGGTTAATTTTTCACCTTTCTTGCTTTTAACTGCAACAGCAACAACAGCTTCACCAAAATCAGGATGAGGCGCAGCAATAATGGCTCCTTCTTGGACTATTTCAAGATCATCGATAACATCTTCAACTTCTTTAGGGTAAACATTTAAGCCGCCAGAAATGATCATATCTTTTCCTCGTCCCATGATGTACACATAACCTGAAAATAAGGAATTAGTTTATGAGAAAATGTCTTTTTAGTCCAAATCAAAGTGAAAAACAAAGAGTGGTCAAAATAATGATGTAAAACTAATTCATACCATTTTCATCAATTCTTGCAACATCACCAGTAATAAACCATCCATCCGATGTAAATTCTTGTTTGGTTTTCTCAGGTAGGTTCCAATAACCTTTAAAAACACTTGGCCCTTTGTATTCCAAAACTTCATCTTTGTTAAGCCGAATTTGAACGCCAGGTACAGGATGACCAACAGAACCAGGAATTCGTTTAGATTCTTCATAAGGATTTGAAGTTGAAACCAAAGCTGAAAAAGAAACGTTACAAAGATTTGTAGCAAAGTTAAAGGTGTTACTCACTTTCAGTCATACCATATCTTTCAAGAATGGGAATACCAGTAAGTTTCTTGAATTGAGACCAACTATCAGCGCTTAAAGGAGCAGATCCACTAACAAACACTCGAATATTTTTCACGACATCTTTTGAGAAACGTTCATCATGGGTTAATCGACTGAAAATGATCATTAACAATTGAAGAATGTGTCTAAAAGACTCACTGAAAATAAGTTGGAACACCCATCATAGCTGTAGCTTTAGGTAACCATTTCAAAGCATTATCAATAGAGAATTTCGGTTGCCAAATAAGTGGTGATCGTGTAATCAAACTGCAATTTGTTGAAATAAACAAGCCTAAAAAATAGAGTGGTTAAAGCAAACAAAAGGTAATGAATCTAACCATGAATATGATTGCTTGGAAGAACATGATATTGAACATCGTTGCTTGTAAACTTCCATATATCTGCACAAGTTTCAGCATTGGCTGTAATTCCACCATGAGTTATCATAGCCCCTTTTGGAAGCCCTGTAGTTCCAGAAGTGTAACATACACATGCGATATCACTTCCATCAACGTTTTCAACATCGTGCAAAGGTTTAGCATTAGCGGAATCTTTAGCAAGAGATTTCTCATCAATGATATGTTTAATTGAATCACGAAATGATTGATCATTCTCTGGATTGCACGTAACAAGAACATGAGGTTTTGAATCCTAAAATAAAGAACAGATTAGTAATGTGTTTGTTTCAATTTCAAAATGACAAAAACGAGCTTATAGCATAGTTCTTTAACATCGAATGTCCCAAAACAATCTTACATTAACAAAATGATTAGTTTCTTTTTGAAGATAACCAGGATTAAGCGGAATGAAAATGGCACCAATACGAAGAGTTGCAAAATAAAGTGCAAGGTTATCAATATTTTTTGAAGTTCGAGCAATAAGACGATCACCTTTTGATAAACCAAGTTTTGATGTTAAAATTGAAGCATATTTTCCTATTTTATCATTGAATTCTTTGAATATTAGTGAGCCATTATCAGTGATGAGAACAGTTTTATTTGCATAATCTGATGAATCTGTGGCTTCATGAAATCCAGCAGCTCGAGCAAAATTGGCGCCACCACCAGCCGATGCAAAACGACGACATTCACGCGAGAAGCGACTTAACATTATTGAATCATGAAAATTTGTTGTTGTGATTATTAAAGCAACGAATAAAAAAGAAACAAAATGAAGCAAATAACCCGCAAAAAGCATTGGATTTTATTTAGTCAAAGAAACGCGCGATTCATTTAAAATTCTAAACATAGTTGTTGCTAAAACACAAAATAACAACGCGAAGGTAATTACAGACTTTTTTAAACTCAGAAAGATGGATAGGTGATTATCAAGAAGCTAATTTTTTGAGATTTGTAAAAAAAAGCAATCCAAGAAGAAGAAAGAAAGCAAAGGTGATTGGAGCCTGAATGTCAGAATTTCTATGGGAATACAGTATTTTCGCTGCGTAACATAGCATCACCTTTAAAAAAATCAAATATATTTACTCAAACTAAAATTCTTCATATTTTTTTTCTTTATCTGTTTTTCATAGTTTACAAAGATAAAAATTTTCAAAGATAAAGATAAAGAATTTTTTGGAAATGGAAAAAACCTTTGAAACTAAAAAATCTTCACTGATAAATGCGCAAATAAACTCAAACAATCAACTTCTTTTTTATATATTTTTATTTAATTAATATTCCTAATAATAAATAAGGCAATACACCCGAAATATAAAATACAATACAAAAAACAAAGTAAAAATAAATAAATTAATTAATTTAACCAACAAACAACAAAGATATAAAAAAGAAAATAATAAACGACGACGGGCGTAGCCAATAACAAGAAAAAGATCAAAGAAGAATAAAATAAAAAGTTGAGGGTGGAATAGTAGCAGGTTAGGTTCCAATCATTTGATAAATGCTGGTTGTAGTTTGTTTTCAACAATAAAAGTTGATAAGTTTTATTCGGCCTTTGCGTTTCTGAAAAAGGAAAAAAACATTTTAATCAATAAGTTCAAAGTGATCAACAAAAAAATTATTAGTATGTTTATGGGTAGCAAAAAAAGAAAGGGATGATAAAGAAATTTAAACGAAGACAACGACGATGACAAACCTTCGAGTTTCGTTGAGCGAACGAAGTAATTTATTACCACAAATAAATGTGGGAACAGCAATAAGTGCAAGATATTTAATGGTTTCAAACATATCCAAATGGCACCAAAAAACGAAATAAAGCCCAAGGATTCCAGAAAGGCCAGCATGGAAGCCAAGGGACCATAAGGAAATTTGTACGTTATTGAAATTAACACCAATTGTAAGCCACTAAAAAATTAGTTTTAAATATTTCTAAAAGCCACAGTAACCCTCCGATAACTAACCATAATGATAAGAATAGCCATTGGAGCAAGACAAAGAATGGTGAATGCATCAGAAATTAATTGAGGAGGACGTTTTTCAGGTTCACGAAAATGATGTTTAATTTCAGGTAAAGAATCATAATTAACTATTTGAGATTTTTTTACTGTTGTTCCTGATGAAGGATTTGCGGCAATTGGGGAAGCATGATGAATTTTAACATCAGCAAAATTCCAATCAATGGAATTTACAGCCGTTGCATCGCCAATGATTAATCGAATATTATAAAGTCCATCAAGGTGGCCGAAAGTTTTTCCTTGTGATTTCATATCCTACAAAAAAATATATGTACATATATGGGTTTTAGTTGTTTGTTCACTTTCTATTCCTCCTTCCAAATATCTGAGCAGATTTGTGAATTTTTATATATATAAAACTTACAATTTCTGCGAGATAAGTTTTAGTGCCAGTTTGAGGTTCAGCAATGAAAATCACTTCTCGACCTGTTTCTTTATGAACAAAAGCAATAAAAACTTGTTGAACAAGAATGGATTGTTTAATATTTTCATCTTTGATATCAAAGGTAAGATGAACCTTTTCATTTTTATCAACCTCATGGACTTTAGTATCTTTGGTGTTGATTTTTATCCTGCAAAAAAAACCAACAAATGAAAGTCATCCTTTAATTCCATCTTCAGCTCAGAGATAAGCAAAAGAAGAAGAAGAAAAAAGACTTACGAAGTCGATGATGGAGTTTCATTACTTTTGTAAACAGCAAATTTAATATCTTCCAAGGATAATTTAACTTTGGTAGTTGTTTTTGTTGGTGTTGCTGCTGTGCCACCCTGCTTTGAAGCTGTTTGGCCAGCAAAAGCTGCCACGAATAAGGTAAAAATGAAAATCGTCGAGGAAATATGCATTTGATGATTCTAAAAAATTTGATAGGTTTAATATTTTTTTAGATAACGGAAGATACAAATATTTTTACAAAACCTAACAAAAAAAATTTTTCTTTGAGCTTCCTCTCTATCTACGTTGCCAACGCCACGAATATTTATGGCCATCACCCTGAAACTCAGGGAAAAAATCGTGAAAAGAGTATGACTAGCATTTCCTCTTTTTTGTTGTATGTATGCTTTGCTTTTTGATTAAATGATATGCTGCTGGCACTCCCTTTTTTCTTTCATTTGTACAAAATAAGATTTCGATGGTAGAAATTATCACCCAAAAAATTACAACTAAACTCTTTGAGCTTTAAGACATTAGCCCCATAAGGTTCAGTTGCTTATTTTCGTCGTCAAAAAAAGAAGGCTAAATAGTTAGTCGAAAAAGTACTTGCTTTTCTCGTTTCTGAAGCCATTTTTGTTCGTTAGCTAACAAAAAGGATATTAGAAAAGTGACATAATTTCTTTTGATATGAGAATAGCAACATTTCATATCTTTACAAGTTATAACCTCTACCACATCGAAGGCGTACGCCCATTTCCCCGAAAAGACACAAGCTCGAAAAAATAATAAGCTCGAAAATGTGTATTACGACATAACCCCGAAAAAACAAAAGCTCGAAAAAAATAACCTCGAAAGTCCCTTATCTCGAAAAAAAATAACCTCGAAAACCCAAAAGCTCGAAAAAAAATAAACTCGAAAGTCCCTTATCTCGAAAAATTAAATGCCCGAACCCGCAAACATTAAGAGACTAAAGGAAAATTTTCATAAAAAATATAATTTCGATTTAACATTGCAAATTATTTTAAGTTTTCCAATTCATTAGGAAAGCCTATGTATCGTTAAATATGAGGCAAGGGACATGCGAGTATGAGAAAATGTATTACTGATAAAGTGTTCCTAGAATGAATATAACCTAATGGACCATTTATGAGTCATGAAATTGATTCAGGAATTAAACCTGTTGATCCAAAGGAATGTTATCTTCAATAAAAATATGGCAGAGAACATGAACGTGGAAGAATAATGGAACGTTTATAAAGTGTTCCAGTAATAACTATAGCCACATTGGGCAAGCCTGAGCCACAAGTGAAGACATAGACTTAGCTCAATCAACCATTCCCAATAGATTATGTGGAAGAAGGTAGGACACTTCGTTATGAAAAATCGTTAAGTTCCATAGTAAGTACCCAAAACATTGAAACACCTACTTTTTTCATAGGTATATACAAATTTTACTGGTGTAATTTAGGATCTGGTTAATGTTTTACTATTAGGATTGGGAATATGAGAATTGAAAATTTGTATAATTATTAAAAAAAATCTTCTTTCTTGCTATGCTAATAAAAAGTCTTTCTTTTTTACATATGTAAATTAAAATAAAATTATGCAAATTATCCTTTATTTCTCTTCAGTGGCCATCCATCCTTACATACAAGTGAATCTTATAAATAACTTTCAAGTTATTCGCCATAATAAACAAAAATTCTAATTTTTATACAAATTTTCCATCCTCTCTCTCATTAGCAAAACATTAACGAGATCCTTGATTACATAGTTATGAGAATTTATGAGAAGATTCCATGTAGCAAAAAATATCTTAAAATTTTTGACATGAGTTTCTCCTTTATACTTTACAATAAAGTAAGACGAATGGTAAATTTTATATTCAAATGACCGCATTAACTATTTGTTATATTTTCTCTAACTAATTATGGACTTATGCTTTTCAAAGTCCAACTTGGTTGATCACAATAAATCACTTGTTATCCATATGGAAAGCCTATGTATGGTCGATAGTGATTCATAGTGAAAGGCTATGGATGGTCGAAACACTCTTTCACCTTTGAAAATCAAAGGGAGACATTCGGTTGTTAAATCTTAATTTTCGAGATTTTGTCTTTTCGGTAACATGAAATTTCGAGCATATGACCTTTTTCTCATTTTCGGTGATCTTGATTTTCGAGCTTATGGCCTTTTTAACAAATTCGGGGATGTGTCTTTTCGATGTTATTTTTTTCGAGCTTATTATTTTTTCGAGCTTATGTTTTTTCGGGGAAATGGGGTGTCGCCCACATCGAAACCTTTTTATTACAAAATACATTTAACTTTATTACAAACATACATTAATTAACTAGACAAATAAAGAGAACGAAGTAGCTTGTTGCCACAAATAAATGTTGGAATACCAAGAAGTGAGAGATACTTGAGTGTATTGAACATATCCAAGTGAAGCCAAAAAACGAAGTAAAGCCCAAAGATTGCAAAAAGACCAGCATGAAAACTGTTGTGTATCGGATGATACAGACAAATTCACAATAGAGAGATTTAACGTAGTTGACAGCAGAGCTGCTATTTATTGATTACTGAATGAACAAACAAACAAAACAGAGGAAGGCAAGATGCTTTGGCGAGGTGCCATTCAATGTTACTGAATGTCACTGAATGGCAGACTATTGTGCAATGGCGCATATTAGAATAATGGCGCATGGACACAACATTCCTCCCCACTTATAAGAAAGCTTAATACAAAGCATCTAACAGAGGCTAGAGAGGCTAGTGGTAGGCAAGGCAGAAATTGAGTTGAAGTTCTTGACGAGCCATAGGAATTGAGCTTCTTGAGAGATAGTTGAGGATCATGAGGAGCAAGAGCCAAGGTTTCAGGAGCATTTGTTGAGCGATCATGAGTTGAGATAGAGCATTTGTTTAGAACGAGCAATTCATCAGCAGAGGTTGGATCAGGAGGATGAACATTCGAACGTTGATGGAGCAGAGCAACGGCATCAAAAATACGCCTACAACCCATACCTTTCAGTGCAAGATACGGTTGTGAGTTACATCCATTGTTCCTTTCCCTTCCCAAGAGAAGAGTTTGATGAAAGTGTTCATTTTTGATAGTAGTCATCGGAGTCGAGGCGGCATCAAGAGCATAGGACCATCGAGCATTGAGACCATGTACAGCAGAAGTACGATGTGAAATAGGTTCACAAGCATGTGCGACAGAGGCACTTCCATGGGCTATAGGCGCACGAGCATGGATAATAGAAATAGTTGAATTTGATCTTGAGCCAATAGTTGGAACATGAGACATAGGAGGTTCATGAGCATTAAGCGTCGCAAAATCATGTGCAATAGGTGCATAGGTTGATTCAATAGAACAGACATCAGACTTGATAGAGTAAGTTGAGCTGGAATCATCGGCAGAAGCACAGCATTGGCTATTAGCACCAATATAGATAGCATAGGTTTGGTTTTGAGCACCAAGAAATAGAGTAATTGATAGCATCAAAAACATAAGCATGAGGATTTGCATCAAGGAAGAAGCAGCATGGCATTGGGAAATAGCACCAAATGAAGATGTGTTTCTGTTAACACGACCATGAGCATAAATTTCTTTTTGATCAGCAAAGCACATACAGATAGGAGGATCAATAGGTGAATCCATAGTAGCAGAGGCATCAGAAAGAGGATTCTGAGAAATAGCAGCGGAAGTTGCAATAGGAGTAACATCCATAGAAATAGATTGTACCATAGGCATCGGCACAATTGGATCAAGTTCAGAGGAAGTTGATTGAATCATAGATAGAGGACGAAGGTGTTCGTTGAGAGCGGCATCAGGAACAATAGCATCGTCAGGAGGCGAGTTGATAGTGATGTCACATAGGCGGACTTCAGATAGTTTGAAAGCGTTGTAAATGTTTACACCAAGGAGAGAAGTTTGAGTGTCAGCAACATGGAAAAGGATGTTTTGAGATTCATCATTTAAAGTTGTTTTAGCCCAGAAGGATCCTTGCAGGTGCAGAGCATTATGACCAACGGCATTTGCAGTGGAGGCATTACCAGTTAGAGAAGGCGAACCAATAGATGCATAGTCAGCAAGAGTCAAGACAGAGAGATGAGAACCAGTATCCAAGATGGCAGTGAGAGGCTTCTTTTTGATGAGAACTTTCACCATAGGCAGTGGAAGAGCTTCAGGCACAAGAAAACTTGAAACATTGTTAGCAAAAAAGCTGTAAACATTGCTTTCCTTGAAATGAACCTTCTTTTTACCATGAGCATGTTTAGGATTGGACGGTGGTTTTTCACAGAATTCACGAAGATGACCAGAAGTTTTGCAGTTTGAACAGTAGGCTAGAGGTTTAGGACAATCACGGCGCCAGTGGTCTCCATTGCAGTTAAAACAAGGAGTTGGTGGTTGCAGAGGCTTCTTGTGATGATTTTGTTGATGTCTCTTTCCACGAGCAGGAGGTGAAATGTCTTTGACATAGTTGACAAAAGGTGAGGCTTCAGGCAGCTTTTGTTCACGTTCAGTTTGGATCATGTTGAGGATAGTTTCTTCACATTTTGCAAGTGTAGTCATCGGATTCTCGGTTAGCATATCAAGAATTCGTTTGCGAAAAGGAGCAAGATCATGGCTTTGCATAGACATCAGGAGAGATAAGGTATTGAGTTCGTTTATAGTGAAGATATCAGGAGCAAAGGCGTCTGAAGTTTCTTGAATTCTAGAGATGAACTCAGAAATAGGTTCGTCGTCATGCCCCTTCCACACCATTTGAAAACGAGCATATCTCTTCGCAAAGATAGATTCACTTCGATCGAATAGTTTGATCATGAGCACTTTGAGTTCAGCAGTTGATTTGACATCGGCAATGGTGAGAGGAAGTAAAGCCTTGACTACTTTTCGATATTCAGTATCATCCAGAGCAGAGAGGATCAATCCAACTTGTTGTTTTGAAGATGTACCAGGACGAAGATCAAATTCGGTATCAATACGACCAAACCAAGTTGCAGCACAATCGGCACAGGCAGGATCATAGTTGAACTTAGGCAGACGAGGTAAAGAATGAAGCGACTTACCAAGAGTTGGATCATTTGCACCGGTGTTGACATTGGATTTGACTTCTAACATAGCTTGAGCCAAAGCTTTGTAATCAAAAGGATCAATCAGAGGAGGATTTGCAGAGGCATCTCCAGCACCAGCAGCATTGATATCCACAAGACGAGCAAGAGATTTCTTAGCGGAAAGTGGAGTTGTGACCATTTTGAACTTGAACGATTTGAGTTTGCGTAGAGTTGAACCAATAGGCAGGAACAACGGCAAAGACGAAAGTTGACCAAAGGCAGGAACTTGAGATTTTTGAGATGATCAAAAGCACGAGCAGAGGCAGCGGCACCAGAGAGATAGTTGAAGTGTTGATCCAGAATGGAGAGCAACAGCAGAAAGGAGCAGATAAGAATCCACTCGTCACCACTAAATTTGTTGTGTATCGGATGATACAGACAAATTCACAATAGAGAGATTTAACGTAGTTGACAGCAGAGCTGCTATTTATTGATTACTGAATGAACAAACAAACAAAACAGAGGAAGGCAAGATGCTTTGGCGAGGTGCCATTCAATGTTACTGAATGTCACTGAATGGCAGACTATTGTGCAATGGCGCATATTAGAATAATGGCGCATGGACACAACAAAAACCAAGCGACCATAAGGATAATTGAAATTTGTCGAAGTTTAGACCAATTGTAAGCCACTAAAATAGTTTCACCGTTAATCATAAGGTAAAGTAAGGAAAAACATACTACAACGAAAAGAAGAGCCATTGGAGCAAGACAAAGAATAGTGAATGCATCAGAAATTAATTGAGGTGGAAGTTTTTCAGGTTCACGAAAATTATGTTTGATTTCTGGTAAAGGTTCATAGTTGACTATTTGAGATTTTCTTACAGGAGAAACTTTTGACGAGGAAGGTTGTTCTTCTGCAAATGCAACAGCTGCAAACAAAGTTGAAAGTAAAAGAACCAAACGAATATGCATTTGAGACCTGAAACGTAAAATTTAGAAATGATTATGAACGCGAAAGTGACAAGATTTATTAGAAGCACGAATAATAAAGCTAAAAAACAGAAAGAGCATCCAAAGATTTGATTGAGATTCATCGACGAATAAAGTGCTTCTGCGTTAAAATGTCAGATGTCAACGCAACGCATTTTGCCAAAAAGCAAACTTGGCTGTTTTGCATCGACAAAAACAAAAAATGCGATTATTGTTTTGCTCTGTTTTTGATTATTTGGTCAATAAAATCCTAAAACTGCGTAGATCATCTTCTTTCATTCTTATTTTAGCTTTAAACCCTTCATGGTTAGCTATTATCTGTAATTTATCATCTTTCGTGTTTCAATCGCCCGCTTTTTTCTGTCTCAAACTATTTTGTATTTCTTACTTTTTATCGCTTTTGTTTTTCAGCCTCAAGCATACATAACTCGACTCATCTTCAAATAATCAATTTAACAACGACGACGACAACTTTTGAACTTCATCTTTATTATTGAAAAAAATGTCAAAAGAATTTTATTTTGTTATAATTGGCCATAATGATCAACCAATATTTGAAATCGAATTTCCTGTAGTTGATCCAAAGAAACGACGTGAACAAGATGTTCGGCATTTGAATCAATTTATTGCTCACGCTGCTTTGGATATCGTTGATGAACACGTAATACAAAATCAACAAATGTATCTCAAGGTATGCTTATCGTTTTCATCTTAGTTTTTGTTTGTTATAAGTGAATGTAAAAGACCTTCGACGATCATCTAGCAGCGTACTCTGCTTTACCTCAAACATTTTCCATATTTTCTGTTTCTCATTTTTCTGAATGTTACCATTATTTTTCTAATGTCTGAGAAAAAGATGACATTGCAAACTTTTCTGCTTTATGCATAAAACATGTGTAATGTCTTTTTTGGAGGACACATTTTCTTCTATGACATTTCCTTTTTTAAAATGCCAAACAACAACAAAGAGAGACTATTCTTTCACGCTTGCTTGGTGATTCATCATTTTTCAACATAGCTTTAACTTTGTCCTTTTTTTATGATGTTCATTGATTTTTCTTACTTTTCAGACAATCGACAAATTCAACGAATGGTGGGTATCTGCTTTTGTAACAGCTGGTCGGATGCGATTCATTATTCTTCATACCGTAAAAGCCGACGAGCAAATCAAACAATTCTTTCAAGAAATGTATGAAACTTACATCAAATATTCAATGAATCCATTTTATGAACATGATACTCCAATCAAATCTCCTGCATTTGAACAAAAAGCAATATATTATGGTCGAAAATTTTTGAATGTATGATTGTGATTTCGTAAGAAGCAAAATGTTACGGGTGCTTTGTGGAACGAATTTCTGTGATAACGAAAAGTGGCGTCATCATTATTGTGAATCATTTTTATTTCACTTTTATATATTTCACTTTTCTCTCAGCATGTTGTCTTGCTTTTTACTTGTTTTTCGTTTATTTTTTCATACTCTTTAATTTATTGATGTTGAAGAAAGGTAAATAAAATATTTTTGTTGAATGTCTGATTGATTTTACTTTGATTAAAAGACTAAAAAAACATGCGTTTGTTCGCTTTTTCTTATCTTCTCTCTTCTTTCGACTTTGTTGTTATGTTTCTTGTTTTTTGGTTAACGACTGAATACCTTTTTTCTCCTTCGTTATGTTTTTTTACTTGTTGTTTGCCGCCGCCACCATTTGCGCAAAAGTGTATCTAACCCATCGTTGCGCGTTTCCATTTCATTTATGTTTTATGCATACATACACCTTTATGTTTTTCAGTTGTTAGCAGCAGCAAAAGCAGGAGAGGCGTTTCTTTCCTTTTAGCTTATTTAGTGTTCATACATACATTTGAATCCCCTTCTTGCTATCATGTGCATTGTTTTTCATTTACTCCTTTGCGTTCTCTTACCGGTAAGTTGAGAAGCCACTCACTCCACTTTAGGTGTATTAAGGCAAAGTAAAAGTTATTTTTTGATTTATGACTTGCGCAAAAAAAAAAAATTGAGAATGGCGAAAGGCATTTGGATCTTTTTTGGTTTGGCTTTAACATTAATTAATAAAGCCTTTCGGGTGCATTTTCTTACTTTCTCATTCTTTCACAAAATCCTAAACAGAAACATTTCTTTCCCGCTCTCTCTCGCTTTTTTTATGACACTTTTTTTTATTAATAAAGCAAGCATCGCATCTCCAACTTTTCTTCACTTCTTTTGTGGCTCTTAAAAAGCTATCGATGCAACATATTCCCATAAGTCTAGTTTTTTGTTTTGTTTGTTTTTTAAAACTCCTCCCTTTACTTTCCCTTTCCTTTCTTATTCAATCTTTTTTATTTTTCCAGCCTTTAGCCGTATTGATTCAAGATGGTTGTTCAATCAATTTTTTGATCAATGTCATTTTAACTATATTAGGTTTGTTGTTTGTTATGCACCTACCGGTTAGGTATAACTTTTAATCGGGATGCTTGCAGGTTGGATTCCGGGGATAATTCATGCCATTTTTGTTGTCTATTATGGAAAATATGGTGGAAATGGGCCTCGACCTTTTATCATAATTGTTTAGCTTCTCCTTTCCTTTATTTTCGTGAACTACTAAGCAAAATATCTTTCTATAGTTTTTCTTTTTTTTGTTCCATTGATTTGGTCTAAAGATAATAGTAGCATTGCCAGTGCATTGAAAAAAATATCTTCCGTCATTGATGCTTTCTTTTTATTTTTGCTTTTACACATTGTGCTTGCTTTTTATGAGATTTTGAAATATCTCTATCGCGGTCCATAGACGTGGTATTATGATTCATTTTTGTTGATTGCCTTTTCCCTTAACTTTGTATTTAGCTTTTGTATTGATATATTAAGTTTTTAAATGCATTTCTCGATAAAAATACATACTACTTCCTTTGTTTGTGATTGATTCACCGAGATTTGATGCGTTTATGCGCGATGTTTACTTGTTTCGTGTTTGTTATCTTCATATGTATGCGTTTTTTGATTCCATTAACATTCATTTTTCAGGCATTATAATCCACTTCAAAAACTCAAGCTTGGACAAAGATGTGTGACTGTCTCCTTCTTCTTCTCTGCATTCTTTTCCCTCCAATCGCTGTTTTGATTCGTCGAGGATGTTCTGTCCAGTAAGTCAATGATCTTTCTTTTATTCCTGTTACTTACTTGATGTTTTTTAGCTTCTGCATCAATATCCTTCTTACGCTCCTTGGTCTCATTCCGGGCATTATCCACGCTGTTTACGTATGTTTCTTTGTTCAATAGTTGATTACTAATAATTACTTTTCTTAGGTTTGTTTCTACGATCATGGAGGCCGCGTTTAGCTGAAATGTCAACCATCAACTGAAGTTACTTAATATATTATTTTTTCCAGTTTTTGATGTTGTTATGCTTTAAATGCTTTTTTATTATTATACTTTTTTTATTGTATGACATTTGTGTTTGTTACAAATAAACTTTCTAAAATTTTAACTTGTTGTATTTTTGGTGGAAGATAGAGTCAATCTTATCTTTAGAGTTTGGGTTTACAGTAGATAGAAAGAATCAGTATGGATATATCTTTTCTGGTAGTATGGTTTGATCAATAAGATGGGAGAGAAGTGAAATATGTATGTAGCAACTATGGATATGATGTTACTGAAGTTTAAAGCAAAATCGGCTTTATTGACTCCTTTTTGATGCTTGTTTTAGTCTCACAAATTGCACAGACATATTTTAAAAGGTCCATAAAATGCATAAATTCCCATAAGCTTATTGAAGTCAACGTTGCAAAAAACGATGTCAACGTGGTTTCAGGCATAAAAAAAGCGACGATAAAAACAAATCTTTCTTCTTTCCTCTTTTTTTTTTGAGACTTTTTTGTTGTTGTTTGTCCGTCATCCTTCATCGCCGTCGTCATCTTTCCCATTTCCTTCAGCGTTTGTTGGCCAATGCAATAGAATTAATAGGAAGGAAGGAAAAAAAACGATTATCACTTTTTTGAAATCTCTTCTTCCATAAACTAAAAAAAATAAAATGTTGTAAAAAGGATTGTAGCATTTCAAACAACGACCACAAAAAAAATGCCACAATTACTTCATCTTCTTCGATCCGATGATGATCTTCCATTATTTGTTAAACCTAAAGTGCCGGATTCTTTTTCATTTACTCGGGTAAGTTATTATTATTTTGTTATTCGATAATGGCTTCTAAGATTAAAAATTCTTTATATTCCAAAATTGGTTTTTGTTTTTTAACATCAAAATTTTTTAGTTTTGGAGATCGCTACATCGAAAACAGCGATCATTTATAATAATTTTATGTTTATTTGTACTTTTGGGTTTTGCTTATACTCAACTTTATTCATTTTCAAATGTTATTGAATCAGTGGAAAATCAAGAAGCCGCGGCAATTGTTGCAAGGAATGAACAACAACGAAGAAGGCATGGAAAAATTATTGATTTTCCTTCACCAAATGAAAAAGGTTTAGAACAAGGTGATATACCACCTGAGGTTGGAATAATTTAATTATAAGTTTCACTGGAATATAAAGGAAATTAATTATAGGCGGCACAAAAAGAAGGTGAAGAAGATAGTGATGTAGCCAGCAAACATGAAAGTGAAGGAGATGTTGCAAAACTTGATCAAAATCAGCCTCAACAACAACAAGTTGTGGCTCAACCTGAATTTCCTAAATTTAAAGGTCCACAAAATGATCGACAAAAAGCGGTTGTGGCTGCAATGAAACATGCATGGAAAGGATATCGAGAATTTGCTTGGGGTAAAGATCAACTTATGCCCATTTCACAAAAATCACAAGAATGGATGAATTGTGGATTAACAATTCTTGATTCATTAGATACTTTATTAATTATGGGAATGGATGATGGTAAATAAAAAAATATTTCTGTAAAGCTAAAACCACAGACGATGTTTTTCAGAATTTAGTGAAGCTCGACAATGGGTTTCAGAATCCCTTGATTTTGATAAAAATCGTTTCGTCAGCCTTTTTGAAACCACCATTCGTGTTCTCGGTGGACTTTTAAGCGCATATCATCTCAGTGGAGATAAATTATTCCTTATTAAAGCTGAAGATATTGGAAGTCGTTTAATTGGAGCATTGGATTCTCCTTCACCCATTCCATTTAGCGATGTTAATTTACAAACTCGAAAAGGCAAACAACCTTCGTGGGGCGGAGAAAGTTCTTTATCGGAAGTCACATCCATTCAATTAGAATTCCGCGATTTAAGTCGAGCAATAAATAATGATACATATGAAAAAGCTGCTTTTAAAGTTTCGGAACATATTCATTCTCTTGGTTGTAAAGATCATCAAGGCCTTTGTGGAATGTTTTTATCTCCTATGGATGGAAAATTTAGAAGTAAGTACCTATATACAAAATTTTCGATTGCAAAAAATGCAGAGTCATAAAGTTGCAAAGTTTCAAGCTGCATTGAAATT
This sequence comes from Panagrolaimus kolymaensis, assembly GCA_028622995.1. NCBI lineage: Eukaryota > Metazoa > Nematoda > Chromadorea > Rhabditida > Panagrolaimidae > Panagrolaimus > Panagrolaimus kolymaensis. The sequence goes on along the minus strand of JAJQJQ010000049.1, from coordinate 1,889,130 downwards.
TCATCGTCTGCTTTTTGGTGCGATTACTAAACCTAATCTTTTTATATATAATAAAAGCCTTTTTGTTTATTTTTAGCTGGCACAACCATAACGCTTGGAGCTCGATCTGATAGTTATTATGAATATTTGCTTAAACAATGGCTTCAAACAGGAAAAACTATTCCATGGCTTCGTGAAGATTACGAGGAAGCTATGAATGGTGTAAAAAATCTTTTATGGCGTGAATCCATTCCCAATCATTATGGTTATCCTGGTGAATTATTGGGTGGCAAAACATTTTCCCCAAAAATGGATCATCTTGTTTGTTTCTTAGCTGGCACTCTTGCACTTGGAACCCAGAATGGATTCCCAATAGAACATTTAGAAATGGCAAAAAATTTATCTAAATCCTGTCGAGAAATGTATAGCACTTTAACAGAATTAGCACCAGAAATAGTTTATTTTAATGAACTTCCTGGAAAAAAGGAGGATATTAGTATTAAACCCTTAGATGCTCATTGTTTATTACGACCTGAAGCATTTGAAGCATGGTTTTATCTTTATCGAACAACCAAAGATAAACAATATCAAGAATGGGGTTGGGAAGCGTTTCAAGCTATCGAACAATTTGCAAAAGTTAAAAATGGTTATTCATCTGTGAATAGTGTAAAAAAAATTCCTGTTACATATCGAGATTTAATGGAATCGTTTTTTCTTGCTGAAACATTAAAATATCTTTATTTATTATTTTCTGATGATCAAAATGAAATTCCATTGGATAAATATGTATTTAATACTGAAGGGCATCCATTACCAATTTATGCAAATTAATTAAATGGAAAAATGAATGGTGAAAAACATTTTTATAAAAAAATATGCCAAAGTTATTATTAAATTTACTTTCTCGATATCTTTTTTTTAGTTATTTTTTTGTTTGATTTTGTTTTTATTTTCCGGGTAAATTACAATGAGTTTATTATATATAAAAAAGTTTTAAAAAAATAATAAAATAAAATCTTTATTAAAGACAAACAAGAGGCGGAGACGATGGACTCAAATAAAAAATAATCAACATGGTTTACCTTCTTTCATTATCAAATTTTTCACCATATAATTTTTGCTTTTCTTGATTATTTGCATCGTTAGTAGCTTGTTCGCTTGCTTTTGATATTAAATGAAATAATGAAGAAATAATATCATTTTTCTCAAAAAATCTATTTAAAATTGATAGAAAATTACCGCCATCTAAAAATGTTATTCAAAAGTGCTCACATTTGTTTACTAATTTTTGGAAGACATAAACAAAATTGATAATTAAAAATAAGTAAAGAAAAAATCGAACGCTTTTTTTGTTGTTGAAAACTACCTCTGCCATAGAAAATGGTTTGGTTCAAAGAAAGGCTATCGAAAAACAGAAAAACAAAAAAGTTTGATCTTTTTTAAAAGCCTTTTAAAACATTTCACGACATTCATCCATAATTTTTTTTAGTTTTTCTATCATGTAAATAAAAAATAAAAAGTTTACTTTACTAAAATATTTTGATTTCGGTAGACATAAATTCCTAAGAAGGATGCAAAACGAACACGGAAAAGCAAAGTAATCTACCGTTTTGAATATATTTTGTGTATGGATAAATCAGCGACAGAAATGAATATCGCTTGCTGTTGATTTTATTTCTTTCAACAAAAAAAAGATGTAATCTTAGAATTTTTAGTTTGGTATATTTATTTTTAACCAACTTTAACCAAAGCTGTTTGAGAATGTATGTATTTGTTTTTAATTGCAACATTTATTCGAAGAAAAAAAAATATGACTATGTTCCTTTTGATTAATAAATGCTTCTTGAATAAATGAATGAAAAAATCCATTTTCCACAATAATATTTATACAAAGATTAATGTTGTTGTTGTTTATAAAATATTTATTTTAGTAAAAAATAACAATACACAAAAATTTGGTTTATTTCATAGCAAAAAAGCCAAAAAAAAGAAAAGAATAATAATTAGATGATACATAAAGAATTTCATTTTTCCACCAAAAGTTTCTTAATTAACTTTGAATAAAATTTTTTTGGCTTTATTATTTAAAGCAAATGGCCCTTTTTTGATTCCACACTCTTACTTACATTAGTTTTTGCTCTCCTTTAAAATGTTCTTGGACAATTAAGTGTAAACCCATCAAATGTGCATAGTTATTGGAACTAATAGTAATAAGTTTTCGATATACAAAAATATATTTTAAAAGGAACAAAATTTTATATGCATCAAAACAACAAACAAAAAAACAATCAACTTGGAAAATGAACACAAAAAAGAAACAAATATTATTAGTTATTTTTAGTTAAGAAATACAACAACAACAAAAATTAGGTTCATTACCATCCATCATCATCTGAATAAATTTTAGGAGCAACTTTTTCTTTCTCTTTCTTCTTTTTTGTTTTTATTGTTGTTACACTGCGTTGATTGTGTAGACGACGTTTGTTTGGTTCATCTTTGAAAGGTTCGGCGAGGAAGACATTTTTAGACATGCACACATGAGCTTTATACCGATTAAAATGCTTCTTCATGATAGTATGGGTTGATGAAGGTTGATCATATGCAAGCTAAAAAGGATATTCATATAAGCATAATTAACAAGGCACAAAAAATAACTTACATCTTTAGCCAACTTCAGCTTTCCTAACCATAAACGAATAGCACGAAATCTAAGCTTCTTTTGTTTTATCAAAATTTCATTGGCTTTTTCAATGGTATCATAAATACGGTAGAGCATATCGCCATTCTCATCTTTCTTTTGAATAATTGTATCGATCTTATAAACGTTGAGAAAATCAACAAGTGAAGAACAGCCAGCACCAAGACTCCATGGATGATTCTAGAACAAAAAACAATCATATGGTTAAACAGAAAAGAAAGAACTAACAGCAAGTATACGATAACGTCGAAAGTAAATTTCAAATAGATCATGTTCACGAACAAATCCTTCTTGATGTTTACCCTTCACAACAGCTTTTTCGAGAGAGAGGAAAAGATGATCGATAGTCTAAAAGTAAAATGAGAATAGCAAAGGAAAAAATAAGTGAAACAAACTTGAAATGGAAAACATTCACATAAATTAGGATCATTCCAAATACTGTAAAAATTTCTGTATAAAACCATGCCATCTTTGTGATGAATCAACATAGCATCCAGCATTTCAAAAGTACTTCTTTTTCGAGCAATAAAAGTTGAAATTGATGGAAAGCCCATTTTCTTCAAAAGCAAGCAAACGTCATAATGATGATGGATTCTAAAAGAAAATATCAGTAAAAGCGGCGTGATTTTCACAAGCTGGTATAAATCACAACCATGTCCACCAAAGGAAAATCTTTTACACAAAACCCATATTTACATCAATAACAAAAGCACCTTACTTTATGTATTCAGCAATTTGTGCTTCATTGATAAACAAGGGTGAGTAAGTGGCTATCAAAATCTCCATGACGATCTTTTTCTGCGTGAAGAGTACAATGTTCAATTGGTTTTTATGATTTGGTTGTAATTCCATATAGTTAGAGAGATAATCACGATCAACTTTGTTAAGTTTCAATGCAAGTTTGTTAAAGATCTGGAAGAATTTGGTTTTTCTTGGTAAATCCCAATATGAAACAGCATTCATCGAATCATAACATGCCATGTCTACCAGTTGATTCAATTCAGTATTAGTAGTAGAGCTTACGAGTTGTTTAACAATAGGAGAAAGAGAATATTTCCTAAAATAATAAAAGAGGTTATAAATCGATGAATTTTCGTAAATGCATAAGTTCAAGCATTGAAAATGCACATAAACAAAGGAGATAACTATTAAATGACAAACTAACGTAATAACTGCGACGAGAGATTCATAATCCTTAACATCTCTGGAATAATGAAGAGCACCAAACATGTTGTTTAACCAAGTATCAGCGTAACTCGTTTGCCATGTACGATGTTCCCAATCAGTTACAGCATCAATGTCAGATTTAACTTTTCTCCATGCAATATTATATGGATTTACATCACGATGGTATTGGCAGATTTCCATTGTTTTTTCAGCTAATAACGCTTCAGCATTCATTTGATCGATGAGGTAATTAATATCGTTGCGAAGCCGAAGTTTTGCTAATTCAATGCTTGAACCTGTTGGTGGTAAGGTAATAACAAGTTCACGAGAACAAAAGAAAACAAGAGCGTTGAAAAGTTCACGACCATTTAGAAAATCAAGTTTACCCTAAAACGACAAAAGAATGTAAATACCAAACTATAGTAACAAGTGAGAACAATTTACGAGTAAACGAAAGAAGCCACGAACGGTAAAGTTATTAATGATGAGATTAAGTTAAACTTACAGTAGGATGCAATTTCCATCGAAGGCCTTTATCACGAAATAACTTCAAAGTGTTCCAAATATTGCATACATCAATCAATACGACATTACCAAGTTCATCACTTTGACCATTCTTAGCACCATGATTCACGCAAGCCATAATTACAGTACGAAGCTAAAAAATGAACAATAATTCAACAAGAAAAATGCTAAAAAATCCATACAGTATGAACAAATATTTTCTTCTTCAGCATAGTATAATGAGAAGTAAAGGCGAGGTACACCTTACCTCCAACATACATTTGAACATTAACGCGATGAAGAAGACATGAAACTTCAGGCATAGCAAGAAAATCACAAATTTTCATTCCACCAAAAAAATTATCATTAGATTTGAACAAAGATGAAAGTTGTTTCACATTCTTGGGATTCTGTTTCTTAGCATTACGAATATGTTTTTCAATATTTGGTGAAGTCATAGTACATCCATCAATCAGGTGAATTATCAAACATGTTGTTAAAGTTAAAACTCTTCGTTGTTCCAATGAAAGTTTCGGAAGTGTTGAGAAGTGGAGTAAATGATGATCGTCGTTAATTGAATTGATAGAAGATTGATAATTAGCCATTAAAATTAGTTGTTTGTTATTACCTGAAAAGTAAAAGAAATGATGTGAAGAGCAATTTTAAATCACGCAAAATAAATATCCAACCATGTCGAAGACAAAAAAAATCAGCAACGAAGAAACAACCTTCAAACTTCAAAAAAGAAGCTCAAAGCTTTTACAAATTGCATTGGTTTTTTTCGCGTTGAGATAGAGAAGTACACAATTATGTGAATTACAAGATGCGTGGAATCTTGTCTTACCATCATAATCTTGGAAAAATATTTACATCAATTTTGCCTTTTATCTTTCAACACTTTTATCTTGGGAAATTTAAAAGTGTCATCATTGTTGCAGCTTTTTTATTGAGGCAATCAAAAAAGAAGCTCGCAACGTTTTTTCCATTGTTTCGCCTTCATTTTTTCTCTAAAGGCAAAACTCTTTCTTTTCTTTTTTTGTTGAATTTTTTTTTCGCAACGCTTATTTTGAAAAAGTGATAACCAAATTGGAAATAACAAAATCATTCGTTCCTTTTTCTTGTTTCAATCAGAATCAAATTTGCTCTCGCTCTCTTCTTTTGTTTTTCAACTTTGATTCGTCTGTTTTTTTTCTCAAAAAATGCAACTTATTAAAAAATTACGTCGAATGTTTTCAAAAAAGAAATCAACAACCAAACCAAATTCATCATCAACAACTGCTGTATCTGCTTCGATTAAACCGATTCCAATAACGACTCTTATGAATATTCCTCGCTCAAAATCTCCTGTTTACCTTTGTAATGAAGCTCAAGATGTAAGTCACTTATTTTGACTAATAACTTTATTTATTTATTTTTTTTAGAACATATTTGTAAGGAAAGGAACAATCAAGGATTTCGATGTTACCAAATTCAATAAAATCAAGTTTGCTGTTTCAAAGTATCCTATACTTCAAATTCCTGTATGGTCTGCTTCACGTCCGTATGGTCAAAATGCGGTTCATTATCGATTTCGCTATCGAGCTAAAACGTATGGTGTCTTTGTTTACAATATAACTAATTTCTTTAATTTTTAGTTTTGGTGGATCTTCAGCTATGGGGAAGCCATCGTCGCAATTTTCTGCAATAAAATCTTATGAGAAAGCATCATCACAAATGGGAATAACAGAAATATCATCATCAACAACAATGCATTTTGGCATATCATCTTCACGTTATGGAAAATCACGAAACATTTTTACTGCTTCTCGACGATTTAAACTTTCTTATTCTCCATTTTCAAATACTTCATCTCATGTTCGCCATCATCATAACCACGTTGTTGCTGAAGCTACACCATCACCTCCAATATTTTGAAACCTTTATTTTGTTATAGTTTTTTTTCGTTTATTGTTGTTTTGTATGTATTTTCTTATCTTTGATTGTATGTACATATTCATTTTCCATATTTTGTTTGTTAGTTTTTTATAAAACTTTTTTCTTTCTTAATTAATGTGAAATGGATTGGAGTGAATATTCTATGGAAAATAATAATCTTACCTTTATGGATTCTATTTTTTCCATCATTTATGCTTTCGTCCGCGATGTTTCTTTTTAGTTAAAACAATTTGTCTTCTGGTTCAACAAAGAACTTAGATCCTGAGGAATTTCACGTTACCAGAGTTGTGCTAGTTTCACCCGCTTGTCGGTAGATATTCACTGAATATTTTAAAAAAAGAGTCAAGGATTTATAAATTAAAAGTCAACCAGAAGAAGATGGCTGCTCACTTTTGACGATGATGATCAATGAACTAATTTTCCTTCTTTTTTCTCACTATCTAGTCATCATTTTTTAAATTATGTATTTGCAACAAAAAAGAATTAATTTTTTAATTTTTACTTTGTTTTTATTTTTCGGTTAAAAATTATTTGAAGAAAGATTTATTATTATTTACATATTTCGTTTGACAGTTTTTTTTTTTTTGCCCTAATCACATCATACAAATTCTTTTTAGTTATGTGACTCACCCAGTGATTCTACATATATGCCTTTAGAGAAATAAATAATAAGAGAGGGAGTGAATCAAATAAAGCTTCGAATTTTTTAGTTGATCCCATTTGAATTTTTTTTTCTGGCCTTCTTTTATCTATTTTTTTCTTTTTCGGTTTTTGGGATGATTTTTTATTATTATCAAAAATTGATAGAGATGATGCCTAAGAATTAGCGCCGCCATTAATTTTTGCTTAATCCCTTAACTAGATTTTTTTGAAAAAGTTGCCGATTGCCTGATAAAAATAAATCAGAAATTAACGTGACGTTCGAATAAGCGTGCGTGTTAAGTTTCATATTTTCTTCTACCTTAGATTTTGTCATTTTTTAACATGTGGAAGTTTATCTAAATTTTAGGATATCAAAAATTCTCAATTTTTTTATTGTTACTTTTGATCATTGGTGATATTTCGAACTTGATTTCAATTTTTTGGAGAATCAAAAACTTCCATTTATTTTCCGCTGTTTCACCTTCTTTGTTGAATAATCTCAATTTTTTGGGAAGGATAAACAACTTCCAAAATAAATTTTTGCTTTCGCTGCTGTTTTGATTGAAAGCAGAAACTTTCCTGTTTTATTATTCTTGATTGGACATCGTCGGTATTTTATTATATTTATTTATCCTATTTCTTTGTTATTTTACTTTTTTAAATATGAATAATCATGAACGGTAAGTTTTTCGAAAAATAAAATTAGCAGCTACAATTATATTTTTCTTTAGAGATTTCAAACATCTTTCTCCTGAAGAATATTTTTTTGGTTTTAACAAACAAGGAGATGAAGATGGAGCCTTAATTGTTTATGAAAATTCTGAACGCTCATTGGCTCGTGAATACCATTGGAAGAATGGAACTCGTTCTTGTGTTGGTTGTAAAAATTTTAAAAAAACTTTGAATGCCAAAGTTTCTGGTAATGAAGTTTCGGTTCCCAAAAAACACGCTTGTCAACCCGAAGCCTTTGAAGAAATTAAAAAGCGGCAACTTTCCTTCAAAAACTTATCAATTTATGGCCAAATTGATGTGAAGTAAGAAAGGATTTATTTGTTTTTTTGAACATTTTTTACCCGTAAATATTTAGAGAGTTAGAAAAGTATTCAGATGTCTCGGAATACAAAAAATTTGAAAAGCATGAATATGAAACTCCAATGGATGGTTCTTTGGTTGTATATGCTGATAAAGTCAAAAATATGATTTATGAGTATGGAAAATTGACAAAAAAGTGGTTTTGCAAAGGATGTTCAAAGTTAAAGAAAAGGGTAAATTCATTGCGATTAAAATCTATAGAAATGAATAATTTTTTGTTTTTTGATGCCTTTTCTTAATTTTTATAGAAAGCTTTTTGTGACTAAAAGGAATGAACATAGTTAGTTAATTAACCCTTCTTAAACCAAACATTTTTTTAGGAAGCAAATACACCCATGCAATATGGAGGCTTTATAAATATGGAGCTGTACCTACCAAAAAGACATATTTGCCGCCCTTATTATTATCAAATTAGTGATGATTCGGAAAGCGATGAAGAATCGATGGTGGATAAATTAATAAATAAATACCATCTCAAAGAAGTAAATCCCGATAATATTGAATTCTGTCCAGCAATGAGTGGAAGAAATGATAAATATCGAATGGTCATATGTTCAAAAGATCGATCGCGTGTTCGAGAATATCATTTAAAGCCATCGACAGATGATATTTGGTTATGCAAAAATTGTGAAAAGCTAGAAGTTAAAGATATATATGCTGTGTCCAAAGATGGCGTGATTTATGCTCACGTAAATCATAGATGCCAAAAAATCAAATATTCGGAAATTGTGTTGGCTCGAAGAAATATAAATAATTATTCAATTCATCGCAAAGAAACTGCTAGAGACAACAATGATTTGGAAATGCCACTTCCTTCAAACAATGAAACGTCTTCGGATTCTGCTGATGAATCTCGGCCAGCACCGTTAGTCTCACAATTTTATTAAAATTAATTAAATAATATAAATTATAGTCGTCAAAAAAGATCCAGAACGGTTGGAAATTTAGAATATGGAAGGCAAAGGTCGTCACCGGTGCCACGTTCCAGTCGAACTCGTCTTCATTCAAGTAACGATGAACATGCAGCTGCTGCCCCCATAGTCCCAAATCTTCGAGCTACCAGAAGCCGAACTGAAGAAGTTAGGTAAGTGCTTTTATTTAGGTCGCAAAAAATGTTGCAAGATAAGCCATGTATATATAATATATAAGTAAAAGCTATAAATTTAGAATAAATCTTTTTAAATTTTCAGTCGAAAAAGATCTCAAATCAATAAACCTATTGCTGCTAAATCAACGACCACAATTTCAAGTCATTCCAATGGCGAACCTGTTGAAAAGCGAGTGTAAGTTTAAATTTTATATAAAGAAAGTAATTGCAATAATTTAAAAAATTATAGCCGAGTTCGTCCACCAACATCAAGAACAATTGAGCATGAAGATTTTGACGTTCCAGTTCAACCCATTACTTCTTCACCTATTCCTTGCTCGAGCAAAACATTATTGTATCAAACAAATCAACAAGCAGCAGCAGCCCCGCAAATAAGAAATGCTCGTGGCCCTACAAGTCGAACTGAAACGATCGAGTATGTGCTTATATTTTTTATACAAATTTTTAGCTGGAAAATAATAATAAAAATGCAAAAAAAAAAATCGAAGAAAATGTAAATTTAAAGTAATAATTATTTTCTCTTTCAGTCTTTATCAATTTGAAGAATCAGTTGATGATGGTAATACCACTGTTCGTGCATTACAAAGAATTTTTAATAATAGCAGCCCTCAAGTTGATCCTCCTCAACCAAATGAAAATTCAGTTGGAAGTTATGGTAATAGAAGACTTGTTAGTGATACCCGAGTTAATTTTGATCGAAGCGATGATTATGATTATGCAAGCATTCGTAGGAATATCGATCCTGCTAATATAATTCGTATTAATCCACCACTTAGAAATAATGGTGCTATTCCTCAACAACAACCACCACCACCATCATCGTCAAATATACTTCAACCAATTAATGAAAATGAACTTATTGGAAAAATTGAAGCCGTGTCATCTTTTATTGAAGAACGAAATGAAAATGTTCGAAATGAAAATCGAGAAAATGAAGTTCCAGTTATTCCAAATCCTGAAAATCATCCAAACATTCTCCAACAACAAAATGTTTTGGTTGATCAAAATGTTCATCAAATTGATGAAGTTCATAACACTGAAACGGCAGATGATGATATTCAGATATATGCTGAGCATATCATTCCTGCGTCCCAACATCTTCTTGAACAAAAATTCAAACCTGCCGCTGCTCCTGAACCAAGTTTTCCCGTCAATGTTCCCTCCGAGGAATTGTTGAAAATAGTTTTAAAAAAGCTTAAAATTGAATTCACACGTGGATCACTTATATTTTGGAGCAAACTTTTGATTGAAGAAGTTAAAAATTCTTCGATTCCTGAAAACTCCAAATTTTTTGAATCTCAAACTGAAACATTTTTTAAATGTCTCTCATTATTTTTAACTGGCGATGCGGATTCTTATTATTTGAATGTTAAAATTGCTTTTCAAAATCATATATTTGCAAATCTGAATTCATTTGGTAAATTTTCTTTTTACTTACAAATTTTTTTTTAACGAAAAATATAATTACTTAATTTTTAGAACCATTTGATGGTATTGATTTTGCGAAGATGAAGCACACATCAAAAGAATTTTTGAAGATTTACTCTTGTGATGAAATCACAAAAACTCATTTTTATTTAATTTCAAGATGGATGCGTTGCCGATTCTTTATATTTGTTAATGGAGGAGGATGGGAAAAATTGGGTTCATGGGAAAATGATAATCAAATTTTTATTCTTCAGAAAAACGGAAACATTTTCCAGCCAATCTTGAACTTAAAATAATTCTTCATTTTACTTTTTTGTGATTGATCGTGATTTTTTATTGTCGAAGGTTGAAAAACTTTTTTTGTTTAGCCCATTGCTTTGATATATTTTTGCATATTTTTTGTTTGATTTTGTTTTTATTTTCCGGGTAAATTACAAATGAGTTTATTATATATAAAAAAGTTTTAAAAAAATAATAAAATAAAATCTTTATTAAAGACAAACAAGAGGCGGAGACGATGGACTCAAATAAAAAATAATTTTAAAGACTAAAAAAATAATCAACATGGTTTTCATTTTATTTTACAAATATTAAAAAAGCTTGCTTAAATTTTACCCATTTTTAAAAAATGGCAATGGTTTTCTTTTCAATTTTTAATCACTAAAGACCGCAAACAAACAACAGACAATTTTGTTTCTATGAATCATAATACATTGAATAATAATCATCACTACGGCGGAAATTTTTTCTTGGAGGCACTGGAGGAGGTTGTGGAGTTGTGGTAATTGGCTTTTTTGATGGCATTGTCTTTGTTGTTCTCGACCATGTAGTAGTTGTAGCAGTAATCAATGGTCGGTTACCTATAGTCGTCGCCTCTGTTGTTGTTGGTGCTGTTGCTGTAGGAACAAATCGACGTTGAAATGCATTTAAAGGTTTTTTATTTATTCCAATATCAGCATCTGTTGTTTTTCCTTCAGATGGACGACGAAGAGTTTCCTCAATATTTATTCCACTTCCATATTCAACAGGTTCAGTATCAATGGATGAAGAAATTTCAGGGGTTTCATCCACAGAAAATGATAATTCTGGAAGTGGAGGTTCTTCTTTTTTTGGAATTTTTGGTGTTTCAACAAGCCCCGATGTAACTGACTTTGTTGTCTCTGAAACCACTGATTTTCCGCCATTTATAGTTTCTTCAATATTAATAGTTTCAGCTCCATCATAATCATAATCAATTGATTTAGGAGTTTTATCCACCGAAGTATAATAATCAGTTCCAGAAGAATCAATGCTTGTTGCAACATTAATTGCTTTTAATCCATTTCCTCCGCCACCATTGGAAGATGACAAAGAAGAAATACTATTATCTCCTCCATCAATTTCATTAGTAAAATCAATGCCCAAATCTCCATCACTCGGTAAAATCGACATAGAATTTGATAATGTGGGTTTTTTGTTTCCACTTCCACCATTGGAAATGGCTTTACCTAATAAACCTTGAATATTGCCACCAATCCCACCACCGCCACCACCTGCATTACCAACATATTGTTCGATAAGATCGGGATTTTCTAATAATTCTCCAATAATATCTAAGCCTTTAGGATCATGGAGTAGCGATAAAGCTGTCTATAAAAAAGTGAACGCAAATTAATAAAATGATGAGAAGCGAAACTTTTTTCCCGATAAATTTTCTAATTTCCCAAAGCTACAGTAAATTTTAAAATGTGTGAGTTCGAAGTTAAAAAAAGTCAAATATAACAAAAATATATAAAAAGCTAACTAACAAACTAACATACTTGAAAATTGGAAAACATTTCACTTTTTTTAAATTGATCCACCGCTTTATAAATATCTCCACAATTTAATCGATTACAAATTCCAATAAAAGGAAGTTCGGGGATTTTAGGTTCATCAAATCCATTATTTCCTGATTTAATTAAAGATTCAAATATTTTTGCAAAATCAAAATTATTGCTGCTTCCTCCTTCAGCTGCAGCTGCTGGAGCAGCTTGAGGTTGAGAAGAAGAAACTTTTTCAAACCCTTGTTTACGCTTTTCATTAACAAAACGAAAAACTTCTGTTAACATTCCTTTTGGACCAAATAGAGTTGATTTCCATTCATCATTTAATGGAGGAAGTTTGGAATCTAAAATTAAATGCAAAAAATTTATAAATGGAAATGTTTTTGTTGTTGGATAAAAGTTTTAAAAAAAACCTGGTTGGGAAATTGCAGCGGGAGCTGAATCAATATTAAATCCATCCATCGATGATGAGGATGATGGTTCATCAAATTGGATCTAAAAGCTAAGTTTGAATTTGCACAATTAATTTTTGATGTTTTTGTATTTCTTAACTAAACTCATAAAGAAAAGAAAATGCTGCAATTTTTTTCTCTCGATTCAAATCACAAAGAAAAAGCGAGTGTGAAACTTTTATTTAATTAAAAAAGCAAAACAAAAAATTGCAAGACTTTGAAAATTCTACAGTAACCAAGAATTTTAGATGGCGATGATAGTGAAAAAAATGTTTTATATTAGATTTAAATTTGCTCATTTTTTAATGTTTGTAGGTAGGCTTTAATTTACTTTTTTTGATAATTAATAAACAAAAACATTGATGTTATAAGAAAATTTTTAAATTGCCATTCACAAACTTTTTTGGATTTTAACTTTGATGTTTTTTGCTTCCATTTTTTCTAATCCTTTCTTTGTTTATCCTCAAACTTATTGCATCTTTTTGTCATATTTTGATGGCTCAAAAAAAGTACCATCCCAAAAATGACCTCTTTTTTGTTTTTGTTTGACTGTCTTTCCTATTTCCCCTCTCTTCCTTTCTCTTTTTTTTTTGCCATTCTTCTTCCACAATTTTTTGTTAACTTGACTGACTCATTCACTCAAATTCAACTTACCGCTTTTCCCGCTTCCTCGGTTTTTGCTGCAGATATTCGAGACATAATTTTTTCTTCACCTGTATTCAATCTTTTTTCTCCTTCTCCTCCTTCAAAATTTATCCTTTTTTCATTATCAAATTTTTCACCATATAATTTTTGCTTTTCTTGATTATTTGCATCGTTAGTAGCTTGTTCGCTTGCTTTTGATATTAAATGAAATAATGAAGAAATAATATCATTTTTCTCAAAAAATCTATTTAAAATTGATAGAAAATTTCCGCCATCTAAAAATTTATTTAAATTTAATTTTTAATAGAAACATTAAAGATTTTTTGCTTCGCAAATTTTTTTTTCAATTTTTAACATTGAACGCAATACGTATCTTCCCCTTAATAACTTGAATTCTCAACACGAATGAACATAGTTTTGGCGCCCACGCTGCATCTGTTCGTCTTCCTCGACTTGCTGCTGCCTTTTTTTGCGCGCGTCCTCCTTGCTTTTGCTTCATTCAGCATTGGTTCGTCCGGAGTATTTCAGCCGCTTGCGCTATTTTTTTTATTTTGGCGCTATTTTATTTTTTCAGTTTTTTTTTGATGCAATGTAATTTCAATATTCGATATATATAAATATTGTTAATGTATTCGCTAAAAGCTTGACTTTTCCATCGCTTCTTCGCAACAAAGTATTATTCTAATAACCTTTAATATTCCATCCTATTATTTTCTTGCATAAATCGTTTTTGTTTTGTTAATCGAGTTTGTAAACTATCGAACTTAATTCTAAATTTTCCCTTTTTTAAGCCCGTTCTCTCAACCTACTTCAAAATCCCATTATGGCAGGAGGAAAAGGAAAAGCTGGAAAAGATAGCGGCAAAGCCAAATCAAAGCAAATTTCTCGAAGTGCTCGTGCTGGCCTTCAATTCCCCGTTGGGCGTATTCATCGCTTCTTGAAACAACGTACAACCTCTCATGGTCGTGTTGGTGGCGCAGCTGCAGTATATTCCGCTGCTATCCTTGAATACCTTACTGCAGAAGTTTTGGAATTGGCAGGAAATGCATCAAAAGATCTCAAAGTGAAACGTATCACTCCAAGACATCTTCATCTTGCTATTCGCGGTGATGAAGAATTGGATACGTTGATCAAGGCTACCATTGCTGGTGGTGGTGTCATTCCTCACATCCATCGTTATTTGATGAATAAGAAGAATCAAGGCGGCACTCCTGTTGGTCCTGGTCAAAAAACTCCCCAATAATTATGAATGATGTTTGTCTGTTTTCTAAGTTTACATTTTTTATTGTTCATTATTTACAAGTTTTTTTTTCACCCTTTATATTGTATTCCAAAATTGGATCTCTCATTTCTTTTCTTTTTTAATTATTTTCCTTTATTTATTGTTTTGTATAATTTTGAAATAAAATATAAAAATTGAATACTTGTTTGTGATTCATTATGATTACGTCGTCGGGGATTTGCTTATTTGGGATAAACTAGTATCGAAACGGGAATAGTTGTTACGCGATTGCTTTAGTTGGGTTTGATTTGGTTTTGAATGAAACTTGCGTAAAAATGATTAGTTTTTGTCACCTTCGTTAATTTTAATAACCAAAGCTGATGATGCGTCTTTGAAACAAAATTTTTGGCGGGCTTTTTATATTTGGTTGGATGGTTGCCAAATGCCGTTGTTGACGATCAACAGCAGCGATGCAAAAAAAAAGAAAAATGAAACAAAAAACGAATGCGGGGAAAAATGGAGGGAATGGTGGTGCCATTATTTAAGGGACTAGTTTTTTTATGCAAATCTAATAAACAAACCTGGAGTTGGTGATGGTGACGGCGGCAGTGGCGGCGGCAGTGGCGGCGATGGCAATGTTTGATCAGCTCCTATTGCTGCCATGGCTGGTGGTAATTGAGGTTGTTGGGGTGCATTTTCAAATGAATATGCAAGTTTTCCTATTGGTTTTAAATCTTCATTGATTCCAATATTTTCTATAGGACCTCTTGGAGCTGCATGATTGCATGGAATAAAAGTTGAAAAAATAATAATAATTATGCTACTGCTTATAAAGCAACAAATCGAATAATTATGTACATACAACATTCGCCCATAAACAAAGCTTGTATTTTATTATTAAAGGTTTAAAAATTTGGATAAATTAATATCTAAAAACTTATGGATTACATATAAATGGGAAAGACACGATTCATAATTGCATTTGATTTTTCTTATAAATATTAACTGCAATAATAAGCTAATGATTTTGCTGATTAATAACAAAATGGACAAATAATGTACGCTAATATGATTAGGTAAGGGTTTAAAGAAATGATAAAAGCAAGCTCAAAAGCAACAAAAATATAGTAGAAAGATTCTAAAAGCAAAAGTAAAACCACGAAATTGATTAACTCGGGGAATTACAAAAAAAATGTGAAGAAGAAAAAGAGCAATGATTAACACTTTAAGAAGCTCATAGAAATTTTATAAAGTCGCTGATTTCAATGGAGACACAAACATTAATCGATGAGATGAAGGATAAATAACCATCATCAGCCAAGAAGGATGGATGGAGATACCAGCGGATTTCTTTCACCATTTTTTTTTCTTCTTCTTTTCTTTCCTCCTCGAAAAGCTGTAGCTGCTGCTGCTACAGCATTAAAGGCGTCGTCGTCGTCACAGTGGTTTGAAGCAATGATGAAAACCTTCATTTTTCTTGTTGCAGCAATGGCGGCGGCGGCAATAGCGTTCAATATAAAACTAGTTTAAAGATGAGCCAAAAAAAAAAAATGGAGAAAAAGAAGAAAGTTTCTTTTTCTTCAAAAATATCATCTTTTTTTGCATATTGTTTTTGAGATATGCATATGTATCCTTGAAATTATTCATTGATCCATGGATCTGGATATCCATCTTTGAGGAGAAAAAGGCAGAGAGAAGTACGTACAAAACAGAAAGAAATTTTTTTGTGGAGGTTAAAAGTTGCAACGAAATTGCTATATTGAAAAAAGAGGTTTATAAAAGAAAAAAATGATAAAACGGGTAATTGCGTGCGTTATTACTCATCATCATCCCAAGTTTAGAAAAAAAAATGAATGAAACAATTTGATGACTTTGCTTTCAAAAAAGAGAGATAATAGTAGTAAATGAATGAAGGAATAATAAAATTAGAGATTAGGTAATTAACTAACTTGCATAATTCATTTATATTCGATGGTTACGTCCTCCTCCCAATGATAAAATACATAAATAGAATGGGGTTTTGATCTTTTGGCTTCAAAGTTTGGGAAGAAAGATTAATTAAAGTTTATGTTTCTTATAATTTGTGAATGCATTGTTAATCTTTCCAAATCTTCGAATAAAATGTTCTTCCATTCGTCTTCTATTAATATTATTTAGCTTCGGCAAATTACTGTAGCCATTATTTTTGCTCATTTTCTTGGGATATTTTTAAAATAAATTTTATTCAATGTGAATATTTACAAAAATGCAAACAAAAAGTTGTAAAAAAATGTAAAACTTTAGTACATAGTAAAAATTGCATTCAAAAAACAAAAAATAAACCCGTGTAAAAAAAGTTTTTTAAAAATAAAGTGGAATTAGAAAAATTATTCTGCGAACATAAACATCCAAAAAAAGTAGGAAAGTTGTTATTACCCAAGAAGGCTCAGGCAATTGAGAGGAGTAAAATTACTTCCACCGCCGCCACCACTTCCTCCTCTTCCACGTTGTTTTGTTGATGATGATGAATAAATTGAAGCTTTGCTACTGGATTCTGATGAATCAAGATTATCATAATAATCTCCGCCACCATCAGTATTAGCAGGATTTGGAATATTTGGAAAATTGGAATTGGAATTATATCTTTTTGGAGTTTCAGTTGTGTATGGTATTGGAGTAGCCATTCGAGACATTTGTTCATAATAATTTGAATCTCGTTTATTTCTGGGTTTTAAAATATCCAAAAAAGTAATATATCTTCTTGGTCGAGTTATTATTACTGAATTCGTTGATGGCCTCAATGGTTGTTGTTGCATTGGCGGTGGAGGAGGAGGAGCTTTAGCTGTAGGTCGTTGAATTACTGGAATTATAGGAGAAGTCGAAATATGTGAAGTTGGAATATGTATTGGTGTTGTGGAAATATGTCTTTCACCATCTCTGTCATCATTAATATTTCCCATAGAAGGAGTAATTATTTTTTTATCCGTGGTTGTAAAATGATGTGGATGAATAATTTCATTTCCATTATTTCCACGGTTATCATTATCATTATTATTATTATTTTGAGGGATAATAATTGATGATGATGGCCTTGAAATTGAAATTAATGAATCACTTGAAGATAAAACAGGATTTTTATGTGTTGACCATGTTCGTGATCCCATCATAGATTGTTGTTGTTGGGAGGAGGATGTGTATGTCGAACGTCCTATTGGTCGAATAGCTCGAGATATATGTTGTATTATTGATGGATCATCATCCATTGCATTTTGAAAAATTCTATCTTTTTGTTTTGCAATGGAAGAAGAAGAAGTAGCAGGCGATGAAGAAGATGGGTAAGAAGGGGAATCCTTCGCTGTTGCTGACATTGACGATGATGCAGATAGTGATGAGGAAGATGGAGCACTCTCTTCCATAATCATACCTCCTCCTTCACCGTTTTTGCTTTTTGATGGTTCAACAACATTAAAAAATTTATCTATCACTTGAAAACCTTGTGAAAACATTCGACATTGGGATTCACTTAAACCTTGTTCTCGACATACTGATATAACGGCTTCTGGATTACTGAAAAAAATGGAAGTAGAAAATTGGAGTTAATTAATTAATTGGATTAAAATATTGCGCAATATTTTTTTTGGAGTCTTTTTGGTTGATGGAAGGAATGGATTTTTAATTATAGCATCTTTTTTGGAACTTTATTGGAGGACAAAAATTTTAGCTCAGAAAAAATGGAAAATTCCCAATAATTTTTGAAGGAAAGAATCTTTCAAAAAAAAAAGCAAATTTAAATAAACAAAAACCTTTTTTCGCAATCATAATTTTCATTTTTTCAGAGCTTTATATCTTTGATAAATAAGTTCCAGAAAATTTTAAAACAAATTTTTTTAAACTCACTTGGTAATGGTTTTTCTTAATTTAGGATCAGAAACAAGTTGAGCCGCAAGATTGAGATTAGCAAAATTTTGATTATGTTTAAAATTATGTGCCGAGCATGCAATAAATTTGCATATTTGTGAATTTCCTCGACAAATTGGTGCTTCTCGAATAGCAACAGCATCTTCTTGAACGCCCAATGCTGCTTTTTGATGAGAATCAGATGGCAGTGTTTCATCTATGGTTCCTTGTTTGGGAATCATAGAATTATCTCGAATTGGCGCAGATGTATCAAATATGGGTTTAACGAGTTGTAAGGCGCCTTGAATTAAATCATCGAGTGAAACTGAAAGAAAAAAAAGTAAGAAAAAAAGAGGAAAATTTTTTAGAAGAAAAAAAGGCAGCCCAAAGCTTTGAATTGCTTCCCCGGAAAAGGAATAGCTTACCTTGTCTTTTCCTCCTCGAATGTTGGCGGCTACCGTAACAATTATTAAAACTCAAAAATATTAATAATAATAAAATAATAATTAATTTCCATTTCATTTCTAAAATTTGGCAATAAAAAAAAGCAATGAAACAAATAAAAAATTATAAATTTTCAAGACAAATATCAAAAAATTAAACGACGGCGACGCAACAAACAAAAATGATTTTATCCTAACCAAAAAAAATAAATAAGAAGAAGATGGCTGGCGTTCGTTCGATTGTAAAAATATATAAATTTATTTATCCATGTATGTATGTATTTGTTTCTTCTTCTTCTTCCCCTTAAGGCAATTTAAAGATTAAAAATAAAAAAGAAGAAAGAGAAGGGGATTTCATGTTTGGATCGGCAAACGACATCGACGATGAAAAAAAGAAGAAGAATCAATAATAAAAAAAACTTGATCATAATCGATTTCTACGAAAGAAAAAGAGAAGATGAAATAAAAAAATATTATTATGAAACGAACGATTGAGGGTGAAGAAGAAAGATTAAAGCTGGATTTTTGGATTTTGACGAAACAAATTTTTTGAAATAAAAAATATTCGAAAGAAGCCGAGAAATTTCAAGAAATTGTCTGCTGAATACTAATAAAATGATGTTTATTTTAGCCGATATTTCTGACTTTTTTTGATTCAAAAACACTCAAAAAAACACAACAAAAATATAAATGACCCAAGAAAAAAAAGTGACCATTCAACACAAATTTATTTATTTACTTCTACATATTTTTTTCATGGCTGTGAGTAAAATAACTAGTAATTTTAAAAGGCATCATCAAAGCAATATCACCCAAAAAAATATAAATACATACACCAACAACTCACAAAAATTTGACAAGCATGAATAAAAAAAACACGTTTTTACTATTTTTCCATGTGTATGAAAATCGCAAAAAATCGGAAACGATTGGATTGGACTGCTGCTGCACGAAAGAAGAGGGACGACATTTATCTCTATCTTTCATGTTTTTACATCTTTTTTTTCTGGAAAAGTTACGGTCGAATGCTTTTTATTTTGATTCAGACATACATAATAATTCACGTTCATGTTTTGATTATATTGTAATAAAGTTTAATGAAAGACTATTTTTTAAAAGCAAAAAATGAGTTAAAAAAAGGATTAATTTATCAGAGAAATACTGTAACAACTTTTTTAGCTGAATCCAAGAAAGCAAAAAAGCATGCAAACAGGTGGAAGCAATAATTTCACTAAAGTCTATTAATGTCACTGCTACCATCTTCAAGAAGGATTTAGATTATAAATCCATTTTTATGAATACCAAAAAGAAAAATTCTAAAAATTTGTTAATAAAATGAAATAGCTTTTTTTGTTGTTGGTTTTAGAAGTTTTTCTAATTTTTTTGAAAATTGTTTTACTTCAACAATAAATTTGGCAAAGAGTCTTTCAACTTTCTTTATGTGTTTGTTGCTTCAAACTTTTTTCATATTCGTTTTTTTACAACTTTTTCTAACTAACTTTTCCATAAAAAACCCTTGATCGAACAAAATGATTTTTATTTGTAATCTTATTTTGCCTCAACGTGTTTTTACAATCATCATCTTTCTATTTGTCTTCTTTCCTATGTAACTAATATACTTTCATTTTTCAGAATTCTCTAAATCCATCTCATCATGGAAGAAACTCAACGTCGAGTCAAAACTGCTGTCGATAATTTGGTTGATGAATTGGATAGAAAATTCCTTCGTGTTAAACAAAGAAAAGCTTTCTTATGTTCTGCTGATTGTTGTGATAGCACAGGTGTGTGACAGTGTTTATGTTGATTGGATTCTTTTGATGCTGAATGTTTGGACCTTTGTAATATTATTTGTTTTTAGGTTCTCGTCAAACAATTGAAAACTGTGTTGATACATGCAATAAACCAATGCAACAAGCTCATAATGCACTCGAACAAGAACTTACATCATTGCAATCACAAATGTCAAGATGCGCCATGGGATGCTATGTATGATTTTTCTGTGCCATAAACGTTGAATATTACACATTATTTTATAGGATAAATTGGTTCAACAGCTTGGTCCTGATCCATCAAAATACTCAGAAAGTCAAATGAAAATGTTCAACGAAAAGATAGATGGATGTGTTAGTGCTTGTGCTGATGATCATATCAAATTGCTGCCAACAATCAAATCTCGTCTTTCTAAATCGTTGAACAATTGAATTGTTGTTGATTTACTTGTTTTTTTCTCCTTTTGTTTCCTATAGGATTTTTATTGTTATAATACATATTTAGAAATAAAGCTGGTAGTGGTAATAAAGTATTATTTGCTTGTGTTGTTTGTTCTTTGTTATGTTTTTCTCTTATGTAACTGAAGTTGTAAAGCATGGTCAAGAATTCAAAACTTGGAATGAGAGATGCAAAAAGAGTCCAAAGGTGGCAACTTGTTGTCCATCCACTATGGAAACGGAAAAACTGTGGTTCTTGGACTACATTCTTTCTTATCAGTTCAAAAGAGTAAAATGGGCAGGGAAAATAGTCGATTTCATTTAAGGAAAAGTTCCTGTTTATTGATCATTTAGTCCTTGAAACAGCAAAGGAAAGAACGCGAAAATGATTTCGCGTGTAGTTTTTGTTATATTTTTATTGCCTTTAACATGTGCATGGTTTTATGGAAGGCCAGATCCTGGATTAATGACACAGTGAGATTTATAAAGTGGCTAAACTTTAGTTGCAATTATTTTTTCAGAGGTGGTGTTTGGCCATTACCTTGGAGCTTAAACTACTACGCCAATCAAACACTTTCCATTGATCCATCATCTTTCAAATTTAATAGTTGGCAATCAGGATGTCAAATTATTGATAAAGCTCTTCAACGATATCAAAAGCTTGCATTCCCAGGATTTTCAAATGCATCATTTCCATCTTCTTTTTATTCATCAAGAGCAACTGCAGCAAGTTCAGTAACTGTAACAGTTAAAAATGGATGCAGCACAAATTATCCACAATTTGGAATGGATGAATCATGTGAGTTTGGACCTGAGCTATCAGTAGCTTTTGAAAAGCTGAATCTGTAGCAATTGATTGACCCTCCATTTTCTAAACATACACATTCACCTCTTTTTTAGACACCATTACTGTAACACCAAGTTCTTCAATTGCCATAATTATTGCTAATGAAGTTTGGGGAGCTCTTCGAGCATTGGAATCATTCAGTCAATTGATTTACAAAGATACTAATGGACAGGTTTGTTTCATTTTTAACTTGTAACTACATAAATCGTGAGCCATAAAATGATGGAAATTATGTTCATTGCAAATCTTGATTAGGATGTTTACATTAGCGCATACATATGTACTTACATATTTTAGTGGTGGCTTCGAGCAGCGCAAGTAGCGGATTCTCCTAGATTTCCACATCGTGGAATTATGATTGATTCATCTCGTCATTTTTTATCAATCAATATTATTAAACGACAAATTGTACGTTTCTTTCAAAGTCATCTGATGCTTTTCAAATTAATAAAATTCCACTTCCAGGATTTAATGGCCCAAAATAAAATGAATGTCCTTCATTGGCATTTAGTTGATAGTGAAGCATTTCCATATACTTCAACCAAATATCCCGATATGTCTGCTAAAGGTGCATACACACCTAAACATGTTTATACTGTAGCACAAATGAAAGATGTAATTGAATTTGCAAGATTGCGGGGAATTCGAGTTATTCCTGAATTTGATACTCCTGGACATACAGGTAAATAACTAAGAATTTTAAAATCCCATTCTAAACGTTTCTTTACTTAATTTTCTAGGTGGCTGGCATGCTTTTACTGGATTTTTACCAAAATGTTACGATAAAAATGGACAAAATACAGTTTTAAGTAATATACTTGATCCAACTAAAGATGCAAATTGGGAATTTTTAACTAACTTCTTTGGTGAAGCATTAGATTTGTTCAAAGATGAATATTTTCATTTTGGCGGGGATGAAGTTTCTGATGATATGGTTTATTGTTGGTGAGTTATCTATCCATGGCTGTTGAAAAAAACTTTGCCATTCATTACCAAAAATAAAAAACATCGAAGTGCTTCGAGTTTTTTGAATGTGAAAGCTTACTTCTTCTTTTTTTTCAGTATTTTTTCAAGAGAATTTTTGTGACGAAAAAATATAAAAATCGAAGAAGATACTTTCTTTATCTTTCATTAATGGGATAATTTTTTAGGGAAAGAAACAGTGAAATTATGGCTTGGATGCAATCACATGGAATGGGAAAAGATACAAATAAACTTTTAAATTATTATTTCCAAAAGTAAGCTTTCAACCAAAAAAGCACTCATTTTAAATCCTAGGGAATCATAAATATTTTTTAGTCTTGTTAAGCTTGTTCAAAATCATAATAATCAAACTAAAATGATTTTTTGGCAAGAAGTTTTGGATATGAATGTTGCAGTAAGTCAATAATATCCATCGTTTGCTTCCCCAGTAACAAAAAAATAATGTTTTGTTTTTTAGCCTAAAAATTCTATTGCTCATGTTTGGAAGGGAGATACCATCGACGATGTAAGAGGAATTTTTGAGTTAAACGAAAATTATTATTAACGCATTTTTTATAAATTTAGATTATGAGCGAAATGTATACGGTTACATCAAATGGGCATAAAGCTATTTTATCATCTTGCTGGTTTGTTTCTCCATCCTTTTTTGCTATTTTTTTGCTAAAAATATTAATATTTAGGTATCTCAATTATATTAAATATGGAGCAGATTGGGGTTATGTTGATAATCAAAGCGCTCGACTTCGAGGTAAACAATGAGATATTCCTTGCTTCCGATTATTATTATCTTTTACATACTATAAATATTTTTTCTCTCATTGTTTACTTCGATAATTATTTCTAACCTTTTTCCCCAAATTTTTTTTAGGAATGTATTATGAATGCGATCCAACAGCATTTGGTGGATCTCAAGCCCAAATGGATTTAGTTCTTGGTGGAGAAGCGGCAATGTGGGGAGAGTTTGTGGATGGAACTAATTTAACTCCACGAATGTGGCCTCGAGCTTCAGCGGTGGCTGAACGATTATGGTCGGATCCAGCTCAAACTACTTCAGCTGATGCTGCTTGGCCTCGACTTCATGAACATCGATGCCGAATGTTATCGCGGGGATATGAAGTTGAACCACCAAATGATCCAGGTACTTAGAGAGAAAATATATTTTTAACTATCTATGGATAAAATTTTTAGACTATTGCCCTGATTTCTGGGATCCTCAATTCCCTGATATGCAAACATAAAAAATTATTCAAACTGTATGCATTCGTTTTTTTATAATAATAAAATTCACAAGTAAAAAAATGATGAACCGAGATACAAAAATAAATAAATAAATAATAATAATTTTAAAGTATAAAATGCAAATTCAAAAAAAAACTGGAGAATCCATTTTTTCTGCATTTGTATTCTAACTTCAAAAAATTATATATAAATTTAACAACGACAAAAAAAACAACAAAACCGTATCATTTTCATCAATCAATTAAACAACAATACAAAAATCAGGCGGCTTTTTGAGGGAAAAAAATATAATTATTCCATGATTCGAAGTCTACGAGGTCCATAAAGAAGGACATAAGCGCAATGCCAATCTCCTCCACCAGATAAACGAAGGACATCATCTTCACTAACAGGCTCAACATCATCGTCGTCACATTTAATCCATTTATCATTTTCAATTTTAACCCATCCAACATAATGGCCACTATTACTTGAACGGCCTTTATGAGTTACAATACCCTACAAAACAAAAGAGATCCATGAGTAACAATACTAAGGAAGGCGAAAAGCAAAAAACATACTTGTAATTCATAATATCCACTATTATTTGAACCTGCATCATCTTCAAAACTAAATGGGGCATATTTGATATTTTCAGGTTTTTCATCCTCTTTTTTGGTGTCGCTGTCGTCTTCTTTCAATTTAGATTGACGCAAAGTTTCAACTGCTTTATCTTCAAATTCCTTGAATGCATCTCGTTGAGGCTTTAAACGTTCTTTAAGTTCAGGAGTGCAAAGTTCAAAAACATCCAAAATTTTGGGGAATTTAACATCCTTGAGAATTTTAGCATTTATTTGTTCTTTTTCTTTATAAAAGAATCGAACCATTTGAATTCCAAGATATGCGGGAAGTCGGGAAATTAAAGTGGTCTTTTCAAAAACTGCATCTTTTCCAAGCTTCTCAGAATGCTTCGTAATATTTTCTTTGGTTTTGTTAATTCCAAGTTGAAGATATTTAACTTCTTGGGTTAAATAACATGAAAGCTAAAATGGGTAAACAAATAGTTAGTAAAAGAAAGTCTGAAAAAAAAAAGTGATTTAGTTACCTCAGTAAAAGTATCAACCGAATGAGATTCTTCTTCCTCAGCTTCGGTGTTCTTTAAATGAATTTGATGGACGCCTTCAATAAATTTACGGAAATGAACTTTTCGACCATTTACATCAACTTCAAGTTCGTTGTTGACGCATCGAAGGAGTTCGGTGAAGCATTCGTTTGCATCTTGTTGTTCATTCTCGCCTCGAGGAGTTTTAGTTGCTAATTGTGGGAAACATTGATGAAGCATCATAACAAACATGCCAGGATTGAGGGCGTTGTTCTTGTTTCTATTGAGGGAATCAAATAAAAGCTTTAAGCTGAATGACATCTTTTGGCTCACTGGGGTATTGTTATCCAAAGGAGCAGAATATTTTTGAAGGGCAGTATTGAGTTCGGGAATGGTCTAAAAATGGAATATTTAATAATCAATGTCTCAAGTTTTATATATACTTACTCGTAAAACTTGAAGGGTGGCATTCATATAACAAGTATTTCCAAGATTTTCCAATCCAGCAGGGAGGATAAGTTGCTTTTGACCAGTGAAATTATGATCACCTGAAGTATCCATGGCATCTGAGGATTCTTTAGGCTTTTGTGGGACACCTCCAGTGGATCCAAGAAGCATTAAAAGGGCGCCATCAGTAAGATTAAAGCCTTCCCATGAATCATCTTTAAGGCTTTTACCCTAAAAAATAGTAAAAATGAAGAAGGGATTGAAAAAAAAGAAGATATGTACATACTTTGAAAACAACCTTTTGTCGTTCAGGAAGAACACCAGTAAGTTCAAAAAGTTGAGCTTTAAAAACTACAGGATCTACTTCGGTATCAACATCCAAATCATAACGATTTCCACCCCATTTAACTTGAACTTTAGGCATATTGGGTAAGGTAGACAGATAAAATTTAAGTAATAAATCTATAAAAGATGAATTTAGAAAAATTGAAGCTCGCTTGGTCAACCGATGAGAATTTTTTTAAAGCGCTAAGGAAGTAAAGAAAAAAGTTATGAAGATAATAAAAAATATATATTCTAATAAACGGGCTTTGGTAATAATAAAAAAATATCGCTGCACTGCACAAATTGGGACAGATGAGGCAAAAAAATAATAATAAATAAAAATGGTGGAAAGAAGGCCAAGGAAATGTGTGAAGAATGGATAAAGCCAATCAAAGGCGCATTTGATAAGAGAGGGATGGATTTAGGAGATAATCATCTTGTTATTTAGTTGGTTGAATCAATCAAAATGCTTGGAGTAAATATGTGCATACATAGCTAATAAAAAAGCAAGATGCGATGAGCCTAGCGATAAAGAATAAAAGAGATGATTGATCCAGAATTTTGATATCTCCAATCAATCCTTTTTTGATATATTAGGTTGGAACTTCATCTTTTCCCTAACTCTTATGTATCAGAAAAAAAAATTCAGAAAAAAATGTAAGAGCACATTATTTTAAGTTTGGGAATTTTCATTAATGTAAAAGTGAACTTTTTTATATTCAAAAAACTATTAATTATTAGGAAAGAACCAAATAAAGATATAGCATACATTTATCATACATAAATAGAGAGAGGTATTCAAAAATATTTTAAAAAAGGAGGAAGCATAATGATGACAAAATAAAACGATAGGGCAGCAGTAACACTTGGATCTTTTAGGGACTTGCGTCGTTCCGATGAAAAAGGAACACTTTTCGCCAACGAAAAAAAGCAAAAAAGCTTTCATTCAAACTTTCAAAATGCAATGCCTTTCAAACAATTCCAACTTCATCAAGAAAATTTATCAATGTCTAAATGCTTTTCAAATTCATCATCATCATTAAAAAACCTATGTACAATATATTTATCAACGTGCAAAAGTATTTATGAAAATTTAGCTTTGGAAGAATGGTTATTCCGTCATCATGATATTGAAAAGTTTGGTGAATTAGCAATATTTTGGAGGTATGTTCTTTCCCTTTTTTTAACTTTTAACTTTTATTTATTATTTATCTTTTAGTAATGCTCCAACAGTGGTTATAGGTCGACATCAAAATCCATTCCTTGAAGCTGATGTGGAATATGTTACACAAGAAGGAATTGATTTAGCAAGAAGACACAGTGGTGGAGGAACTGTTTATCATGGATATGGCAATTTGAATATATCTCTTCTAACAACGCATAAGAATCATTGTCGACCAAGAAATCTTCAATGGATTGCTGAAGTTTTAAATGAAAATTTGGGAACAAATGTTAGTTTTTATTTGGATTCAACTTTTTCGTTTTCATTGGATTTGCTCTTTTCCATTTTCAATGCTTTTTCTTTTCAGCTAATTGCAACAAAACGTGATGATATCGTTTTTCCAGATGAACGAAAAGTTAGTGGAACTGCTGCTCGAATTGCTAAAGAAAAAGCTTATCATCATTTGACGCTACTGGTGGATGAAGATTTGGATATTCTAAGAAGATGTTTGAAAAGTCCTTTCAAAGTAAACATTGTGTTAACAGCTTACATCGTTTTTATTGGTACATTTTTAGGAAAGAATAATAACGAATGCTACAAGAAGTATACTAGCAAAACATGTGGGGCAATTGAGCCAAGAAATACATGGTATTCAAGTGGAAGAAGTAAAGAAACTTTTATTGGAATCTGTCAAAGAAAAATATGAAGTTTGCAAACGTTTACCTAACATTTCTTCTCGTTATAACAACTGCTTTCAGGAATCCACAATTGTCAATGTCAACTCTTTATCAGAATCATCATTTCCGGGTATCTTCAAAACTCAACAAGAATTACTTTCATGGCAATGGATAATAGCCAAAACTCCTCGATTTACTTTGGATGATTCCATTCAAGTTGAAAATGGTTTAATCAAAGCATCAACAAATTCACAATTTGCTGTTGGATCAAAATTTTATACATTCTCCAATGACATTCAATACGATCAACAACAAACAACAAATGGACGACATCCTTTATCGTGATTAATGATGTTTAAAGAAAATGGATGAAATTAGATCTTTTATGGATGAAACAAATGTTGTTTTTTTTAGTTAGTTAGTTAGTTGTACGTGTGGATGTATAGTTTTAATGAGATTTATATGTATGTATTTATTTGTAAAATTGATTGTTGTTGTTTTATTAAACATGTAATTGAGCAATAATAAAGTTTTGAGACCTGAGTAAAATGAAGAGAAAGGGTAATGAAAAAGCTTTGAGGTGGTGGAAAAAGGTGTTTGAAGGTTGTATTGCTGATGATGAAACTGGGAAGTACTCTGCCATATAATCTGTATCTTGCATGTTTGGAGGTAATATTGTTGTGATTGGAGTTGGTGGATCTGTTGGACATCCTCGGGGCTCATAATATATTATAGCTTTAAAAGCTTCTTCTCGACCACAAAAATTTTCTTTGAGTATTGAGCGATCCTAAAAACGGAGCTATATTTAGAAGAAAACTGAAGGACAAAAGCAAGTTTAACAATGCAAATCGAACCTGTTTGCTAATCAAAACTTACTGAATGATGTCGAATCCATTTCAACGCGCAACCACAAAATACAGTATTATCAGTAAAAATAAATCTTTGAGCATCATGTAAAACACATTCAGGAGTTTTTAAAGTATTACTTATTGTATTTTGAGTTATAATAACAGTACCCAAATTTTCTGTTGATGCAAAAGCTCTTGGTTCGATTTCATTGATTTTATTGGTTTGAATTTGTAAATTTCCTATCGTCGAACTTCCCGCAAATGTGTCTTCTGATATTTTACCTATTTGATTATTTTGGATTAAAATCTAAAAATAAATAATTGGAAAGCCACAAATATGCTGGATTAAAACTTACATGATTAACATGACTTAAACCATCAAAAGTTTTCTTTAAAAAATTTAATTTAGAATTTGATATGTGAAAATTATGTACTCGAGTGGTATTTGAAAATGATTCAGCATCAATTTGGCATGCGCCTTGAATGGAAAGAAAATCAAGGATTGAAATGGAACTCAATGAATGTTTAGAAAATGTTATGCATTCATCCTCGATTGAAAGTTCGCGAAGATTATTTACATTTCTAAAAAAAAATCATTTTAGAATTTTGTTTGCAAATCCCCGTGAGTAAATAAACTTACTTAAAAGCATAACCATGAATAATTTGTAATTTATTATTTTTAATATAAATTTTAAGAGAATTTTCATTTCCTATTCCAGAAAATGTGGCTTTATAAATTTGACTTAATTTTGGATTTTTTGAAAGGGATAAAATTCTGAAAATTATCAAACTCAATTTTAGTTTTTATTTTTTCAAAAAAAGTTTACCGTAATTTATTAAGGCCTTTAAAAGCATATTTATCTATTACATCCAATTGAAAGCTATCTTCTATTCTAAGTTCTTCAAGTTTACGAAATTTTCGAAATGAATTTTTATGTAAAGTTGTAAGGGAAGTATTTCGCAAAGTTATTTTATGATAATGTGTTGGCCAATATGAAGGCACTTTGGTTAATTCTATGTTATTACAAAATAACTAAAAACATAAGAAAATTATTTTCCGAATTTGCGTAAATTTTTTTTCGATTACTTACTGTATCACTTTCTTCACATAAACATCCATCTGGACATTGTTGGTGACCTTCACCTCCTCCTCCTCCTCCATCGTCTGCTTCTTGTTCGTCCGAAGTTTCAAATGAATAAGAAAATTTACAACAAAAACAAAAGATTATTAAA
This sequence comes from Panagrolaimus kolymaensis, assembly GCA_028622995.1. Classification (NCBI taxonomy): domain Eukaryota; kingdom Metazoa; phylum Nematoda; class Chromadorea; order Rhabditida; family Panagrolaimidae; genus Panagrolaimus; species Panagrolaimus kolymaensis. The sequence continues at coordinate 1,859,085 of JAJQJQ010000049.1, read as the reverse complement.
ATTATTATTAACAGCGACGAAGGTGGCTTCCATTTGCAGCCATAATTATTTTTAAACATTTTTGAAAATGATAAATGAAATAACAATTTTTTTGAAATAATAATAAAAGCATTTGGCAGTGAAAAAATGATTTTCTTAAATTTAAAAAGTTTTAAGGATGACTTTCTGAAAAAAAAAGAAGTAAAAAGTTAATTAAAAAACAACGGAAGAAAAAAAGTCAGATTTTATAAAAAAAAGTTAAAGGATAAGTATGGCTGCCTATGGCTTAAGTGGAATTCCACTTAACAAAAAAAATGAGATCGAAAATGGCAACGAACGAGTGAACGACAAAGAAAGGAAAACAGCGGACAAGTGGTCAATATTTAATCGAAAAATGGATGAAGCACCAAATAAAAAAAAAGTGAGAAATAATGGTCACTTATAAAAAAGGAAAGAAAAAATGTTGTTGAATTGGATTGGTGTTGATAGAAATAATATGGATGATGATGACATGGGATTAATCAGTCATCTAAGGTTTCTCTCGCCTGCTTTTTTTTGTTGAGAGATTAAAATGATTGAAAAATAATGGAAGGCGGCAAAAATGGATGTTAATCCATTAAAAAAAAGAATGAGAATTTGAAAAGTTTTAAAATGGGAAAAATGGGAAAATTGGGAAAAAGTGAAACTTAAAAATCACAAAATATTTTCACTAAAGTCTCAAAACAAAATTTTTCGGACAAGATAGGTCAAGATAATTTTCATCAGCAAATAGCTACAATAGCCTCATTTTAAAATTTACCCCTAAACATTTAAATCAAAAAAATTGAACAAGTAAATCCACGAAAACACGAAAAAAAAACAACAAAAAACATAATTCTTTATTTTTAATTGACAGAAACTTCACAAAAAAATGACATGTTTTTTGTCAAAAATAAAAAAACAATGTCATTTATTATATTTGTTATAAACTATTGTCTTTTGTCAAGCAACATCTTCTTCAACAACCTCAAACAAAAACACAAAGAAAAAAACTTAAATTGCATCAAAAAAAAATGTTTTTGCTTTTTATTTTTTTAACACTGCTCAGAAAATGGAAATTTGACAATTGTCACAAAAAAGAACTTTTTTTGCGGCCGCCGTTGCTTTTCGTTTTTGCAAAAGTGAAAAAGAAGATAAAAATCTTTTCTTTTCTAATGTGGCGGTGGCCACCTTGCTTGCTTTTCCAGCGCTTGCTTTGAGGATATGAGACAGATCAAAGAGGCATAAATTCGTTCGTTCAGTGCTGCTGTTAAAAAGGCAATAATAATTTTTGAAATTTGATTCTCTTCTTCGCCATTTTTTCTTCTTCATTTTTTCACTTACAGCTGTTGTTGTTCCACCTTATGGTAATAATAATAAAATTTAAAAAATAAGACATTTTGAAAAAAAGAGTGAGTGAAAAATATATAGAAGTAATAATAATAATTTCTTACGATTTACTAAATTTTTTTAAACAAAAAAAGTAAATTAAATTTGACTAAAAAATTCACTTATTTGTTTTGAAGCAATTTTTTTTCCGAGCGAGCTTTGAGGCAATTTTTTAAAACGAAGGTTAAAAAACAAAAAAGGAAATTTTATATCCAAACAAAAAACAAATATTTATTTGGGCATGCTTTTATTTATTTTTATTGGATGAGATTCAAATTTCACGAATATTCCTTTATTCAGCAGAAAAAAAAAGATTATTACAAGGAATCTCGCCTCGAAATGTTTATTGCAAGTAATTGGGATTACGAAAATTGGAAACTCGAATAAAGAAAAAATATTTAACAGTTTTTTTTCTGAAAGTTACACGGCAGAAAAATATTTTTATTCACAACAAATGGTAGAGCTGTATCAGTAACAAACAACAAATGTAACAATTTTTTGCTGCTGTCGAAATTCTTCAAAAACAAACAAAATTCCTTTCTGTAGCATAAAAAACTATTACATATAATTTTACAATCTAACAAACATACATATATAAATTTCAGCCTCAAATGCGATTTAAAAAAAGCCATATTTTACCTTTAAAAAAATTGTAAAGCAAGCGACGACAATAATTGACTTTTTTTTATGACATTTTAAAAACATTGAAAGCGAAGAAAGAAAAATAGCAAAAAAATTAGTTTTTTACATACCCAAAAGTGACTCTCTCTCTCTTTCTAAATTTTTTTTACTTTCTTTCTTTTTTCTTAACTTTTTTTATTTTCACAAGATTAACACCCTTCAATTTATTTCTTTTCTTTTATTTTTTTTTGTTGTCATCAAATTTTCCTTCTTTTTATGGGATGGCAGCAAGCACTAAAATAAATCCACCATCCACTTACTTTCATCATCATTCTCAACAATTCTCATCGACTTGACTCAAATCGAATCGAGGCAATATGGAATGGAAGCAGACGACAACTAACAACTAACACCTCAGGGCTGAAAACAAATAAGTCCATCATTTTATTTTTTTGGCTTCTTCTTTCTTATTCCTTATTTAGTTGTTTGTGGGTTTTTAAAAATCTCAACAACAACAAAAAATTTTTTCCGTTCCTTCCCGTTTTATGGCTTCGAAAAAAAAGAAGTGAAGAATGTATGTATGTTGTTTTGCCGTCGTCGATGGTGGTTGAAAAAAAAAAGTGAAAATCTCCTCCTGCTGTGTGAATAAAAAGAAAATAAAGATTATTTATAAATTGAAAATTGAAAAGTAATAACTTTTTTCTTCTCTTCATCTTTAAATTTGATGATGATGAAAAAAGTCAATGGAGCGAGAGAAAAAAAAATAAGTAAGAAGAAGAAGAGTGGAGATAAAGAAGTAAAGTAATATGCAGCAAATAACATGGAAATTTTTTTGTATTACATCGAGTCTTACAATCAAAAAATTAAAAGTAAGTAAAAAATCTTTCAAAAAAGGGCACAAAACAAGATGATTTTCAAAATAACGAAAAGCAACTTCCAAAAAAGTATTTGTAAATTCAAACAAAAATAAAAAAATGTTGCCTAGACTTCACTCACATTCATAAGCTACGGCCGGAGCCGTTCATTCAAATTCATTTTTTTGTTGCTAAACAAAAAAGAGTTTGAAAACTTCAAAAAAAACTAAAATAAAAACACATGAATAAATAATAACTTTAAAAAAAAGAATTCATAGCTTTTTGGTGTCTCTTTTCGTAAAAAAATAAACATATGTACACTGCCTTTAATAATATTTCATTTCTCAATGGCACCTGCATCGACACAACAAAAAAAAGAGAAGGCTTACATATAAAACAGCAGAAATAAATAAAATTAACCTAATTTAGCAAAAAAAGCAAGTTTTGTCTTTGTTGTTTATTCAATTTTTACATACGCTTACTTCTCTGTTTTTTATTCTTCTAAAAAAAGCAAACATCTTTTTTGAAAGTAGATGAGACTCTCCAATGTTTGAAGAAAGCAAAGAAAAATTAGTTAAGTTTCAATTCTAAAAACGTTTGATGAGTGATAAACGGCAATTTGTAATAATAATTTGTGACACGATACATATTAGTGGCCTCTCTTCAAACACGATAACAAAAACGCTTTTAAAATTCAATCATAAATCACAAAAAACAAAAACGCTATAATGGAAGATAAAAGTATGCTGCCTTTAGCCATTTTCCTATTGTTCTTTAACACATATGAACTTGGAAAAAACGCGAGGGTTGCATATTTGTGTTAGCTCAAATACAAAAACTAATCATTGCTTGTAACACATTTATACTAAATAACATTATTATACGATACAAATACAAAGTTTAACAACAACAACATAAAAGACAAAAGAAAGTACAATAATAATAATAAGCTTTTAAACATCTAATACTGAATCAATCTTCAAATATTTTTGGCCATAGTATAATGCTTTTTGTTCGAAATCAGTTGATTTGATTGGAGTATCAAGTTCATAAAATGGATTCATTGAATATTTGATATATGCTTCATACATTTCATGGAAGAATTGTTTGATTTGTTCATCAGCTCGTACAGTATGTAAAATAATAAATCTCATTGTGCTAGCTGTAACAAAAGCTGACACCCACCATTCATCACATTTGTTGATTGCCTAAAACGAAAAGAAAGTTAAAGAAAATAAAAAGAAAGTAACTTCTCGAAGTACATAAGGATCACCATGAAGCATACATACCTTGAAATACATTTGTTGACTTCGTTTGATACGTTCATCCACAATATCCAAAGCGGAATGAACAATAAATTTCTTTACAGGTCGATCATCTTTTTCTCGTGTTTTATTTGAATCAATAACAGGAAATTCGAATTCATATATCAGTTGATCATCATGTCCAATAATAACAAAATAAAATTTCTTAGGTACATACATTTCAAGAGTAACAATGATGAAGCAAGTTGATGCTGAAAAGAAGACAAAGGTTAGTAAGTGAAGAAGATGGTACAAAAAAGAAAAAATAGGCACAAATAAACAAACACGAAAAAGGAATGGGATTCAAAAAAAGAAGGGTAATCATCAATCAAAACACCTTATGAAAACATTTGACACATGTTCCAAAATCTACGACTAATTAGTATTTCATGACACTTGTAAGAATCAAAGATAAGATGGGAGGCAAATATGTAAGCATAAACAATGGCTTTCTAAAGTAGGTAAAGAACAAACAACAAATGGAAGAAGAGCAGCGTAGCTCAAAAAATGAAAAAGCATTTTGGACATCATATTTTTATGTATTGACATTGAGGATAGTAAGCCAAAGCTTCTAGCATCATCTATGAAAGTAAAAATTCTGAAGCTCCATTTTCTTCTTTTTTTATTGCTCCTTCTCTTCCAAAGTTTTGCTCCTTTTTTCAATGTTTTTTCCATCCATAGAAAATGGTTGTAATTTAAACAAAGAACTAAATCTTTATCTTTTAGTGATTTTAGCGTTCGTGTTTGTACTGTATTTTTTGTTTATAACTTTTTGCTCGTTATCGTTATCGCTTTTTCATCTTTTTTATATTTCAGGTCTCAAATGCATATTCGTTTGGTTATTTTACTTTCAACTTTGTTTGTTGTTTTTTCATTTGCAGAAGAGCAACTTTCATCATCTAATGTTCCTGTAAGAAAATCTCAAATAGTCAACTATGAAACTTTACCAGAAATCAAACATCATTTTCGTGAACCTGAAAAGCTTCCGCCTCAATTACTTTCTGATGCATTCACCATTCTTTGTCTTGCTCCAATCGCTCTTCTTTTCATTGTAGTATGTCCTTTCTTACTCCTCGTTTCTTTCTAATCAAACTATTTTAGTGGCTTATAATTGGTCTAAACTTCGACAAATTTCAATTATCCTTATGGTCGCTTGGTTTTCATGCTGGTCTTTTTGCAATCTTTGGACTTTACTTCGTTTTTTGGCTTCACTTGGATATGTTCAATACACTCAAATATCTCGCGCTCCTTGGTATTCCAACATTTATTTGTGGCAACAAAGTACTTCGTTCTCTTTATTTGTCTAGTTAATTAATGTATGTTTGTAATAATGTAATAAAATTAAATGTGTATCTGTTAATAAAAAGTTTTTGGCAGAAGCACTGCCGCATCATCTTCAATAACAACTTAGTAAGAGGTTTAACTTTTGCAACTTTGGAGAGAGACTATGTACAGGTTTTTGTAATTATGTTAGATATACACAAGCATTGGAATCATCACTTTATTACATACAAAAATCATTAATTTGAAAAATCATCAACAAATCATTCCATTAAATTTTATACATACGTTTTACAATATTCAACCAATAGTTTTAATCTTATCCAATTCATTCTTTTCATCAACGGTTTTGATATCATAATTTTCTCGACTTTTGAGATCAGGATCCACTATGTCTTGCTGAAATAGTATGAATGGTTAATAATGGATCAATACAACATAATTAATAAAGGCTATAGTCTCAAAAACATGTTAAACGTGGTAAGGTAAAGCTTGTTTTGAGAAAAGCAAAATGATGTTAATCAAACATTAACCATTCCTATTAACCCAAGCTTTAGCTACACACATACTTCCATTTATTAAAGGAATATTAAGCATAATTACGCAACATAATAAACAGCATTCAAGTCGATAAGTAGCTACAACTCGTCTAAAGCCATACATAGGTACATAAACAAAGGATTAAAAGCGACTTACAGTTTCATCTTTCTTCCTCTTTATGGATTTTGATTGTTCATTTGGTTTCTTTTCTTTTTTAGAATTGTGTACTCCATGACCACTTGATGCGACTGTACCCTTTTCATCTTTTCCACCAGTTTTCTTGTTTCGGTTTGGTTGATTTTCTGAAAAAAAGCTTTCATGTTTAGTAAAAAAAGAAGTAATAACAAAACTTTGCAACTTTGGGAGTGAAAAAAATAAATGAAAACAAAAAAACCTTACTCTTTTTGTTGCCACCACTTTTACCACATAGAATCAACATAAACGAAATCATCGATAAAGAAGCCAAAAGTAAACCAATAAATGTTGAGTAATTTTCCATTGTTCGTTGTCGTTGTTCGTCGTCGTCTCTGGCTGAATGGATGGTTGATTGAATATTGTTGTTATCGTCGTCGATCGATTGAGAAAAAAATGGCAAGCAAAAATGATTTAGGTTTTTTTTCAAAAAAAAAATTTTCATTGCTCAAAAATGTTTGAAAATTTGCATGAAAGCTTTGAGAATGAAAAAGTTTGAAAAAAAAAGTTTTACAAATAATTTTCTTTAGCGAACATGAAAGTAAAAAAATGAAGAAGTTGCAAATAGGAGGAGGATATTGTAAGAGCCAAAAGTAGTGACTTGATTGCTTAAAATTTAGCTTTTCTTAAAGTTGTAAAGTTTTAAAAACAATTTTTTTTTCTCAGTAACTCAAAAAATTATTTATAACTTCAAAAAGAATACATATAATATTATTATAATTTACAATAGCAACAATAACATCAACAAATAAAAACAAAGTCGTCACCCGCAAAAGAAAAACAATAACTTTTTCTAATATAAAATTTTTTATCAAACAGAAAAATAAATAAATGGCATTTTTAACCCGTTTTTTGTTTTTATTTTCATGCCAAATATTTATTATTTATTTTTGTTGTTGATTACATTGAATGAATTCCGCTGTCAGTATAAGTTGATTCAAGGTCATCAATTTTTATTGTTGTTTCTTTATTTTGAATATCCGTGACAGATTCAAGATCTTCCGTTTGTGTTTGATTTTGGTTTTGTGGAATAATTGTTTCGGGGATTTGGGTTTCGTTAATATTAGTTATAACAACATTTTCAAGAAGCTCATGAGGTAGATTTGTTTCATTATCATCGTCATTAATATTTTTGGGAGATAAAGATTCATTTAAATGATTAATGGAATTTGGATCATTGGGTAAACGCAAAGCTTGGAAAAAATATGGCAAATCTCGAGGTAAAGTATATATTGTTTCGGTTATCACTGATTTCATTGGAGCTGTTGTTGTTGGATCATCAATAAAGTTTGCATGGAGCTAAAAAATTATAAATACAGAAATTAATTTTGTTTTTAATTGTCTCGCAACAAAAAATTTGATCACTGCTGCCTAATTTTTTAATGACCTATTTTACGTGACAGAAATTCATTGAAAAAAAACTTACAATTTTGCTATCATTTAATTTCAAAAGCGAAAAAGCAATAATAAAAGCATTATCATAAAAATCCATTGAAGCCATTTGCCGATTTATTTTTCCTTCATTTATTAATTGTTGAGTTTTATCACAATGGAATAAAATTATCTTAAAAAATTATTGTTTTTTTCGATGATTAAAAATGGTTTAAAAATATATTACTTTATCTGAATCTGAAATAGCTTTATGAACATAATAAAATGCATTTTCTTCAAGTACCACAGAATCAAAAGGAAAAAAATAAACTTTTATTCCTTTGGATTGAAGAAGTTTTGCAAGTTCATTTACATACTCTGTTTTAGTGGAATTTGGATTAAGGATGAAAACTTTTTGAACTGAAAAATTTTAAGAAATTTAAAATAAGCGTTTTAAAAGTTGCTAAGTTCTGAAGCGGAAATATAATTTTCTTGATTAGAATCCCCGAAATAGTTTTTTGTTATTATTTTTTTTCTGGAGGATCATACGTTTTTCTTATTTAATTTTTATTAAATTTTTACCTGGTGGATTTTTGATGAGTGGAGTCAAACTATCACCAGAACCAGAATTTTTTAATAAAAGTGTTTTTTGCCATTTTGATGATCGTCTCACAGTTCGATATAAACAAATTAATAAAAATGCAATAATTAAAATTGCAGCAATTATCGAAAAAATGAGAAAAACCATAACCAATGGTTTAATTTTAGCTGTTTCTTTTTTAACTTTTTTTCCTCGTTGTTCTGCAAGATACCGTTCTTCCAAAACTTTTCCATATAAATTTTTTCCTGTATTTTCCAGGGAAAAATATGAGCTCGCAGAAAGGACGCAATCACATGAACTTGAAATTCGACATAAACATGTTTCACCATTTTCACGATATTCGAAAGGTTTAACCTAAAAAAAATTTAATTTTAAAATTGAGCCATAATTATTTTTGAGGGTCAAGTTCGACAACAAAGAAAAAAAGAAGCTTACTTGAACACTATAATTTTTTTCTGGTTTTAAACCATCCACTTTTAAAACTCCCATCCAATTTGAACCATTTTTATATAAATCTTTTTCATGAACAACAAAGGTTTGAACCACGAATGTATTGTTTTCGGTTACTTTAATTTCATATCGATCAAAACAAAACCATTTAGGTGCAGCATAAAATTTAATTTCAATATATTTTTTTATTGAATATACAACCACATATTGGCTTGATACCCAACGAGCAGCAATTTTACGAGATTTTTCAACTAAAAAAATAAAATAATTTAAAAATGCGGTTTATGCAAATTTGAAATACGCTTACTATGTTCACTATCACAAGTAACTTTTCTGGTTTCAGCGGCATCCAAATCTTAAAAAAATGAAATTTTAAAAGTAGGCGATTTGTGCAAGGAAAAACTTTTGGTCGACTCACGAATGGTTGGAATATTTAAAGTGTGGCTGGAAATCAAAATTTTTGATTCGTTATTGGTTCGATAAATTAACTAAAAAAATTAAAATGTTTTGGATTTTCTAAGGATGTAAAAAGCTTACAGAAAGTTCATAATCTCTTCCAATTTTTAGTCGCTTTTCAATAAAGGCATTGAATTCAGTCTGAAAATTAAGAAAGAATTTAAAAATTGCCACCATTAATAAATAAAAACTTAAAAACTAAATATAAAATTTAGAGAATTTTATGTTATCCGAGCCTCAACGCGAAAGCATTAAAGTTTTGATTTAATGTTTTGATCGCTAAAACCTTTCGTTGTTGCAAGATTCTTCTTAACAAATTTTTTCTATTGAATTTCAGATTTTTTCGTGGCCCAAAACTTACATAAGAAAGCATTCGATTCTTTTTAGGTGTATCATCTTTTCGAATTCCATTAATTTTTAAATAACCCGTTGAAAAAGCATCTCCATGCTCAAGTTGATTGATTCGAAGCCAAAATGTTACATTATTGGATTGAATGAATTCTTTATTTAATCTCCATGCTAATCGAAGGGCAACATATAGTTGACCGGTTTGATCATCGACCTGCAAATTAAAATTTTTGTGATTGATTTTTTTACTGTATTAATTTTTTTTTCATTTAAACTTAAAGAAAATTTTTTTGATAGATACCAAAAAAGAATGCATTTATTTTTAATGGTTTTGTTTTTGATTTTGATGATATTAACAGACTTTGCCCTTTTAAGTTTATTTTTATTGTTTCTTTGATAAATAAACTCTTTGGAGAAAGAAAAAATCGAATCATAAAAAACGTTTTTTTAAACAAAAACAAAGAAATAATTATTTATTTCTTTTTTTTCTAGTCTTTATAAAAAAAATTTTTAGAAGAGAGATGATTAGCATTTATCGTTTTTTTTTGTTGAGACAAATAAAAAGATTTTGAAAAAAAAAATAAGTTAATTTTATCTTTCTTTTTAGGTGGTTTTGCACATTCTTGTAGGCAAAGTTAAAAGTTTATATAAAACTACTAATAAAATGTGTGTTTTGGAGGTTGTTTAATGTGAATCGTGAAAGGGTAAAGGTTATGAGGGATTTTAAACAATACAGAATTCAAATATTTTAAAATAAGAAAACTACAATAAATTAAATCAAGGCAGTGGTCTTGGGATATTGCAACGAATAATTTTTTTTTTAATTATAGCGGAGACAATGTTAATTTGGGTTTTTAATTGATAAGTTTTTAATTTTTTGACTTCGAATTTCCTATTCACCAAAAATTCGTCAAAACAAATTAAATAGTATTTCCCCCAATTTTTAAGTTTAATTTTGTTATTTTATTTTTTTAAACCTTTCCCCCGAATTTTCTCGCATGTGGTCTCTCTTTTTTTTCTTCATTGTTGGAGGAGGTGGATGACATAATCGCATCTTTTTATTCTTTTAACTTTAACCTTTATTCTTTTTTCTCTCCGTTTATTTTTTGTTTTGTTTACGAAACATAAATAAAAAATTTCACGTATCTCTTTTCTTTATTTCTCTCAAAAAAAAGCGTTCATCAAAAATCCTTTGAACCAAGCAAGCAAAGAATGATTAATCATTTGCCTTTGAACGCCGCTATCGTCGACGCTCGCTTTGAACTCATTGGTAATGGCGGAAATCGCCTGCTTTTTTTTCAAGCAGCAAAGTTTCGCTGATTTATTTGTTATTTAATAAAACTTTTTATAGAAAAAAATAAGAACATTCCCTTCCCTTTTTGCAAAAGATATAAATTTTTTTTGCAATCTTTTTTTTAATAGTTGGAAAATCAAGTGTCAGAGATTGATAAATTTAATCATCTTTAAAAAAGGAGCCAAAAAATTTGAGCCGCAAGTAGGAAGAAGAAAAAAAAAACAGTTGCTTTCATGACAGAAAAAATATAAATAAACCCAACAACTCAAGCATGAATTTTAAGTTTTGTGTCTTTGTGCCAAAATCAAAGCACACAAAAAAAAGAAGAAAAAAAGATTCAAAGACAAATTACGTCAAAAAATTTTATTTTCTTTTAAATCTTTTATGAAAGTTCAAAACTTAGACTTTAGTGGACGACAGACACGTGTTTCAACTGATTTTTTAGTACTTCTCTTTTTTTAAAAAAAAATTGTAGTAAAGCTATGAGTAAATAAATACATGTCAAATAACTAACTAACAAAAAAAAGTTACGACAAGCATGCTTTTTGACATTTTTGTTTTTTAAAGTGACATTTTGCTTCCTCATTTTTCTTTAAATATTTTTTAAAAACGTGGAAGTTTAAACTTAAAACATTTAGAGTAAATTATGTGAAGCAATGACAACTTTTTTTTATAAAACAAAAAAGCAAAATAAATGCAACTTTTTACAGTAATCTTTTCCCATCAAAATTATAACTTTTGTTAGCAAAAAAACTTTTTTATGGTTTTCAAAGTTTTTTTACTTTTGTATGTCAATTTTTAAAAAAGCAAAGAATAAATATTTAAATAAAATTTCTTCGATTATGTGAATAACTTACAGGTGTTTGATAAGCAATTCGAAGTAAAAGATCATCAACCACCTCTGATTTTTGTTTTTGTTGATCACCATCATTGTCATTGGAAGAATCTAAAGCATCTGAGGATGAAGCTCGTTCGACCCAATTTGGAATTGTTTCAGGTTCAAATAAATTGCAATTCCAATATTTGGAACTACTGCAATAATTTTTCTTCAAACTATCAGGGGATCCATTCGCGGCTATGGAAGTTTGAAGAAATAATAATAAAGGCAATATTATTAGAAATCGACTCATTTTAATAATTTTTATTATATTTAAATTTGTTTTACGCTAAAAATCAAAGATGAAAGATAAAAATATGCATGAAATTTTAAAAAAAAATGTGGTGTGAATGACGTGGGAATAAAAGATTTCAAAATCCTCCTCGGATTTTTGAATTCTATAAAAAATGCTCGCAAAAATAAAGCAAAACAGAAAGAAATAACGATGCAATTTTGTTATTATTCTTTTTATTTCTCAATCAAAATCAATGAAACAAAAAACAACAGCATCAAGAACCCATTCAAGCTTCAGATTGGCCCGATTTGGATGACTCAATAGTTATAAATATTTAAAAAAATCATAGGTTTTAATCAATAATAACAAAGCAAAAAATTTTTTTTAAAAGAATAAATAGAAGTCTATTTTTAGGCATCTTTAAAGATAGGGCTTTTGGACTCTGATATCGAACGCATATCAAAAGATTTATTTAGGCAATAGGCGGTTGTAAAATTATAAAAGGATTTTGAGTTTTTTGGAAATTTTTTCGTGTTAGACAAAAAAGCCGGCCCTTTTAATTGAATCATTCAAACTTTAATTTTTTTTTCTCTAAACTAAAAAATTGAAAGTCGAAAATTGAAAACAAAAAAATATGATTAAATTTTATTTTTCTTTCCTTTTTTTTCTCGAAACAATCATTCCCGAATTCTCCAATCAAACAAAAGAATAAAAAAAGGTGTTATTTCTCAAAAAAAGAAAAGAAAATTTTGGTTATTTTTACCATAAAAAAAATTTTTTCTTTTAAGAAAAAATCAATAAAAATCAAAAAACGAATGAATGCACAAAAAAATTGAAAGAAATTGGAGCCATAAGGCAAGGAAAAAATAAGGCAAAAATGGGAGTGTGTTTTGTTGAGATAAGCATCGCCAAAAACCGACACCAAAAAAGAAAACGACGAGGACGTCGACGACCCATCTTTCTTTCTATATCGCCAGTCAATTATTTATGGTTGATGACAAAATTTTTTTTTATTTTTTGGGAGAAAACGAAAAAAACGTGATAAGCCGCCAAGAAAAAAAACATTAAGAAAAATATGGGAAGAGAATGAAAGAAAGGAAAAAATCGATTAATTGCGCGAGCAGGGAACGAAAAAAATTTATTTTGTAATATGTTTAAAATTTTTAACGAGAAAGAGGAGTTAAGAAAAATTTATGAAACCATGAACAACAGTGAGCTAAACGGCTAAAAAACCCTAATCAATGATGCCAAAATTAAGAGACATTTAAAATTACAAAACAATCTGAATTGTGAGTCTTGTCGCATTTTTTAAAAATATAATAACGTTTATAGACAGACAAGGCTGCATTTCGTGGTGAAACTAGGAAAAAAAGTTTTTATAGTAATCGCTGGAGAAGAAGGTTGACTTTTTTTTATCCCAAAAAATCCTGAACCAATCAATAATAAAAAAAGAAAAGATCAGGCGTTCCAAGTTTTAAAGAAGAAGAAAAAAAAATTAATTTAAAAATAGCAGCAGCAAATGCAAAAAGATTAATTAGGACAAGTGAAAATAAAGGAGACATGCAAGAAAAGAAAAAATTGATTTATTTTGAAATGCTACATTTATTTCTCGAATAAGAAAAAAAATGTGTTTAATTTGTTAATTTTCAGAAATCAAAAACATTTCAATCGTGCCTCGTTGAAAAAAAAGAAGTTAAAAAGAACGATAAAAATATTTTGGCAGCAAATTATGGCTAGTAAAGGTTGTATTTATTTTTTCGAAGGTCAAATCAAGAAAAAAAAGTTACAGTAAAAAAAGAAAGGAAAAAATAGTGATGGGAAGAAAGTTTTTTAGTAAACACACAAAGTTTGAATTATAATAAATCATTATGAAAAATATAATCGATCATTGATGCTGCATCCAACTAAAACTTTAACAACTAACTTATAAAATATTTTTTGTTATGAAAAAAAGAGATAGCATTTCTTTGGGGTTTCACGACGGCCATCAAACCAAAGGTTGGAGAAGCTTGGAAAAACTCGGTATGCAAAAATAATAAATTCCTCTTATCCAAAATTTAGAAGAAAAAAATTTAAAAATTTTATAAAATAATTAAATTCTGATCAACCTAGATTGATGTTAGCTTACGGAATAAGCTATTTTGCTTTTTATCCAATTTTTTTTCCTATCAAATTCAAAAGCTATAAATTTAGGCGGTCAAAAATTTATTAGAAAAAATATTTTTTTTAAATCGTCGCTAAAAAAGAGATGAAAACTCCAGAAATTAAAATGAAGATGCGCAAATAAACACAATTAAACGAATCTTCTTCTTTGTTTGCTGATTGTAAACAAAATATTTTTGGGTGTCCATGTAGAAAATAAATGATTGGGGAAAAATGACAGCAAAAGAGTTTTTTTAAACCAAAAAAACAAGAAAGTAAAAGAATTCATTCAAATGCGCGACTTTTTTTTGTTGTTGGTATTGTTTTCGTATTTAAAAATTCCAAAATAAGAAAACGATGGTGTTTGTAAAAATGGGGAGAGAGAAATAGAGAATAGAAGAAACTCCCAAAAAACCCACAAAAAAAAAGAAGCGCTAAAAAAATTAAAAAAATGATATTTCAATGAAAACCAAAGAAAAATGGAAAATAGGAAGATGATGTTTAAAAGAAAGACAATACATAACCACCACCACCGCCACAACTATCATGACCAGGAATTCAGCCAAACGCCAAAACCCTGTATAATCGCGCCTAAAAAAATGGAGGCATAAATAAAATAATTGTTTTTTTCTCCTTCGTGGCTCCCCATTTTTTTTGTTTGTGATTTGTTGGTTTTTTATTTTTTTTAGGTAAACGAGAGACGAGCAAAAAAAAAAAAGAAAATACTTAATTTTTTTTCAGAAGATTTATTCTTCTTTTTTTCTAGACATTTTCTAAAGAAAAATAGTTTAGTTTATTACCGTTTTCTTCTTCTTCTTTGATGATCACCATCATTAAAAAAAGTGCAATAAAAATAGCAAAAAAAAGATTATACTGGTTTTTGAATGTAAATATTTTGACGTTCTAGAATCACCAAATTATGGTAAATTTATCGCTTGTCAAGAGACTTATTTTATCAAACGATATCAAAGTAAAACAAACTGGAAGAAAAGCATATTTATCGATAAAAGACAACATTTTGAATCACTGTGCAAAAATTGAGGGGATAAATGGAAAAAATTTGTGGTCCAGAATCACTAACAGAAAAAAATTCTATCGGGAAATTTTTTATATAAACACTTTTTAAAACTCTCATTCAATAAATGAGAAATTATAATTTGTTGTTTTTTTTAATACAATTAAATTTTAAAAACCTAAGAAATATTAAATTTATTTTCTTCTAATTTCTTCAAAAAGCTTTTATTAATTTTTTCTGCAACTTTTTTTCAGACACAACAAATTTCTTTATTGAGAGATGGTTGCATGAAACCATGCCGTGACTTTTACATATTAAACCATAGCTTTTTTTTTTTTATTGTTTTCTTTCTTTTTTTTTCTGCATCTTATAAAAAAACGAACAATATTATATTCATTGAAAAAAGTACTTCTTTCCAATTTTTCTTAGCAAAAATAAAATAAAAATGCATTTTGACTTTTTTATTTTTTGCATGTTTTTTTTTTTGCTTGGTGCTTTTTTATATCAAAAAATTTTTAATACAAAAAGTTCCACTTTTTTGCTATAAAAATAAAACATTTGATTTTTCTAATTTATTAAAATTGCACCAAAAAATTCTCATACAGATTGTAAGAATTTTCATGTGTTTGAATTTGATGAAAGATATAAACCAAGAATAAAAATGAAGTTGGCGAAGATGAAGGAAGCCATGAAGGAGAAAGGAAGGAAGCAGAAAACCAACCAACTTTCAATGAGTACTAGTAAAAAGGGGCGCGCCTTCGGCGCGCGAGTAACTGTATAGTTCATTATGTTATGATAGAAAACGGTGTTGCAGAAATAAATTTGTTGTAATATGCAAATTTATAAATGTTTCTCAAACAATCTTTCATTTTTTTGTAAATGAGAAAGAAAAGTTTATGCAAATTTTCTCTTTTCCTTTTTTTTTGTGAATGAAAAAGTAAAATGACACGGAAT
Organism: Panagrolaimus kolymaensis; assembly: GCA_028622995.1. NCBI lineage: Eukaryota > Metazoa > Nematoda > Chromadorea > Rhabditida > Panagrolaimidae > Panagrolaimus > Panagrolaimus kolymaensis. The sequence continues at coordinate 1,843,164 of JAJQJQ010000049.1, read as the reverse complement.
TGTGACAACCTGTTTTAGAAGAAGGGAAAAAGCATTCAATGAATGAAAATAAAATTTTTCAGTTTCATTCAAAAATTTACTCTTTTTTTAGGCTAAAAAAGAATGAATGCAAAAAGTTTTTATGCAAATTTTTTTGTTTTCTGTTGAAAAAAAATGCTTGAATGATGTTTTTTTTTGTTTTGCAAAAAAATAAAATATATGGAAGAAGAAAAAAATGCGTAAAATGTGAAAGAAAAATTGCAACTTTCAAAGTTGATAAAATAAATAATTATTGTAATTGTGGATTTCTTTGGTAAATATCAATTAAAATAATTTTGGTAATTGACCTGCCTAATAATAATTATTTGAAGAAGACAAATAAATTGCATCTCCCTCCACGATTGATTCCACGAGCTCTTACACATTTACTCACGGCAAAACTAGCATGTTGCATCCAAAGCTTATATCTTTTTTGTTGTTGTTCGATTCAACAATCTTTTATCACTCACTTTTTCTCTAAATTTATTTTAAACAACATCCTCCAACAATCAAACATTGCCTTAAAAAAGTTTTCTCCCTAACCTTTTTATCCGTGTATTTAAGATATTGTGAAAAACTTTTAACCTTATCTTTACTTTTCAGATTTTGTTGTTATGCAAAAATCTCGTCGAACCGATAAAATGAAAATAAGAATGGTGAGTTATTTTTCCATTTTATCAAAACTGTTATATAAACAGTTTACTTCACTTCTTTATTTTCTTAAAATGACGGAACTTTTATTTCAGTCTAACGTGGATGAACGTAATGCTGACCAACCTTGGGCAATATTGAAGAAGGCTATCAACGACATTTTGAACCAGAATAACTCCGGTTTCAGCTTTGAAGAACTCTATCGAAATGCTTACAGCATGGTTTGTGATTTTTAAAGTTTTATCATTTTTAACTGTCATTTCTTTATAGGTTCTCAACAGGTTTGGTGAAAAACTATATGATGGTGTCAAAGAATCTGTCAATTGTCATTTGGTTGATGCTGTTCGCCCTTCTGTTACTGAAGCGGCTAATACAAACTTCTTGTCTACATTAATTCACTGTTTCAAGGATCATACCGTTGCCATGGTGATGATTCGAGATATCGTTATGTATCTTGATCGTGTTTTTGTCTCTCAAAACCGTCGTGATTTGGAACTTGTTTATAATCTGGGTCTTCAACTTTTTCGTGATCAAGTGGTCAACCAATCTTCCATCAATGATCTTTTAAAAGCAACTATGCTTAGTATGATTGAATGTGAACGAAAGAAAGAAGCTATCGATTGGTAATTTTACTTTTACATTGTGTTTAAATTTATGCGATCTGGTTTTTCAGGATGAGTCTAAAGGCTGCATGTGAAATGCTTCTTCAACTTGGTCTTGGATCTCGTTCTTACTATGAAACTCATTTTGAAACTTTGTTCTTGAGAGAATCAGCTGGTTACTATCGGGCTGCTGGACAGAAGTTTTTAGCTGAAAACAGTGCAAGCGTCTTTGTTCGCAAAGTTAATGACTGCTTAATTGAAGAAAAAGAAAGATCTGATCGATACTTGGACAAGGTCACCGAAGCCAAAATAATGATTGTTTTACAACAAGAACTCATTGTATCGCATATGCAAACTGTTATTGATATGGAAAACAGTGGTCTTATTTTCATGCTTAACAACAATTGTATTGAAGATTTGAAATTGCTCTATGGTTTATTGAAACGTGCTGAAAATGGAATCACGGTTATGACAGATGCAATGAGCAAATTTTTGCGCGGTCGTGGTGAAGCTTTGGTCAAAAATGGTGAAGATGGTGGTCCTGCTAATCCTGTTCAATACATTCAAAGCTTACTCGATCTCAAGGAACGATTTGATCATTTTCTCAAAAATGCTTTTCACGATGATAAAGATTTTAAGAATAAAATTCAATCTGATTTTGAATATTTCCTTAATCTCAATTCAAAAAGTCCTGAATTTTTGTCACTTTATATTGACGATAAGCTGAGAAAGGGTTTGAAGACCTTGAACGAAGGGGATGCTGATAACGTATTGGACAAAGCGATGGTGCTTTTCAGATTCTTACAAGAAAAAGACGTATTCGAACGGTAAATGTTTTTATTCGGCTAGCTTATTGTAACATTTATATTTTAGGTATTACAAGCAACATCTTGCAAAACGTTTACTTTGGGCCAAAAGCAGTTCTGATGATGCTGAAAAGTCTATGATTTCAAAGTTGAAAACTGAATGTGGTGCTCACTTTACTTCAAAGCTCGAAGGAATGTTTAAAGATATGGAAGCTTCCAATACTCTTATGAATGTTTACAAAGAACTTGATCATTCAAATGAAGTTGGTTTTGTTTTGTTCCCTTTCTTTTTCTTTTTCTTATTTTTAATTTTAGGTCGATCTTTCTGTCAAAGTGTTAACAAAGGTTTATTGGCCTATTAGCGAAGTTGAAATGTGTAATATTCCACCTTCATCTGAAGCAACCTTTAAGAAGTTCAAAGATTTTTATCTTGAAAAGCATAGTGGTCGATTGCTTACACTTAATCCATGCTTGGGATTCGCTGATATTAAAGCTACGTTTTACAAGAAAATAGTAAGCTTTTCTTCTTTTTTCATATTTAACATAACCTTTAAAATTTAGGACGGATCTGAACAATTGCGAGAAGAATCAAAAATTTTATCTGTTAATACTTATCAAATGTGTGCTTTGATGCAATTCAATAATGGTCAATCATTCACCTACACTCAACTAATGGAAAATACAAAGATTCCTGATCGTGATTTAAAGCGAGCTTTAATGTCTATGGCCATGGGTAAAGCTGCACAGCGTGTTTTGAAGCGCGAAGGAACCTCTCGTGAAATTGGTTGGTTGTTTATTCATAATTTATTATTTCTTACTGCATTGTTTTAGAAGGAAATGATGTCTTTTCTGTAAACGATGATTTTACTTCAAAGTTGACTCGAATTCGCATTCAACAAATTTCTAATAAAGGTGGCGAAAGTGAACCTGAAAGAAAAGAAACTCGTTCAAAGGTAAGTGTATTTCTCTATCTATTTTTTTTAACAACCTCTTTCGTTTAAGGTTGATGAAGATCGCAAACATGAAATTGAAGCTGCTATTGTCAGAATCATGAAATCTCGTCAAAAACTTAATCATAATGAACTTATCACCGAAGTTACTATGCAATTGGCACCACGTTTTCTACCTGATCCAACACTCATCAAGAAGCGTATTGAATCTTTAATGGAACGTGATTACTTGAAACGTGATGATCATGATTCTCGTTGCTATCGCTACGTTGCTTAAATAAATTTATTGTTAAAAACTTGTAACTTCTGTAAATGTCATTTTTTCTCATATTTTCTGAGCATGTTTTATGCGTGTATGTTTCCTTTATGAAGAAAAAAACTTTTAGTGTAACTTATTGTGTTTTGCATTTGTGGATATCATATAGAGTTAGTTGCATGTTATGTTGTAATAACGGTTTACAATTTATGCTCCTTTCGGACGAAACTTGAAGCACCTTTGAGAGCTTTGGATAAAACAGAGACGATACCATTGTTTAGTTCAAATTTTACAGAATAGACACAAATAAATTAAGTTAACTGATAATAATCAAAATGCATACATAAAAAGTAAAACGATTTCACAACTAGTAAGATTTATTTGCAAAAAAAATTTATCATAAAAATTATAAAACATTATAAAAAACACTATGTTTAACAGAAATGATTCTTTAATAACAAATATAATAAACAGTTGAAAGCAAAAGATTGAAAATTCATATCGATACAGTGATAAAGCAATAAATCATAACAAGATTGAGAGTTCACGATCTTCGAGGTAACGGTATTCAAATGTGAATGACTCCTTCTTTCGTTGTGCCCATCTTTCAAAATCAAAGTACATGTATGATCCTTGTTCATAATCATCGGTAATAACATTAGGCTCTTCGTGACGTTGAAACCACATAAGATATTTTGTATGAAATCTCCAAGATAATTTTTTCAAAGCTTGAGCTGCAAACAATTGAGCTTTAGAACCCTGAAAACTTTCAATTTAAGTACAAGATAAAGAATCCAAATAGTAATAACTAACTTCCATATAATAAAAAATGAACAATAAAGTTTCAGGAGATAGCAGCAAATAATAATCAAGAGTTTGAAAAACAGATAATTGTGATTGTGGATAAGATGCGAAACCTTGATAAGAAATTCTTGGCATTTGTGGTCTTTGAGATTCACTATCAAATCGATGAGGTATTGTTCGTTGAGCTTCTTCCAGTCTTTCGAGATGATTTTGTTCATCACCTAATAATTCATAACGATCTAATGGTGTTCCATCTAACCAGGGTGGAATTTCACTACTTCGAGTATCAGCATTTGCATCCGTTATTTGAGATGTTAATTCACGAAGTAAAATATCATCGGCTGACATTGGAGGCCCCCGTGGAATAGATTGTGATGAAAGCGCCGTGACAGAAGATTGACTTTCTAAAATATTAAATTACAAGTAACAAAATGAAGTGACAAAGCTTACCATTAGAACGAGAAGATTGTAGTATCACAGGAGAATTTAGAGTAGGTTTTTCGACATTAATAGATATTAAAGTTGAAATAGGAAATGCTTGAGGAGATGAAAGCGGTTGAGACACATTTTGAGTAAAAAGTGAAGCAGGCCTTGTCTAAAAAAAATCAATAAAAATTACTGTTTTAATAATAAATAAAGTAAAAGCTTACAGACGTTATTGGAATTTGAGGTTCAACAACATTATTAACGACGGTTTCAACAGCAGCCACATGTTTCGAAGATTCAGGTGGAGGAGATTGTGGAGGTAATCTTATAGGTTCTGAAACAGTAGCTGGTGTTTCATGCGTAATTGAAGTTTGTGAAGATGATTGAGAGATCGGAGCTGGAACAGTGACGAGAGGAGGCGCTGTACTTTTAAGAACTGTCGGTGTTACTATAGAAGCTGGTGGAATAGAAGAAGGAGCAGGAGATTTAAGATGTACTCCAGCAGCAACAGCATTATATGGTATTGAAGGTGGAGGTGTAGCAGCAGGAGGATGTGGAGATGCTATAGATGTTCGCTCTTCAGAAGTTGTTTGACTAAAAACAATCTCAAATATTAAAACAAAATATGAAGAAAGAAAGAAACAACAAACCTTGATAGTTTAGTACTAATAGATGCAGGAGGCTTATCATTGCTACTAAGATTTCTTGGTCTTTCATCAGGGAATGGAGAATAGCTGCTTGATGTTGTTCCATTATTTTCATCCTTTTCCGCATCAATTGAAGTTGTAATTACACCAGCTAATTGAGGAATAAAATCATCGATTTCAAGTTCTTCGTAAACACCTAAAAGCAAAATCATTTTACAAACGAATGAAATACGAATTAATTAAATACCATAAGGATCAAGCTCTTTAGGATCCATATTGTTTTCAGGCTCCAATGCATCTATCCAAGAATCTAAAGCATCTTGTAAAACATCCATAACTTCATTTGCACCTTTTTGATCATTTGTCACAAGTCTCATACATATTTCCAAATTGTTTGTATGATAAATTAAACTTTCTTTATGCTTTTTCAAATCTTCCAATTTTTCTTTTGATGATTCATCTTTGCCTTTTCTTTTTCGACTTGTTCCAGCAGATGATACAGCTTCTATTTTAACATCAGTTCTATCGACATCTTTTTGTATTTGTCGTATCTTCGTCTAAAATTTTTAAGATGGATTTAAAAACACTATGTGAAATTCTTACTTTAAACCATTCAATAGTTTCAGACTTTTCCTTTTCACGTGGATCCACCTTTTCTTCTACCGATAATCCATGCTTACTGTGAGGTTTTGTCTTATTTTCTCTTTCGATATCCTTGAATGCTTCCATTTTTGTTTCGATAAACCTTCTGTACGTTGTTAACTTATCTTTATCCTAAAAACCAGGTAAATAAAGTCGTAAAATACAAAAAACAAAATACCTTGATATCTGATGAAAATTGCCAAGTTTTGATGAGATCACGCAGCCTTTGTAACTTCTTTACTTCACGTTTCAAATCATCTTGAAATTTATCACGTTGTTTTTCGCTATTTGCTTCATTCATTTTCGTCATGATTTCCTCGAACATTTCAAGGCCTTCATCAATCTATAAAGGATATAATGGATTATTTAAAGAGTTTATTAATATTTGCTTCCAAATAACACCAAAAGCATTAAAACAAAATAAAAATAAAAACGAACCTTCTTATAAGTTATGTCAACTTCTTGGAGAAGTTTTCTTTTTTCTGTCATTATTACTGTTTGATATGAAAAGTCAACAACACCAAAGAATTACCTAGATCAATAATTAATAAATATTATAAACCAAGTTGAATCTAGAAAAAAAACGTAAACTTGAATAATGTAAATTGAGAATGAATTGATTTGCAGCAGCGCAACATCATCGTATTGGCAAAATGATCGAACCATGCAAAAATTTATGATTATTCGTTTTAGGAATATTTTTTTTTACAAAAATGTTTGAAAGGTAAACAAATTTTTTTGAAAATTTCTTTCACTAAAATTTTAATATTTCAAAAATGTCTTTATCTCTCCCTATGGACATGCGTTCAATGAACCACCAAAAACCAACTATTTTTTCGTATTTGCAAAAAAGCAGCAAAAATTCAAAATGTTACGAACTGCAATAGCCATTTTTTTTGTTTTGTTGCGCGAAGGTTTCTTCAATTATTCATTATTTTCATGCGAAGATTGCTCTCTTCACACAGATGTTTTTTGTGCAAAAATTAAGCTTTGTTAAAAACTGTAGTACATTTTTATGTTCAAGAGTTAAAAATTTTCAGAAACCGTAAAGCGAAGTATACCAGACACAAAATGTGATAAAGCATATAAATGTCTAAACTTACTTTATAAAGTCGAACAAATTTCTGTTGGATAAATTAACTGTGACTTGATAATTTTTTTGGCTTTATTCTACTATTAAAAATTACACCAATGTTTTACATTTTTGTTATTTTTATTTTTTTACTTTTTTGAAAAACACTGCTGGTAACTTTATTATTTTGCGGATCATTCATTATTTGATTTTTTAAATTTAAACCGATTATTAGGTACAATACCCATTAATTTTTATATTTATTTTTACTTTTCAATTTTTGAACTCATTTTTATTCGTTTTTTTTTTGCTATAATATTCCATGACTTGCTAAATTTTTGTTGTTGTGAAAACTTCGTTTGGCCGCTATTAAAAAAAAGAAGTAATAAACTGTATTGCTCATTGAAAAGATTTTAAAAAAATTACAAAAATAATGCATCAAATACTATCAACGTAGATTTCTAACATCATAGCTATCAGAGTCCCTATCTATTTATCATCACATGCAAATTGAACTTAGCTGATTTCAAGCACAACGCGTACGCCGTAAACCACTGAACCAAGAAAGCAATAAACAAATGTCCAAATTTTTGTATTTTTTGAAGGTAAATAAAACTTTTTGTAATTTTTTTTTTCCACTAAAATTTGAATATTTCAAATGTTCTTATCTCATTTTTCACTTGAACAATCAACCAACAACATACATATTTGTATCCATGAATAGCCGAAACTTGATCCAAGAACAAATGAATATTTAAAAAATGTCCTCCATTAAAGGGGATCATAATAAAAAAATGGAAGAATAGGATTTTTTACAACCGGAAACAAAAATATATTAATAAAAGCTTTACAACAGCAAAAAATAAATTTAGATTTTGGCCTGTTTTTTTTACCAAAAAAGATAAAAATTTTTATTTCTTTCGTTGATTGCTGCTTCATTTTTGTGAAACCAAAACTTACCAAAATTTATCTTCTTTTTTTGGCGGCATCATCCTTCTAAGAGAAAAATTTTGTAATTGAATGGAGTGAATCTTGAAAACTTGGTTTTTCTGATAAAATTAAAGTAATAAATCTTTAATTTTTCTGGCCCGCATATGAAATTGATAAATGTTAAGACACTTGGGATGTTTAAATTTAAATAACATGTGTGTTTTCTCCAAAAAATTATAAAAAATATAAATGTGAAAATTGTTGTCCAAGAAAAAAAAAGAAAGAAATTCTGTGAATATTCCTTGAAATATTTTTAAATTTGACTCAAACTTTCTATCTTCATGGAATCTTCCCTTTTCGTGGTAATTTTTTCTTCCTAAATAAAGCAGTATTTTTTTTTCTTGGGCCAACTCAAATTTTTAATTGATGCTATGTTGTCCTTCCTTTTTTTTGAGTTCATTGTTCCCTGTAAATTTGTTATTATAATATTTCTTTATTTTTATTTACAAAAAATATACCGTTTTAAAAAAGATTTCAAAACCAAGCTAATTGATTTTAAAAGATTTCAAAAATCCAAAAAACCGTTGTTCGCTTTATTTTGTAAAAACATTTGTAATATTTTTTCGAATACAAGAAAACAAAAATCTTAAAAATGCTTTATTGTTTTGTTTGTTTTTTTATTTTTTTGAGGACCAAAGGAAATGAGATATCCGTCGAACGATAGAGACTTATGTATGACACAGAGAAAAAAATGATGTTGAACTTCAATAACAACAAGTGACAGCAGGGATGTAAACAATACAAAAAGAAAATTAAAGTAATTACAGAAAGAACAGAGCGAAAGAGACAAAAAACAAAAATAAAGGGAAAATGGCAAAAAAAATTTTTTTTCATAGAAAAACAAGCAAAAAAACGAAAAAATGAAAACAAATAAATAACAATGACGTAAAAAAATGTAATAAGAAATATAATTCCATAATCTTTTAAAATAGGACGGTTAAGAAGGTCCAATGGCAAGTATATTAAAAGCTAAAAATAAAGCTTTGTAATTTTATTTTATATTTTCAGTGAAAAATTGGTGCCGTGTATAACTTTTTGTCGAATAAAAATTAGTTTTTACTAATAAAAAATACCCAAATTTATTTTTTATTAAAATAAAGCTATGAATAATTTTATTAAAAATCTGTTAGTAATTTTCGTTACCGATATTTCTAAAGGCATAAAAGTATGCAATCCCATTTTTATTTATTTAAAAGTTAAAAATCTTTATGGTTCATTGACAAAATTTCTCATAGAACTCTCAACAAAACAAAAAAATCACATCATTTTAAATTATTAACATTTTTTGTTGCACTTCAAAAGTATTGGTTTCATCCCAAAAAAATCCATAGGAATCAATTCAAATACTTTTCTTATTTATGTTTGGATGCTTTAAATTCTTTGCAAGTTTTTTTTCAACTCTCGATATAAAAGTCATAAGAAATTTGCTACTTGACATCTTTTTTAAAAGTCAAAAACTTTTATTTTTTACCAGACGCGTGAAATATCTTTCGATAACAACTTCTCTAAATCTTTCTGTGATCAAAGCTTGTTTTTTTAATTTTATTATTTCATTTTGAAGTACAAAAAATAACACAAAAACTTTTTTGCAGCAACAACAAAAATAATAATAACAATAATAATTTTTGAGAGCTTTTCTTTTGTATGTACCTATTTGATTTTTGGAACGATTACTTAACAATGACAATAACATTTGACTCGGGACTTCAAGTAAAAAATGCTTCTTACTTTTGTCAAAATCGCAAAAGGCATACTTAAAACTTTAAGAAAAAAAATTATAACTTTTTTTCTTTCTTTTTTTTTCTGCAACCAAGCTGCTTGTGATTCCTTTATTCTTTGCAACTGCCGGTTGTTAGCTGACAATTGAATTACTTTTTTTAATCTTTTGAAAACCCAAAATCCTTTAAAACTTTAAAGCTTTTGTGTGTGTTTTTTTTTTCTGCGCGTGAAAACCGATATCTTATTTTTTTCTTTTCTTCTCAAAGAAGCTGCTCGAAAGAGCAAATGATTCTCACGGGAAAAACGAATGTCATTCATAGTTTCGATTTCCCTTTCTTTCTCTCTTAAAAAAAATGATCCTCTCGTATCCCTCGGCTTCCGGCTCTCATCTCAAAAGCAGCTAGCGCTACTTGAGCTCCTTCAAACTATGATTTTTGTGAAATTTAAAAAACTTTTTTATGAGAAAAAAAGTTTTCTCGAAAAATGTGTCTGAGTTTAAAATTTTTTTCTCTAACGTTTTTTGACGTAATTAACCTTTTTGCACTATCCTTCTTTGTTGAGCATCATCATCATCGTCGTCAATGCTGAAAAAACATAATTTTTTCTTTGAGTTTAGAGTTCAAGTTTCAACAGTTTTTTTTGTTGGTCGATACTTCTTTAACCTCATCGCTTTCTTGTAATGTTTGCTATGAGTTAGTTTGCTTGTTGTTAATGAGGTGATCACTCTTCACTTTTTTTGTGAAATATAATAGCTTGGATATACATAATTTTTGCAACAAAAAAAAAATACGTGTAAAACTCAAACTATGATTTTGCAACAAAAAATAAGAAACATAAAAAAAACACAAACTTATACCAATTATGTATCATCGTAGAAATGAGAGAACTACAGTAATCTTTTCTTTTCCACTTAAGAATTTTCAATATTTGGTTGTTGACTATTATTGTTATTGTTTTTTAACAAAAATTGTTTTTGTAAACTAAAAACCAATGTTTTTGTTGTTTTTCTACGAAAGTAAAAAGCATTTATTGTCGTCGTTTAAAGAAATAATAATAATTTTTTCGATATGGTCATAATCAAATTTCCCTAATCATATTATAATAACGAAAGAATCAAAGCTACAAAAAAGTTAAAAAATAAAAAGGAAATGTTTTTTGTGTGGTTATAATAATAATAAAAACCCGATATTTAACAAAAGCTATCTATCTATGTAAGAGTAAAAAGCTTATTATAGTCTTTTTTTCTAAAGATTACTTAGAGTTATCAAAAGAAGGATTTTTTAAATCAAAAAACACCTTTGTTGTAAATTTATTGGTGGTGAGCGAATTAATGAGTGAGTAACGGAAAATTATTAGTTTCTTACGCGTCCGTTTGTCTATCGAATATGCTTGAATTTTTAGTTACTCCATGGGCTTTTAAAAATTTCTACGTTTAAAAAATCTCAATTCTTTGAATTTTTGTGCAGAAAACCTATTTTCTTTGCTTGAATCTTTTTTTGGTAAATTTTTATTTTATACCGAATTTTATTATTTTTTTTGGCAACCTAACAATATTTAAAATTAATGAGCTGCGATTAAAAAATCTATTTTTTATTGGATTCGAGCTCAGATTTTTATTCTTTGAATTTTGTTATTTTGTTCCATTTCCTCAACCACTTACAAAAACAAAAAATAACCCTTGGACTTCCAACATTAATCAAAAAGTATAATTTATTTTCTTAAGATTTATCCCAGATGTTATATTTGTTTTTTCCATTATTCATTTTTTAAAATCTCTTAACCAACAATAAAAATAAAACTCGTGACATTGTAAACTTTTGTTTATTTTTCTGAGAAAAAGTAATTAAATTAAATGCTTCCTTTAAAAAACTTTCCTTCTTTCTTTAAACTCAAGTACAAAAATCAAATTCAAAAGTCAGTTAGCCGCCGCATTATTTTTTCTTTTGATGATTTATTTATAAAAAATAATAGAAATAAAATAATTTCAAGCATCCGTCTTTTTTTGTTTTGTTTATTTTATCCATTTATTTATTTATTATTTATTGTGCTTTGACCTTTGGCATTACAAAGTTTTTTTTTTCATCCATCCTATGAGTTTTATAAAAATCCACCACATTACAGCCGCCACTTTCGACTGCGCGTCACCGATCTTCCTTTTTTTTGTTGCGCAAACACATTTGAAATAAATCAAAGAAGCTTCATCCATTATTTAGTCCAACTCCACGTCAGAAAAAAATTTTTGAGTTAAGAGAGTGTTCCTTTTTCTCTCTCATATTTATCCTTAGCTTTTTTTGTGCTTTGAGAGATGTGTCAAATCTTTAGAAATTTTTTTTCTTCAAAAGAAAAAAAAAAGTCTATGCGCAATCATTTTTTTTTTCTCTCTCTCTCTCGTTCCTTGAGTCCAAGACAACTCCACTTTGCTTGCTTTTGTTAACTTTTTTTTCTCCGCGTCCAAGGAAAAAAATAAAAAGCAGCCGAGAAACAACTGATTTTTTTTTCTGTGTTTTTTTATTGCTTGAGCCCCGCCTACTTTTTTCTTTAAGAACACCTCTTTTCTTTTTCTCTCTTATTTTTTATCCGTGACTTATGAGCTTTTCGCTGTTTGCCGTTCTCTCTTTAAAAAATATAAAAAACCCTTTTTATATAAATAATTTTAACCCATCGGTTTCAGATTTTATTTGGATCACATCAGTCCTCCTCGTCGACGAAGTCAGTGGCGGCAAATTTTATTCCTTCCTATCAAAACTTTTTTTTATTTCGTCTGTGTCAAGCGTGTGATTTTTATTATTTTTTTATTTTCAAAAGCTTTAAAAAAATTTAAAAGAAAGCAGTTCTTTTTTTTTATTTATTTACTAACATCTGTTACGATTGAAAAGTACCAGCTTGAAGAACAAAAAAAAACAAGTATTTACACTTCTTTCTTCTTTTTTTTTTGATTTCAAATTTTGTCGTTCAAATTCAAAAAAATGCTTCGACTTTCTTCATCCACAACAAGCACAAGCAATATGACGGATGATGATTGTAGTTCATCAATAGCGGATGAAGTTATAATGTCATCTATGGATTCACCTATAACTATGTCAACTCCATTAAAGCATTGTTTAACCACCGTTTGCACCATTGGTAAGCTTTCTTTTTTCATTTCGGGATTCTGGCTAAATTTTTGGCGGTCTTTTAAAGTTTTAAAAATTCATATTTATAAAAAAATTATTTAACAAATTTTTATACTTTCACGAAAATACTTTTATTTTTGAGACTCAAATCCGATCATTTTACATAATTAATTTTTTCATCCAAGACAAAATTTTAGCTTTAAATACCAATTTCAAATGTGTTTAGGATATCCCTCTTTCGTAGTCGAGACTTTTTTCTGCTTTCTTTAAACTTTTTAGACTTTTTAAAACTTGTAAAACGTCAAACCAAAAAGTATAAATATTTTGCCTACGTCAGAGAAGAGAGACTCAATGAGACTTTTTTTCTTAAACCTTTTTTTCACCTTTTCTTTCTTCTTCTTTATTATTTGTTAGAAAAAAAGTGTTACAGTAAAATTAAAGTTTCAAAAGTCAAAGCACTTTTAGCATCTTATCTTCAAGAGGGTGAAGTAGAAATATTGACGAAAGTGGTGTTCGATTGGAAGAATAATATTGATTATTTTTTTTTGTTGTTGGTTTTTCCAGTAAAATTTTTGAGGAAAATAATCACTTTGATTACAAAAAAAAACTAAAAGGCTTTGTTTTGCTGGGGATAAAATATTCGAGGTGAAACACAAGCATACATATTTTTGAGTGATTTTCGAAACTCCAATTTCAAATCAAAAAATGCCACCAAACTTTTAATAAAAAAATCAACCATGAATCACTTTTTTTTTAAATCCCATCAGTCATTTTTAAACATTTTTTAAACAACAGCTGTCGTCAGATATAAAAAATCTCTCTATTTTGATAGAGGCCATTAACACCTCCACATTTATTTAAAATCATAAAACACCACCACACAGATCTCATAAATAAATTTTTTATGATATTATTTTTTAGGCACTGGAACCTTTGGACGAGTACAATTAACTCGGCATAAAATTACTGGGCAATATTATGCTTTAAAAGCATTATATATTCCTACCATAGTTCAAAAGCGTCAAGTTGATCATGTTCATAATGAAAAGCGAGTTTTAAATCGATTATCCCATCCTTTCATCGTAACTTTATTTGACTCAGCTAAAGATACTCGAAATCTTTATATGATTATGGAAGTAAGTCTTTTTAAGAAAAATTAAAGACAAAAAATTTATATATTTTCGGTTTTCAGTATGAAATTAAAAATATCATTTTTTTGTTAAAATTTATAAATAATTTTTCCTTCTTTTTAGTTTCTTGCTGGCGGAGAACTTTTTTCATATTTACGCATGTCTAAAAGTTTTCCAAGTGGAATGGTTAAATTTTATGCAGCTGAAATTACTTTAGCTTTAACTTATTTACATTCTTTGATGATTGTAAGTTTTTTAAATTTTTTTTATTGATTAGTCGAGCTACCGTAGCCCAAAGGTTTCAAAAAAATAATCTAACCATCATTTTTTTTTAAAAAGTGAAGAAATTACTGTAGAAAATTATAAAAAACTTTCGAAACATTTTAGAAATAAATGATAGTAAAAAAATTTCAAAAGTTCAAGTTATCATTTTTTCAATCAAAACACAATTTTTTTTTTGTTTAATTTTTGTGTAAACAAAATAAATAATTAAAGAACTTTTTTTTGTGTTTGTTTAGTGATTTTGATGCCCCATCTTTTTTTTCTTAATGTTTTACTGCCACTGATCAAATCTTGAAATAAATATATTTTGAAGTGGATAAATTTTTTTAAAACTTTGGGATCCAACAGCTAAAAATAATAATGACCACTTGAAACAATTTTCTAGTAAATAATAAAAAACTTAATATTTTTCAGGCTTATCGTGATTTAAAACCCGAAAATCTTATGATGACTCATGATGGACATATAAAATTAACGGATTTTGGTTTTGCTAAAGAAATTCATAATAAGTACGTTTTTTTGTTTTGTTTATTTTTAATCTTTCACCTTTTTTTGTCATCATTCATCCCACTCGCCTGCTTTTTTTTTTCTACGACTTTTTTACTTTTTTGAACAAAAAAATTTGGGGGAAGACTTTCAAAAAAAAATGCCGTCGTAATTTTTTTCTGTTTTCTAAAATTAGCCTTTCAAAGATTAACTTTGATCTTCTGCTGCTGCCATTTTGATTGCTAGCTTACTTTCTTTCTTGCTCGCTATCTTTTGGCCATTAAAAACAATATACATATATTCATAAAAAGAAAGTGAGAGGAGGAGGATAGCCCTTGCCGACATTTACTTTACGACCACTACCACCACCGTCGTCGTCGTTATTTTTGATCCTTTGTTTTTGTTCAAAAAATAAAAAAAACTAAAGTATCAACGGCAAGCTGGCAGGCAGCAGCTAGGGAAAGCCATAAAACAAAATAGCTGATTGATCTGCAGAGAGAATTTTTTTAAAATTGCTTTATACTTAATCTTACTTTTTTTCATTGACGTCATTCGACCAACAAAAAAAAGAAGAAGCATATGTGTGTGTAATGGGATATCATCTATCAGGAGGGATAATAAGTAAAAGTAACAATTGAAAAAGTGTTGATGAATGAATGGAATAACTAACTTAAATAATTGATGAGGTGAGAGGATGGAATAGTGGCGACGAGGTGAAAGGGCGATAATAATATATTTTTAATTATTTTATTAGTGGAAGAAAGGAAGGTAAAGGGCAAGAAGAAAACACAAAGCACGTGAAGAAAAAAAGAAGAAGAAAAAAAGTGAAATGTTTGCATAGCTGTAAACAGAAAGAGAGAGTTACTGTAAGCTAATGTTTAGCAAAGAGACAAGGAAAAAATCAGATTTTAGTATTTCAAAAATTCATTGTTTGTTTAATTGAAGAAACTTTAGTAAATGAGTTTGAGTAAAAAATAATTAGAATTTTATTAGAATCCAAAAACTAAATCTCCGAATTTGGTTTTAAAGAATATAAATAAACTTCAAAAAGCTTGCGATTTTTTCTCATTTATTTAGTGAACAAAAAAACTTTGCCCATTAAAAATAATTTTAAAAACAAAAAAAAACTTTACGATTTTCCATTTTTTTTTAAAACAGCTGACTGATGACAGATTTTTAGTTGTTGTTTACCCTCCACGAATATACTTTTTTTGTTTTTGTTTCATCTCTCCCCCTCAAAAAAATGTCAAAGCACAAGATCAATTAGTAGTTTATCTTTTTTTATTTTTTCAGGAGTTACACGGTATGCGGCACACCAGAATATTTAGCACCGGAAATCATTAGTCGTCGAGGACACAACTGCGCTGTTGATTGGTGGTCGTTAGGAGTTTTAATTTTTGAACTCATGACTGGCACCACTCCATTCCCTGGAACTTCAGCAACGGAAGTACAAAAAAATATTGAAATGTCAAATGGATTTGTTGAATTTCCGAAAAAAACTTTTAGTCAAAATGCAAAGTAAGTTAACACACATCATAAATCAAAATTTCGAACATTTCCTAATCCTTCCTTCCCATATTTCAGAGATATCGTAATTTCCCTTCTCAAATGCAATCCCATCGATCGATTGGGTTATGGCCCAAATGGATCTGATGAAGTTAAACGGCATCCATGGTTTGAAACATGTGAATGGGATAAAATTCTTAATAAAGCCCTTCCACCTCCATTGTTACCAACCATATATCATGAAGGTGATACAGGAAATTTTGATTCATATGATGAACTTGAAACTCAACCTAAAGCATCTCAACGGGATCTTGATTTGTTTGATGAATGGTAAAATCCATCAACATTGACATCTCATTTTTCAATATTTAATAATTAACCACTGATGATGATCTCTAATATATCCGCGTAATAATAATAATCCCAAACTTGCGATAAGTAATTATAAAAAAAACATTTAAGATATTCTTTAAAAGAAATAAACGTTGTATTGTAGTTTCATGTATTAATGTGTATGTGTAATTGTAGAAATAAATAGTATCTATTTATGTAACATTGCGGTTGTTAGTTTTTTATAACGCAAATGAGCAATTAAGAGCAGCTATAAACAATTCCAGTAGTTATGAAAGTAAAACAAACAAAAAAAAGAAACAAACATGTATGAGAAAATAACGCATTAGTTGATGGGTAGCTTTAGTGTTCGATTTAGTCTTTTTGTGTCATAGTATTTATGTTTATACAATGGCCAGCCATTAGCTTTAGATAACATAGGTGGATCACGTGAAGCAGCTACAAGCAATACAGAAAATCATGAAGTGAAAACAAAAATGTGTGAAAAACATATACGCATGTTCATGAGTTAAGATAGTCTTTAACTTTGTCTTTTCCATCAGCGATTCAATGTGATAAAACAATGGCTTTCAAAAGCTATCCTTGTAGCTCAAGAATACATTTAACCAGTGCCCTATTTCATAAAAAAAGTTCATGAACTTTTTTAGAAAAGAAAGTGAACTTTTCGCGTCAAGACAGTTCACTTTCTTTTTTTAGCGTGTCATTTTTTTTTTGATTGATTCAAAGATTTTTTTTTACTGTATTTTATTTTTGCCTACTAAAAAAATGGTTTTATGAAAAAGATTTTGCATTAAAGATTAATTAAATCGATAGCGGATTAATAAAGAATGAAATTAAAAATTATATACAAAATAAATAAGCAATAAATAAGCAAAAAAGTGTTTGAAAAACAATGATAAAACGATCAAATTTATTATAATGGTTGCATTAATCATTAAAGATCTTCATCATCGGCTTCACCAAGTTCCGAATCATAAAGAAGTTCTTCGTCTAACTCTTGTGGCTTCTTCATTACTTGCACTATCTAAAAATGTTTTGAAAAACTTATAATTTTATTCATATTAAACATTATTTTAATGCTATTCTAACTTTCTTACCAGTAGTTTGAACAGATGCTGTAGGATTAGTAGTTTCAAAATTTAGCTGTTGTTGTGGTTGAAAAGGTTGGAAAGGAGGAAGAGATGAAAATGTTGGAGGTGGAGGAGGAAGAAGCCATCCTTGCATTCGTTGCATTCTTTCCAATTCAGCCATTTCAGTACGGATTGATGCTTCACGAGCCCTTTCATTCGCCTCTCTTATTTGAGCTTCAAGAATTAATCCTTTTCTTCTTTCATTCTCTTTTGCAATATCAATGTATTGCTCAACTTGATATCTAATAGAAGAATGATTTTCAGCAATTGTATTTTGATTTTGCCTAGCATTTTGCATAGTTCCAACAATTTGCCTAATTGTTTCAGGTCTTGATGGGGCCGTCCTTCTAACTTGACCCAAAGCTATGTTTGAATAAGATCGATTTTGAGAATTACCACTACTTCCTTAACTTGTTGGTAGAGGAGTTTGCTGGGAATTGGTTAGATCATTATTTCCATTTGATGTTCGATTATCATCTGTTTCTCGAGTTGTTCCTCCATCATTTAGCAAGCTGAAATTGATCTCCAAGCTGGTGAAAATTCTCCTCAACATGAAAATGAAGCACAGTTAGACGAAGAACTTCTTTATGATTCGGAACTTGGTGAAGCCGATGATGAAGATCTTTAATGATTAATGCAACCATTATAATAAATTTGATCGTTTTATCATTGTTTTTCAAACACTTTTTTGCTTATTTATTGCTTATTTATTTTGTATATAATTTTTAATTTCATTCTTTATTAATCCGCTATCGATTTAATTAATCTTTAATGCAAAATCTTTTTCATAAAACCATTTTTTTAGTAGGCAAAAATAAAATACAGTAAAAAAAAATCTTTGAATCAATCAAAAAAAAAATGACACGCTAAAAAAAGAAAGTGAACTGTCTTGACGCGAAAAGTTCACTTTCTTTTCTAAAAAAGTTCATGAACTTTTTTTATGAAATAGGGCACTGATCATTAACTCATAAAACCAAATTTGTATAAACCTTTATTATCTAAAACAACAAAGCAATTGGCAACTAAACATTAATTTATTATTGCAAAAATATACAATAAAACAACTTAACAAAGAATATATATCATATTACCTAAACACCATACCATCCACCAATGCCAGCACGATTACGATTAACATATTTTTCATTTGTAGAATCATCACCAGAGAATTTTTGCATCTTTTCAATTTCTTCTTCAAATACTTCAGCATCACAAACTTTAGGAAATTCAAATACAACATCTTTTGGAAAGAACACATAAGCATATTTTCGATCTTCTTCTTTCCATAAAGCTTTACGCTTTTCTTGATCCAATTTTGCATCCCATGTGATTTCACCCATTTTCATTTCAGTTCTTACATCACGTACAGGCAAATTATAAATCTTTTCTAAATATTCTCGAACATCCATCCGTGACATTCTGAAAAAATAGAAAACAGTTAAAAATAAGAGCGAAATGCAAGAATATAACAAACCTTGTATCAACTTCAAATTTAGCAGCATTCTTTGGTAGTCGTTTATATCCATATTCAGGTGTTTCAACAAGACGTAACCAAAAATCAGGAAAGAATACTCGAGTTTGTGGATTTCCTGGTTGCCATAAACGAGCGATTCGAGTTGACATCTGAAAAATAGAAGAGATGAGTGAAAACGATGTAGCTATATAACGATAACAAGAATGAGAAGGTTAACAGAAATTTAGTTTGAAAAACACGCAAAGATAAAGCAATGAGAAAGATGTTGGTAAAGTTGATGGAATCTAAAAAGTTTGAAAACATTTTAGAGAAAATCAAAGTCATTGAAAATGCTCATAGAGCGTTGGCTCTCATTTTGCCAAAAAGTGGGTTTGAATTGAAAAAGCTTCAAAGATGAAAACTGCGTTCTTTCTTCAATGTTTTAGAAGTGCTTGATTGATTCGTTTCACTTTAAAATATCAAAATTTTTTACTTTATTATAAATTACACTTTAGTCGAAATATATATGATGGAATTGCTGTTGTTTCTTTGTGTAATCTATTTTTTCCAGTTTCCTTGCCTTTAGTTTGTTTGCATACACCAACTTTTATTAAACTACAAAATATTTATTAGAAGAAAAAATCACAAATCACAACTTTTTCAAACAAACACATAAATAAATTAATTGCTAATGACAACAATAAAATTAAAATCCCCGAAGCGAACACATAGAAGAAGTTAACCCGGTAAATAAAAAATAATAATAAGACTCAATAAAAAATACTAAAAAGGATTAAAATCAAATTTTAAAAATTTTATTAAGAAATAAATCCCTTGAGAAAATGAAACTTTTAACACAAAAATTAATAACTTTTTGGCGAATTAAAAAGTTTGTTTTTATATGTGTGTTTGGTTGATAGATAATAATTAAAGTTCGGTATGATCATCATCTTTTTCTGTAACTGTTTTAGTTGCTTCTTTGGTGGAAGAAGTCTCGCTAGTTGTTGATTCAGAAAGAACTCGTTTAATTTCATCATCATATCCACGCCATTCAGGAATGATTCGAACTGCAGAATCAAGTTTGGGTTCTTTAGTTTGGGGATTATTGCACTGAAAAAAATAATAGGGATTAAAAAAGTTTAAAATTTTTCCTAAAAATTTGAAAGTTTTTCTCTCTCGCAAGATTTTTAGCACTTTTTAATTTTCATAGTAGTAATAAACTTACGAGATCGATAGTTTTAGCTGAAGCTTTCGATTCTTCATTACACCATGTTTCACACCAAAGCCATTCTTGAGGTAATGACTTAATTCGAACTTGATGAATCATATTATTAGGTAAATCTTGATCAAGATTAGATAAACTATTTGGATCAGCTGATAAACCTTGATATTGGCCTCTTAATCGATCACCGGCAGCAATTTGACGAAATTTCACTAAATCAATAACATATAAAGCTGAAATGTGATATCGTCGACCAGCTAAATGTTGAGCCCAATATCCTTGCTTCCAAAATCTAAAACCTTCCATCGTGGTTCGAGAATCACAAAATGGTGTAAAACCATATGGGGCGCCATTGAGATCAAGGTTCATAAGTTCCATCATATCTGTTCGAACTACTTGATCAGCATCAACAAAAATAATTTTTTTTACATTCAATGGAAATAGGACATCAAGGAAAAGAATTTTATATCCCCACATAATTCTTTGCTTTTCTGATTGTTGATGAAGCCATCGAGGCCATTTATATTCCACCAATTCATAATCAAATTTATATTCCGCAGATAATTTGGGAAGGGTTTCACGAAATTGAGGAGATAAATAATTATTGAGAAGCCAAAATTTAACTGGATGTTTAGTATTTTTAATTACAGATAACATCATAATTCTCAAAAATCTTTCATATAAATGTCCTGAAGCGAGAGAAAAAATATTGATAGTATCATATTTTTCTCCTCCACCAACCACATTTGAAATGGATGACCATAAGCTGCTTCCACCAGAATTTTCTCCTGTTTCTTCTTCATCTTCGCCACCGCCGCCGCCGGTGGTTGTTGGATCAGCAAGTAAATTTTCTTGTTCCTTTCCTGGCTTTTTAGTTACCATCACTCTCAAAGTTCTACCAAGGAATGAATCAATGAGAACACGAATTTTATCATTTTTTTCATCAGATTTTTCTGTATTTGTATGATTTGAAATATCATATAATTCTTTTGATCTTCCTTCTCGCAATTGTAATATCCATGCTCCTGGGGAAGCTTTAAGTTGAAAATATCCTAAATTTGCCATAACTATTGTATCAAATTGAGATGGATTTGTTTCAGTTCCAAGTAAAAATTGTATTCCACGAGGTGGAGATCCACTGAGATCATCAAAGCAATGACCTTCAAGAAGGATATGAATTAGTTCAAATTTAGCTATTACATCTTTTTTAACTGTTTGCATTTTAATATTATCTAAATCATATTCCGCAAAAATAGGTTGAATCATCCATGAATCTGGAGAAATTACATTTAAAGTTAATAATTGTTTTGAAGGTAAATCTGTGAAGGCTATGGTTGGAGGAAGAATGGCACCATTGGCATCAAAAGTTGGTTCTTCTTTAAGGACATATCGATAAAATCGTTTCAAAGGTAATTCACTTAATTTAGTTTTGGGATTCATAACAATTTTTAAATCACAATTTATAACTTTTGTAAATAATTGCAATAATGGAGCAATTTTTTGTGATTGTTTTGTCAAAGGATCAATAATAGCCACGACATCCAAAATAGCTCGTTTATTATCTTCTGCATTGAGATTTACCACGGATTCACTATCTCCATGTAAATTCACCCAAGTTCGAGGCTTTTTAGCTGCGTATTTTCCAATTACCGCGATACTTCTCAAAACGACATCACTTGATTTTCCATTAGTTTTTTCTATTTCCCATTTATCTATTGATTCTCCAATCGATTTGGCGCCCTTTTTTTCTGCAATTTTTTCTGCTAATCCAAAATCATCCGATTCGAATTTTTCATCCATCTTTAAAGGGCCATAAACTTGTCCATTAAAAATTAATGTTCGATCGCCGGGTTTTAAATTTAAAACTTTTCTAACAAATTGTCCTTCAATTTGAAGATGCTCATCTGAAAGTTGTTTAAATTCTTTTTTAAATGATTCCAAATTCATTCCATGAACAGCGATTTCATCAAATTCGCCAGTTTGCAAAACTTTTTTAAGTGTGGATTCTTTTTGAAGCAATTTCGTTAACATTTGTTTTGCAACATTATTTGGAAGTAATCTCCAAATTCCATGAATTAATTTAGAAGCAGATTTTTGGGTAGATTTTGGATCGCCATTATGAATAATTGAAATCCGAGCATTATTAGATTTTTTTAAATGCTTTAAACCTTGAGCAAGTAATTGTCGACCTGATTCTGTATCAAAATCAGCTACAATCCAAGTTGTAAACCAATGAGTTTTTTCATCTTCTAAAAATAAATTATTTTTATAAACTTTTTTAAATTAAGAAAAGTCTTCAGTTTATTTTTTTTTGTGAGAAATAGAAACTTACCATTTCTTGTGAGATATTTAGCTTTTTCAATAATGCATTGAGTTTTTTTGGAAGTTGTTAAAGCTGCAAATTTCGATGGATTTGTTGATTCGCAAGCTAAAATTTTAAAGCTCAAATTTTTATTTCTCTATTTCCTATTATTATTTTTTAAACTCACGAAAAACATCTTGAACAGCCAAATAATCTGAAGGCTCATCTAAAAGCCGAGCATTCAATCGAGGGAGGACATCAGGCTGGGAAAGAATCCAATTTTGAACATTTTCTTTATCCGAAATTTTTCCACTCATTACAGCTCGTTGAATATTACTTGTTTGTTTCATAACTTTCATAGAAATTGTTTCTTCAAGTTTATCTGGGCCCAAATCCGCTCCTTCAATCACCACTCCATTTACAAGGACTTTAGGAATCGAGCCTATTCCACTTCGTTCAACAAAAGCTTTGCCTTGCTGGAAATAAAAAAATTATTATAAAAATTCGGATTTTATTTTTTAAAATTTTCTTTTCAAAGTTATGAAGCAGAAAATTTTTTCAAGGCCGTTGTTTTTGTTAATGAAAAAAGCGTTCAAAAAATTTTGAAAATATTAAAAAATGCATCCGTTTTGGGAGTTTTTTCTTCAAAAAAACTTACACTTCTTCCTGTATCATAATCGCTATCGACAGAAAAAACATCATCAATTTCGATATCAGAAAAATGTTTTTTAAAGAAATTGTGCACATCTTCCACGGTTGGGCGACCATTATAAGTTTCAATACATTTTGTCATTAAATTTATAGCTTTGGGTGGGGATTTTTCAATTTTAGCAAAATTATATAAATTTAATAATGCAACTCCAACATCATCTTTTCCAGAAATTGATTTATCATCATTTACAACAAAAATATATCCAACTCTCACGGGAACTTGATGAGCGTAAAGAGCGTGAGCAGTTTTAATAATATTTAATGATTCTGGAGCAGCTGGATCGACGATAGCGATAATCGTGAAAAAGTTTCGAGCTATTGGCCGAATCATTCCAGGAAAATATGGTTGAAGCATAAGTTTCACACTATTTCCCCATTGTTTATATGCTTTGTCTTTATCAAGATTATTGATGTACTGAAATTAAGGAAAATATTAAAAATATGCAAATTTTTAAAGAAAAAAAAACAATATATGAAAAAAAATTTAGTCAAAAATAAAAAATGCTTTTTATATTTTTTGAATCAAAAAAAAATGCAAGTTTTTAGTATTAAAAATTAAAAAGTAAATTTATAGGTTCGAAAATTAAAACATTCAAAATTTCAAAGCTAAAAATAAAAAGTAGCAAACGTTTTGAAACAAAAATGAAAAAAACTAATTTTTTGGGTTAAAACTAATTTCCAAATCAAAAAAATAAAAAGCTATTTTACAATTTTTCATTTTAAAAATAAAAAATGCAAATATTTTTTAGATGGAAAAAAACTCACTTCTGGATAGGCCTCTCTAAAATCAATAGCATAATTTCCGCCTTTTTCTTCAGATAAATCAATATTAAAAAGTAAAGATAAATATTCACGACGAAAGCCCATTTCAAAGAAAGCAGAAGAAAGCTTTTCTTCTTGATTCACCGTATCAAAAAGTTGAAAAATATCCAATGCATCCACATCCAAATTTATTCCATTTACATATAAAGCATTTTCACCTTCAATTATTTGGTATTCCTGTTTAAAAATTTGTTGATTTTCTTCTATTTCATCTCGAAATTCTTTCTTCACTCGAGTTTGAACTAACGATCGAGCGCGAATTGGAAAATTTTGTGAAATATCTATCAAAGTATTTAACGCTTCTTCGGGAGTGGAATCAACAATTTTTTGGGCAGCTTGAAAAGCTATATCGCTCACTTCCCATTGTTTCAAAGGAGTAAGTTCATCCAATTCTGTTAAATGAACTTTAAATTGATTTAATTGATCTTTGAGATGTAAATTATTTTTTCGAAGGGTATTAAAATTAAATCCATGAATATCCGTGTCCTCTTCAGATTCCTCCTCGGTTTCATCTTTCTTTTGATTGGAATCGTCAACGGCTTTATATTCGGTGTTTTTAATTGCCAATTCGACGCCATAACCAGAAAGGCCAACTTTAGTGTCAGAGACATCCTAAAAAAGATTTTTATGTAAATTTTTAAAGTAAAAAAAAAGTAAAAAAATTACTCTTGAAAAATGACGGAATAAATATTTAATTAAACCTTTTTTAGCTAATGGCTTTAAAATTTGATGGAATTTAGCAAATTCTTCACTTCCTAATTCTCCATAAAGCGTCACCACGGGCAAATCATTTTCTCCATCGATGCCAACAGGCAAAGGATAAACGTGATCAATCGAATATTCATCGAAAGGTTTTTTATCTGCATTTTTAATCATTCCTTCTATTTTGCTAATATCACAAGTTTGAATTCCATTTACATCAACAAAAGCTCCACATTCACGAATTTTTGCATCAAAGGTTTCAGCTATTTGTTGAAACACCAAAACTTTGGGCGAATATAATCTCAATGAAAGGGCAAGCTTAAGTAAATCTCCTCGAGCCGCAGATAAAATTGATACAGCTTGACGAACAGAAATTTCATATTCATTTTCATGGGTCCTATTTTTCCATTGACTTTCGGGTTTAATTTCAGAAACAATTTTATCAATGAATTCCCAAAATTGTTGATTTGATTCTTTTGAAATAAATTCACTATAAAAAATTTCAAATAGCTATTGGATGTAGAAAATTAAAAAATGTTAGCCAACCTAGTTTCAGCTAAAAATGATGTATGATGCCATTGTGAATCAAGGGATGTAACCACTGATTTACTTGAACCAGCTCCATAAATTCCAGGGAAATAACAAAGGGCAAAGATGAACAACGCAGATATTAACAGCGATGTCCTCGGCGGCTTCATGTTTAAAGCCAAGTCGAACTAGAAAAAGGAAAATTTCTGATTTAAAATTGTTAAAAAAGTGAAACTCGAGCTTTATTTAATAATAATTAAAAAAGAAACGAACGTGTCAAGGCCGAGAGTGAAAGAGAGAAAATGAGAGAGATTGTTCGATGTTCAAAAACAAAAAAAATTTACAAAAGAAACAAAAAAAGTGAAACCATGGAAACAAACTAGATGAATCGGTCGATGGGAAAAATAACGGTTTTTTTGTTTGTTATTTTTTAAAAGTAATTTTGAGCCCAAAAAAGCAGACATTTTAAAGGAAAAAGTCTAATAAATCAATTATATATTTTTTTAAATCAAAAATACAAATTAAAAGTGAATGCTAATCCCATTTTTTTATTATTAAAGATCATACTCTCTTTTGAGATCGAAAAACTAAACTCCTTAATAATTAATTTAAAAAACATTTATCTAATCAAACCAAAGCAAATTTTATTAAAAACTTTTATCAAAACTAATAATTTTATGCCACGCTAACTAAAAAAAGAAGGACAACATGGTTGCTGAGTTTTCAAGAATTTTCCAACACTCCTTTTTTTCCCCTTTTTCTCATTGGCTTGCTTGCTTTGCTTTCTTTATGCTGACCTTGCTTACGTCTCCTCCCAAACAACCAAACAATATTCTTTTTTTCGTTGTGAAAGCTCTTCTTTTTTATGGCGAAATGCAACTTTATTTTTTGATTAAATAAAATTTTTCAGTTAATTTATAAAAAAAAAGTTTGTTATCCTCCAAAATCACGAAGAAAAAAAAACTTTGGATTAAATATTTTTTATTCAAATTAAAATTACTATTCTTATTTTCTGTCTTCGACTTGATATATTTTTAATTAATTTTCCCGAACCTTTTATTATCAGAATTAATTATGGTTGCTGTAAAGCGTTCAAATTCAAAAGGTAAAAATAATGGAAAATATGAAAGAATGGATTATAAAATTGAGCAGCTAAAACCTTTGGAAGAATATAAAACTGCTTTAGAATCTTTTAAACGCGTTGATCAAGTAAGTAATTTCCCACACTTTTTTGCGATATTAAATTCCAAAAATATTTTAGTCTGAATTATCTCGCAAACATGGAAATTGCACAAATTATCCAAATTCAATTACTGAAGAATATTTTCTTGCTGTTGCAACTTCAGGAAAACCCTTTTTTAAATGGAATATTATTCGCCCAGCTTTTTTATGGAAACTTGAAGTAAATATTTTTCTTTTTTACCCCAAATAAAAATTTGCATATAAACTATTAAAGTTTTTTATAGACAGTTTTGGACGATATGGTTGTAATTGAAGATGAATTAAACCAAGAATGCGTTATGGGAAAGCGATTAACTGGAGACGAATTAAAAGAGCTTAAAAATTTTGTTCTTAATAAAGCAAAGAAATTTGAAAATGCTCCATTTACATTTCAACGAATTTGTGAATTATTGGCTTTACCAACAGTTCATTATAGAATTGCAGAAAAATTTTATCGTGCCATGGAACGAAATATTAATATTGAAATGGAAATTAATGAAGATGGCAAACGAATTACAGGTGAGTGCCTTACTTTACTTTTTTATTGCTAAATTTGATTTTGCACAGTTCCAATTTGGAAACTTTTTATATATATATTCACTCTAAATATTTCAGGCATTGAGGAGCCATTTGCAAACGATGATGATGGAACTTCAAGTTGTTGTGAAACTGAAGATCACATGGAAAAACATTTTTTGGTTTGCGTTGATGAAGTTGATACTCCTCTTGAAGAGCAACGAGCTGATTTGGTTCGTGTTTTTATATTCCATCCCGAATGAACGCATTTTTGTTATAAAAAACACCAAACTTTTTTTTAAGGTTTTTGAAAATGTTTTAAAGTTTTCGAAGTTCTCGGAAATATATTTTTTCGTTTAGAAAGCCGATTGTCTTGTGACGATCTCCCAGTATTTAACTTTTAAAAAATTTTAATTTTTGTCAACCTAAAAAATAATTTATTTTTTTAGGAACGAGCTGGTTCTTGCGATGATGAAGACGAAAGCATGTCATCGCCTGCTTCTCGACCATTCAGACTTGGTGGAGGACATCACACTAATAATATTGAAATGCTTGAACGTCCAGAAACTCCACCACCCAATGAAGCGGTTTTGCGATTATCTGAGAATGATAATATTCCATTAGAGCAACAATTTAATTCTACCGAATCAGATTCAAATGAAAAATTAGAACCTTTACTTTCTGTTATTGGAAAGGTTACTCAATCTTCACCTAAACGAGATTCCAAACAACCTTCGATTGATATGTTTGCGGATGAAAGTGAAAGTGAAGCAACATCAGCGGCGGCTGCTACAAAAAGTAAAGAAAGCCTCGAAGAAGCTAAACCAAAATCACCAATATTTATTAAACCTGAATCACCAATGATGAGGATGAGATCTCCTTCACCCACCCATCATCAATTCTTGAAATCTCCATCTCCCACCCATGGAAGTCATGAAACGACGTCGACAAGTCCTTCACGAATTCTTCTTCCAAAATCTCCATCTCCAACTAACAACCATGAAACTAGTCCTCGACTTCTCCAGCCACATGTCAATGAAGATGAAGATGGAATCGTAGCTAAAATGCCAAGAGAAGAATTACCCGAATCAATGGAAGATTGATAAAAATTCTATTTAAAAAAATCTGTATAATTTTATTACAATTTTAATTTTTTATTTGTAGCTTTTTTTAAAAGCGGGAATTTTGATTTCTTAAGAAATTATAGTATTTTTTTGTTCATTTTTTTACCCATGAATTTTATCAACTTTTTTTCCGTATCTTTCTTCTTTTTTTGTTAACAAATTATTGATTGACTGTTTTTTTATTAGCAAAATTTTTCAAGAATTTATTATTTTTTTGTGTAATAAATATTAAAAATAAAAATAATAGCAAAAAATGGCTATGTTAAGCAATATATAAATAATATGTCCAATATGTAAGATTAAATATTCCAAATGCTAATGGAAATGACCAACGACAAAATTGATCAATCTTTTTAGCTTCATGTCTCGCTAACATTTTCCTGAAAGAAAAAAAGTTTACATACATAAATTTAACTATTTCTAAGAAATTATGGGGCAGCAACAATAGCAATTTTATTTTTAAGTATTTTTGAAATCTTTGAAAATTATATTTTTCTTCTTTCTTAAAAACTCACTTATTACTTTGCATTTGTTTTATAGCGGTGGTCCATTTTTCTCCAATTCCAGATAACTTTGATTTTGGTTGAGAAGAATCATGATTACTTTTAATATTATTATTATTATTTTCGTTATTATTTTTATTATTTTCATTTGTAATTATTGTTTGAGTTTTAAGTCTATTCCAAAGTGACCCAGTTGTTGTTCCAATGGTTGCAGCGGGAGGAGTTTCATTAATTTCCATTGAAACTTTTGTCCAATTTGCTAGCCTTTCCGCTTCCCTTTCCCTCCATCGATCATCGTGAATGGATTTAACGGAATTATTTAAACTTCGTTGAGATGAAAGAATTTTACCATTAGTCTCTGAGGAATTTTTAGGTTTAGGTTTTGGAGTATTTATGGAAATTTCCATAGCTTCGTTGTCATAGGATGTTTTTTGAAACGAGGATGCTCGTCGGTCTTTATTGTTATTATTATTTGTTTCAGGTGTTCCATATTCATCCACACTGGTCTAAAAAAATAATTATGGAAACTTAAACAAAATTTTCGTTTCATGACCCAAATCCTAATTTTTGCCCTATTTTGTTCCAAAACCCTGTCAAACTTACTTCAATTAAATGCCGATGCTCCCCTGCTCGACCCATGGCTCGATCAATTAAATTTTTAGCTCTTGAACCAATATTTTGTCCAGATTGATGATGTTCGCCGCCGCTACCATCTTTAACAACCACGCAACTTTTTCTTCGCTTCATTCCTGCGGTATCCATATTACTTCCATTTTGCAAAGCCATCATTGCTAAAAGCTTTTCATTGTGTTTTTTGCCTCCACGTTCTAAATTGAATAAAAAAATATACTTCAAAGTTCAAATTTACAGGAGACTTATAAATAAATTATAAAAGAAAAAGAAGATACTAACATAAAGCAAAAATAAAAAAATAAATGGAGGGTTTATAGCAAAGCCAAGCATAGGATAGAGAAGAAAGTAAGTTTACTGTTAGCAGGGATAATTAAAAAATAAATAATAATTTACAACGGCGGGGAAAAAAGAAGGAACAAAGTTAAAGTTATTATAAATATCTAATAGTAAAACACCTCTTTTTAATTTTTTTTTATTATTATTTAACTCACCAATCAACATATCTTCATCTGTTAATAAAGGTTGGCGAAAACGCCATTTTCGACCCAAAAAATAAAGAAAAATTTAATATAGAATTATAAAATTAAAGAAAGTTAATATTTTTAGGGAGAAGTATTAATTTTTTTATTTTAAATAAAGGGATAAGAATGCATGATTTTTAGCTAAGATTAGATTAGAAAACTAAAGAAAAAGCGAGATAGAGATCTAAAAAAAATTAAGCTTACCTTGACGTTGAACAAAATTACAAATTGTAAATTCAATCATAACACCAAAGACGAAACTGAAAAACAAATGAGTAAGGTAAACTTTTTTTCGATGCAAGAATTTCTGTTGGAAGAAAATGCATTTTCTGACTGTTAATAGCCAGGATTAAAATTTGCTGTAGTCTTTTCCATTTTTTTTTTTTTTGCAATTGCATTCATTTTTGTGCGTTTTTTAAACATTTTTTTTTTTTTGCGAATGGTCTATGTAGCCTTATGACGACGATGACAAAATGCCATTTTTCTAAGAATAAAATAAAAATGCATTAAAAAAAGAGATGTGCAACAGTGCTCTCCTGCAGAGCTCTTTCCAAACCTCAAAAAAAAAAAGAAAAAGAAAAAAAGAATTCAAAACTTCCGTTTACGGTGACCAAATTTTTTCAAAAGATGTTGCAACTTAATTTCTGCTTCTTATTAATTTTTAATTTTTGATAAATTTTGTAGCTAAAAAATGATGGTTGTTTTTGACTCACAGCATACAACTTGATGACCAAACATCGATAGCTTTTGCATAACTAACTTCAGGCAAAGCCATTCTTGCAGTTGAAGCTTGGGTTGATAAAGTCTAAAAAAATTAAATAAATAAAAACTTAAACAAAAAAATTATTTTTTATAAGTTATTTTTTCAATCTTACCAATAAAGTTGTAATTGCAAGTGAAACTCGGGCTGGGACCTAAAATATGATTTTTTTAATTTAATGCCAAGAAATTATTTTTGGGTTTTTTGCTTTAAAACAAAAACTTACAGCTTCAACATCTAGCCAAAAACTAAACCATGATATAATTACGATGAGACTAGTGGGAACATAACTTTGCATAATATGATGAGTAACTTTACGTTGAACATAAAATTCTGCTGTTATGCAACTCCATTGCCCCGTGCTATAATTGCCATCACATAATCCAGGAATTAATTGGACTATTTCCATATCCGTTAAAGTAATGTCATCGTTTCGAGTTATGGGTTCCACGAGGTTCCAATTTATTAAAAGTTGATTCACGTCATAAGCGTCTGAAGGCAAAAAAATTAAAACACAAAATTATTTTTTTGTTTTTTGAATTATAAAAAATAACAGTCTCAACGAGAAAAAATTTTTCTATCTTAACAAGAAAAAAAAAATTATGTATGACTTTTTTTAGTTTAGTGTCGAAATTATCAAAATTCTTTGGTTGAAAAAAAGTTCCAAAAAAAACATACATGAAAGTATTCGAAGATGGCAACGTTGACTATCCAGAGGCCATCTAAAAAGAATAAATGATTATTTTTAAATTACAAAATCAAAAAAGTTGTAATCCATCAAAATTTGAAAAGTCCTCCTACTTTGCCAAATTCATGCTACACATAACAGTCATAGAAACTCGTGTATCATATAAAAGTGAACCATCGGGTTGAAGCCATAACAAAAAATTTGGTTGAGTAACTTCATGAAATTCTGCTATTCGAGCATTAGCAAAATAAATATCCTAAAATCCTTAATGAATTTTAATTTATATTTAGAGTTGCATTTTTGTTTCTGAATAATGAACTCACCGGATGCCATATTTTTCCAAGAATTTCTTTATCTCGAATTAA
Organism: Panagrolaimus kolymaensis; assembly: GCA_028622995.1. Classification (NCBI taxonomy): domain Eukaryota; kingdom Metazoa; phylum Nematoda; class Chromadorea; order Rhabditida; family Panagrolaimidae; genus Panagrolaimus; species Panagrolaimus kolymaensis. The sequence continues at coordinate 1,811,512 of JAJQJQ010000049.1, read as the reverse complement.
AATTCTCCTGAAAAATATTTTAATTTGTGGGTAAAAATTTTTTTTCACTAACACCAGAAAATTTTTTAATGCATATTTTTTTATTTCGACCTACTTTGATTCATTATGTTTTAATCTGTAATCAGTCCAAAATTGTTGCAAATAAACATCCAACCTTAAAAATAATTTATTTTTTGTATTTTCAAAACTAAAATATTTATTATTTACTGAAAATCCATTGTTTGCGTTCGAAATGATGATAGTCCTTCAATATACATGCTGAGATTCACAAAAGTTGGAACTCCTGCAAAGAAGAAAAAATATTTAAATCTAAATTTAATGTTTTTCTGCAAAATTCAATAGTTTTGTTTTTATTTTGCTTTTTGCATTTCTCACTTTTAAAAGCCATTTGCAAAGAAAAAAGTAGACTATTTGACGATGCAAAAAAATTTTTTTTGTCGTTTTTTTTGTTTTCGATAAAAATAAAATAATAAAATTTTGGACTTTTAACTTTTTGCAAGGCAAAGCAAATTTTCTTTGTGTGTAAAACTGCAAAAACTAAAAAGAAAAATTATTTTTAGAAAATACAATTATTTTGTTGCAGATTTTTATTGTTTAAAACTTAATTCTGTTATTAAATGTTTAGCGTGGAAAAAATCGCCAAAAACTATGAATATAAAAATTACAGTAATTTTTAAGATATTTTTTAAATTAAAATTTCTTTCAAATCACTATTTTATAGCTTTTTCTCAAAATAAAATACTTGCCATCTTGCTGAGTTGGAGTGGATTGTTTATCATATACAAGTCTTCCAGCATTAAGCATTTCATCCATATATATTGGTATTGGAACTGAATTACTTGCAATACTTATAGGAAAAATAAAAATGAAAAATAATAAAAACATTTTAATCAAAAAGCCACTAAAATTTTCCATTTATTTCTGTTTTATTAAATTCATTCACGATGAAAAGAATCCTACAAAAAAATCCAGAATTTATAATCTCAAAACATTTTTTTATTCTTCTCTTTAACCGAAAATTGTGGTTGTCAATATTGTAGAAAATTTTAGAATAAAAATATGTGTTTTGAGATTATAAATTTTGAATAAATAATGAATGGAAAGCAAATAAAAGTTAATTCAGGGTTAGCGATGAAATTACAATATATTTATGTGTTAGTTTTGTTAGTATTTTTTTGAACATCATAAAATCTTATTTTCTCCGATTAACAATTTGTTTCGAGACTCCATATGTAATTTATTAATTTAAAGGAAAAAACATGGAGCTTCAAACGAAAAAAAGGTTTGATTTAGTTTTTGATAGAAAAAAATAACAATGGCTCTCGCCAACAATTGTGAATCAAAGAAAAAAAATTGACACTCTCAATTACCCGTCATTGAATTTTCACAAACAAAGGGATTTTTCACTTTTCCAATTTTACAAAAAAAAAGGATTTATAAAAAATTTCTAGCAAGCGCAAGAAAAAAATCTAACACAATCCACACAAACCCATTTTTATGGTTTATATATAAAAAACTTCTTCAACAAAAAAAGAAGGCTTTGAATTTCTCATCTTTCAAAATTCTGAATGCTAAAGCACCAACAAAAAAGAAGACATTTATTTATTTTTTTCTTCCTGAGAATTCTTTATTTTGGGCAAAAAAATAAATATATAAAAAAGAGGGTAAAAAAGGCTTGACTCGAATGAAAAAAAAAATTGTTTAAAAAATGTTTAAAAATGAGAAAAAGTACACAATGGATTTCCGCTTAAATTGCAACCAGCTTGAAGCCTGTTTGAAAAAAAAAAATTGAAGACGACGCGTTTAAAATAAAAAAATAAAATACACAGGTGTAAAATTATTTCTTTCTACATTTTTTAAAACTTCAAAAAACATTTATTTATTTTTCCTTCTTTGAAAAAAAAGAAACATTGAAACACATTTTTTTTAAATAAATAGAAAAACTCTTCCACAAATTTTTCTTCATTGCCTATGGCAAATTACTTTAGGGAAATGGAAGAAGAAGTGTTCGAAAAAAAAGTTTATTAAATTTTATTTTTTATTTCAACACTTTTTTGTTTGCAATAAAAAAAAGATAAAATAAAAAGTATGTATAATGGCATCGATACAGTATCATTTTCAAAGGATATTGAAGAAGAAGGTCAGCGAAAGTTCTCAAATTCTTAGATGACACACCAAAAAAATTGGGGTTAAAGCTGAGATAAAAAATGTATGTATGAGTGAATAAGGCAGAATTATCAAGGAAATGACAAATTATAAGTTATTTGAGTTAGTTAATATTTAACAACCACAATCCAAATTAAGCAAAATACAATATATGAAGAACTTGATCCCAGACAACCACGAAAAATCATGAGAAAAATACATAAATAATGCGATAATAAAAAAAAACAAAGAATTTCAAACAAATAAAACCGACATGAAATCCTAATTTCGCCACCATTTATATTACATATATCAAGGCTGTCAATATTAAACAGACGTAAAAATGTAAAAAAATTGTTTCTCTCATTTCTTTCTCAAAAAATATGTCAAATTATAACTAAAAAAATTCTGAGGAAGCCACTTAGTTGTTAAAATGAATCTGCCAAAACACACTTTATTTTTCACCGCAGTCAAAATTTCTAAAAAATAATAACAATAGCCATCGTCGAGTAAAAAAATGACATTTACACAAAGCAAAAAATATGCATTTCATTGTCTGCTTTTTTTGAATCTCTTTTTAGAGATTTTTAAATAAAAAAAAGTTTCAAGAGAAAAGGCATCTCAAAAAAGGAGGTAAAGCAACTACTTAACTCACTCTCTCATCATGTTCATCGAAAAAGAAAAAAAACATCGATGACCATATTTTTTTCTTCAAAAAAAAAGAAAAAAGTTTTACTACTTCAAAGTTTCTTTTTTGCCGACGACAACGACTTCGACGAAAGCAATTCCATTTGCGTTTTGCGTATTTTCTCTTCTTTTTTTTTGTTTAAAATTGGAACACTTTTTATTTTATTCGAGAATCAAGTAAAGACTTTTTTTATTCTTCTTCAAACAATCTTTTTATTTTTACCAAGATAATATAATTTAAGAAATAAGAAGAGAGAAAGCACTTGATAGATAAAAAACAGAAGAAAAAGGAAAAAATATAGCAATTTTCAAGTTAGAAAAAAAGTTTTTTCAGAAAAAAACAAAGAAGAAGAATTTTAAAAGTTAAAATAAAATGCTTTCTATTCTTTTTGCTGTTGTCTATTTTGAGACCAAAAGAAAAGGTTTACTTACAATAATGGATTAGAGTGAAATCAATTTTTAGAGTAAAGAAAAAGATTAAACTTGTCACAACTTTCACTTTTAAAACATCTTTTTTAGCCTTGATGAGTTTGATGGAGATTTGAGTTTGCAAATAACTGGAATTGAATTGAAATTTAATGGTTTCAAAATAATAAAGAAAAAAATGTTATTGTTTCTAAGGAGAAAAAAATAAACATTAAACAGCGTAGAAATTTATTTTTGGTTTTTTTATTTTGCAATGCTCAATTAAATTTAAATTTAATATATTTCTAAAAATAACTTTGTAACAATTTACATCTTCAAAAGCCTTTTTTACGCCACTCATGAAATCGAAGCGCATACTTCGATGCTTTCAACTATCTCGACCAAATAAGAAAAAACCATTAATTCTGCAAGGATTTTTTTTCACTTTTCCAAAGGCACAATAATGCGGCTACGTTTGCAATATTTTAGTAAATTTTTGCATAATAATGGACAATTATTAAAAGCATATTGAAGCACTAAATAAAAATGAACAAAAAAAGTGAAAAAAAAAAATATTCAAAAAATTTTTTAAAAAGTTTAAAAAAAATCAAGATTAACTCAAAAATCAAAAATATTTGCCGAAAAAAAAACCACAAACAAATCAATTATTGTGACGGTTGGAAAAAAGTTGGTGTTGATAGACTTGTTGTTGCATGAAATGAGAAGCTTATAATTTTGTTGATTGTGTATGTATTTTATATGTAAATGAAAGAAATTAATTGTTTGATTTAATGAAAGAAAGCAAATGGTTGTTTTTGACGAATTAGAAAAAACTACCAACATTATTTTTTTTAACAATGAGTCATAAAAAAATACCAAGACGCCTGTCGTTGCTTTTTTTTGTTTTTCGCAGGCTTTTGTTCTTTACAAAAGGTTTAAGCAAATCAATCAAACCATATTTGAATAAAAAAAGGAGAACAATCGTAAATCACGAAAAGAAAATTTTTCGGTTAAAAAAAAACAAAGAAAAATACATTCTTTTTACCCGTCTGTTTTGTTTCCTTCTGGCATTTATTATTCAATCCAGCAAATAATAATACCTTTGTGAATTAGCTCTCCGAGAAAATTACCGTTGCCATTCTTTCTTCTTCTTTTTATTGCCTTTTTGAAGAGGATTGAAAGCAATCTTAAATTTTTAGTGCACAGGTGTTGTATTGTAACACATTAAACTAATGCCGTTTTTTTTCTCATATCTTTTGCTATTGCCATTGCTCTTACGAATGCTCCACCCATTTAAGAACTAAGAGCTTTTAATTTAAGCGAACAAGAGCGGACTCAATCAGTTTTGGCAAGATCGACGGGGTCATCGATCGTACTATATTGCGCTTTTTTGATAACAACCATAAGTTTAGTTAGAACATGAAACAAAAAATCTCTTTAATTAATTATTAGGTCATATTAGCTGTTGCTGCTGATAAGACAGTTGTTTGTTGCTTTTGCTTTTTTGATATTTTTTCTATTTTTATCAATGTAGGGCTCAATTTTTTGCATTTTCTAACTAGTTTTCTTTATAAAACTTGAATCTTCCATCTTTTCTTATTTTAAATCCATGTTCAATTTTTTAAGAATCTTTTAATGCGCGCAGCGAAAGGTTGAGAATTGAAATTTTGCTAGAGGATAAGCATTCGTCATTTCTGGTTCAACCAACTATTTTAAAATATAAAAAAGTCCTTTTTCGTACCTTCAAATATCTGTTTTATACCGCTTTTATTTTTGGTCAACAAATTTAGAAAATGTTTGGGAAGTGTAACACGAGTTTATTGTCTTAACATTTGTTATCTACTTCAGCTACAACTTTTCCTTAAATAATACTGAGCTCTGTACTCTTCTAACAACTTTTTCTCTTCAACTGCATAATATCCTAAAAGTTAAAAAAAAAGTCATTTACGGTGTCGCGGCATTTAATTTTTTCTTTTTGTAATTCATTTATTTTTTAATGGCTTTTCTGTAATTACTTAATTATAATCTTTTTTATTTGTGGTTTTTTCGGTCACTTTGAAAATAAATAACGTTGTAATGATATTTAAAAGTGATATTCCTTGAGGTTAGAGAAATTAATAGAGCCAAATGGATAAAAGAGATTTCCAAAAATCTAAATCAAATTAAAAAAAAATTCAAGCGAAACAAACAAAAAGTAATTTTTTTCTTCACGGTTTTTTACATTGACTTTTAAAGCTGCTTTTGACAATCGTTTAATGGAATATTTTTTTATATCATACTTAAAAAAATAGCGAATCAACCTTTTTTATTGTTGCCAATTTTTGAAAGCTGCAAGACGAAAATCCCTTTTTATCCATGAGATTGATTGCTTGTCAGAATGGCTTTGTCGATGAATCATTTCTCCCATAAATATATTGTTTCTTTTGTTTAAACAATCGCGGATAAAACGAATTTCTCGTTGGTACAATTAGAAATTTTTTTTTGTAACACACATGTGTGACCGATGTTTACTCCAGCTTAATAATTCATTTATTAAATTTAAAAAATAATTTAAAAAATAGGCATTGTCTATTATTTTGAGGAGAAACTTTTTGTTACAATAGATTTTATCGGATCAGCTTAGATCCTTAGAACGAGCTGTGTGCCACTGAAAAGTATTTTTCTCAGCGTTGTATTCAACCACTTGGCTTTTTTGAGCATGGGCAAAAAAAAAGAACGATCGCAACTTTTTTTTTGAAATCCCTCCATTATCAGACAAGGGTTGGTTAATTTACCGGCTAATTAACTAATAAATTACGATTATACATAAAATTTGTAAATTCTCGCTAAATTTGCCAGTTAATTAACATTGGCCAACCTTATATCAGGCTTTCGAGACGTATTCCTTCTTTTTTTGTTGCATTATTATTTTCTCGTGTAAACTTACTTGATTTTTTTCAATTCACAGCTACAAATTTTGCTAAAACTTTTCCATAAATAAAACCGAACTTGTTATAAAGACGAACTATTTCACCAATCCTCAAATCATGTTTCCTCAAAACTTTTTCAACAATAAAATTCAAGATGCTGGTTATGAAAAAACTGAATTAAAAGTAAGTCATAAATTAATTAATTGTGCTACAAGAAAAGATTCTAAAAGCATCTTTTTAAGGAAAATGATGAAGTTGAAATGCTTTGCCAAATAATTTTTAACCTTCGGCAAGATTTAAAAAAGAAGGACGAAGAAATCCAAAGAATGGCAACCCTGATATACGTTTTGAAGAAAACATGTTCCCTTAATCCAGATTGGAAAAGGAATACGGAATCATGGAAAATAATCCGGTAAGTTATAAAAAAATTATTGTTTATTACCATTTATAATATTTTTAAAATCGAAACTTTAATGCATTTTTTTACAGGAAAAAATATAAAAAATGGTTAAATCTTCCTTCAAACCAAAAAACATAGCTGATCCCTACCCTACCCAAAAACACACACGTTAATTTATGTATATCACAAGACAGCAGCTTTTCATTTTAATTTTTGTAATTTTTCTTTATCTCATAATTTTTTACCGTAATTTAATTAAAAAATAACATCTTTTATTTTTGCTATTTTAACTTTGAAAATAAACACTGTAAGGAACTTGCAATCATTTGAAGCTTTTTTATCTGAATTTTTTTTTGCAAATATGTTGGGCTTTTTTAAAGCAAAATCATAGATTTGTAAACTATGTTATTCCTTGTCTTGATTGATTATTCTTAACATTTCGAAACCTTAAATAGATCAACTCTCGTAATTTCTGAAACAAAAAATGTATATTTTTTACGCACCAATGATTGAAGTTAATTAAAATTCAAATCTCATAGACTTTATCAGTAATTTTATTCTAAGAACTGCGGATACTTTTTTGAACCAAACTTGTAGCAGGAAACAAGAAATATGCTTTTTTTATAATAAAATGAACAAACGTATAAAATAGCAATCTCGGGCTTTGAACCGATTTATTGTAATAAAAACTAAAACAAAAACATTTTTTTTAAATATTCACCGAAAAAAACTAAAGAAAAGTTCAGTTTTCATAGGTTCTTTGAAAAAGCTCGTATGCTCAAGTTTTGTTGAATTTTTCTTTCTATTTTTCTTTTTGTTTACTCTCTTTGAACCTTTATTAATTTTTCTTGAATGCTTTAAAATGGCATCCTTGACTGGGATTTAAAAAAACGAAGGAAGTTCCATTGAATAAAAAGAAAAAAGAAAGCCCGCTCAAAGCTTTTCATTTATCGATTTTTTTCTTGCACTAAAAAGATGCGCTTTTTTTCTATGCTATGCAAAAAGTTAATTTGCTTTTGGTTTGTTTCAGTAAAGAAAAAAAGAAAGAATATTTTTTTATTTTGACTTTTTATATTCGAAAATGCTTACTTTTTTTTTTTTGCTTAATGCTTTCTTGAATTTTATGTGGTTAAATATATTTCTGCAAATTTTTTTTTGTGTTAGGATGAAGAATGAAAATGACGGTTTATATATTAATAAATCTATCTTTTAAAAAGAAAAAAAATGAAAAAAGAATTTTTTACTGCATCAGGGGGGAATCGAACCCCCATCTATTGCTTGGAAGGCAACAATGCTGACCATTACACCACTGACGCAACGGGTTAAACATTTCTCGAAAACATGAAAAAAAATTTCATTCGATAAAACATGCGCTTTTTTTCTCTCTAATTTTCTCTTTTTTTTTTAATAAACTTTTGAATGCAATCTAAAAAAGAAAAGAGACATTTCTTGTTCAAAATTAAACTTTGTTCCTGACTGAGACAATAATTGATATATTTTTCATTAATAGAAATATTTATATATTTACATATTTTAACAATTCAAAGTCCACCCACAAAACTTTTTTTAATCCGCTTTATCAAAAAATGTTCATGATTTCGTAGATTTAAAAAAAAGTCTTTTTCTAAAAATAATGTTTTCTAAGTTCATAAAAATTCTTTGATCTTTCCTTGTCAGTTGTTACACCATCGAATACACAAACAATTACATATGTAAAATCAAAAACAAATTCGTTATTAGTTTTTCCGCGTTCCCAAACTTTGGATCCAAAAAAAACAACAGCCCTTAATTTTTTTTATTGATTTCTTTTTTGTTTAACTTTCAATCAACAAACATGATTGTTGTCATTTTTTATTATTATTTTAATCTTATAAATAAAACTTAAAAAAACGAGGAGAAAAGAATTAGAGATAGCTTATGTTTCGGTGTCTGCCATTTTTTTTATAAATATAAAAAACAAAATAAAAAAGCGGCCAAAGCAACTTAGAACCACGCCGCCGCTCTTTGACTTTCACTTCTTTTTTTCTTCTGCGTGTCCAAACAACATAAAAAATTTTTTTCGCTCTTTTAAAAACCGTCTTTTTTATTTGATTTGAATGACACCACAAACATGGTAAATCTATTCTCTCTTTTTTTTTCGTGGTGGACATAAAAAAATCAGAGAAGCTTATCAAGCAAAATTTATTTTTTTAGGAATTCACCTCTGCTGTTGTTAATTCAACCCATTGAACACATTTTATTTTGTGCGAGGAAACTTTTTTTGGTGTCTCAAAAATTATTATGGCTGTTTTTGTTGCAACATCATCAATTTAACAGCAATAAATTTTTTTTATCAAACAAAAAACAATAGGCCCAAATATATTTATTATTTTTTTATTCAATTACTTGCAAAAAAAAGGAAAGTGTTTAATTTGTTGGTGGAAGAAAGTAAACAAATAAATAAACAAAAATTATTTATCTTTAAAAAAGAAATATGGTTGGAATTGCTGCAATTGTAAGTCTTCTTTTTTATTTATTTCTTAAACGGTTTTTAATTTTTAAATTTTCTAAAGTTTAAAATTGCTTCGGAATATTTTTTGTCATTTCTCATTCATAAACATCTGTTTTTTTACGTTTTTAAAAACTAAGAAATTTTAAGACATTCTTTTAAAAATTCTAAAAAATTTTGCGTGCTTTTAAAGAAAAAAAGATAGAAGTCTTGATCGACTGATTTTTGGACTTTGCTTAAAAAAATTTTTACCTCTTTTTTGTGTTTTAATTTTTTTATTTTTCAAAGAAAAGAAAAGTTTAAACAAAGTCACACGTTTTTTTTGTTGTTGTAAACTTGAGAGCAACAAGTGTCGACATGCGCTTAATCCTAATTAATTACTATTTTTTTATTTTGCCAGTTGCCGAACAAGTTTTTCATTCGATTTTATTTTTTATTTGTCTCATTTTTTCCAATTTTTTTAAAGCAACAACGAAAATTAAAATCTTAAAAACAAAAGCAAATGAGTTGCAAAAAAAAATCCAAGCTTCTAAAAAAATTTCCACAAAAAGCTGTATGCAAAATTTATCCTAATTCGACGACCATTTTCAAAAAGTTTAAATCAAAAATGCTAAAAATTTATTTTAGAAAATATTTGAAAACCAGTAACAATGCATAAAATATATATTTTTATAGAGGTCTTCCCATCACGATGCATTTCTTCAACCTCCCATTAAACCCGCAGTAAATTCTTATGTTTGCCTTTTAACAACTATGGCAGTAGTGGGAGGATTTTTATTTGGTTATGATACTGGAATAGTATCTTCAGCAATGTTATATGTGGATAATAATCCAGATATGCAACCATTAAATAATTTTTGGAAGGAATTAATTGTGGCTATAACTCCGGGGTTTGCTGGAATTGGATCACTCATTGCTGGAACAACCGCAGATAAATATGGTCGAAAACCAATAATAATTGTTTCAAGTATTATTTTTACTTTGGGCGCCATTTTTTGTTCAGTGGCTTTTGATAAATGGATGTTACTTTTTGGAAGGGTTTTACTTGGATTAGCCATAGGTTTGGCATCCATGATTGTGCCCGTTTATGTATCGGAAAGTTCACCCACACATATTCGTGGAGCATCGTTAGCTACTTTTAATGCGATGATAACTTTTGGACAAATGGCTGCAAATATTTTTGCTGGTATATTTGCTTTTATTAATCCTGATTATATTGGTTGGAGGTTTGATTATTCAAAAAAAAGAGATCCTGAAATTAAAAATGTGTTTTTAGATTAATGTTTGGATTTGCTGCAATTCCAGCAATAATTCAATTTATTGGTTTCCTTTATTTACCTGAAAGTCCTCGATGGTTATATAAACATCGAAGCGAAGAAGAATGTCACAATGTAAGTGCGATGTTACAAAAAAAAAATCATATTTGGGGTTTCGAGAGAGATACATTTTTTTGCATTTTTATAAAGCACAAAATTTTTTGCGGCATTTTTTACTCATTTTTTCGCGCCGATGAACCAGAAAAGTTTTTGAGAAAAAAGCCGAAAATCATCAACAATGTTTCTAACTTAAAAAATTAGGGTTGCAAAAATTCAAAATAAGTAAATCATCAACAACAAAAAAACCTCCAACCCGCCAGAATTAAATAAAAAATAATTAAATTTACAGGTTTTGCGAAAGGTTTATCACGGTGAAGATGCATGGGTTAAATATGAATTATCTGAAATTGCAACAAGCATAGAAGAAGAGAGGCAATGTGAAAATAGTTAGTTTCTTTAAACATTTTACCCTAATTAAATAAAAAAATTAACTATATTTCCAGAAACTCCACCATTTTTACGAATTCTTTCAACTCCACATGTTCGTAAAGCCCTTTTAATTGGATGCTCGTTACAAATGTTCCAGCAACTTGGTGGAATAAATACTATTATGTATTATACGGGTGCAATTATTAAAGGAGCTGGAGTTAAAGATAATCATACAACTATTTGGCTTTCGGTTGGAATTTCAGGTATTTATTTTCTTTTGAAAATAATTTGCATAAATTTAAAGAAAACTAAAAAAAAGTTATTTTTTAGCTGTCAATTTTATTGGAACTATTATTCCATTATTTTTGGTTGAAAAATGGGGAAGAAAAAAGATTTTATTGATTAGTTCTTTTGGAGTTATTGGAGCTTTATGTATGATGGGTGGAGCCTTTTTATTAGTTAATCAAGACACAGCAAAAACTTTGCCAATTAATGGATTATCGCCAAATTTATTTAATTCATCTGCAAAAAATTTTAATCATTGCGGAAGTTATAGTAATTGTGATTATTGTGTCACTGATGATCGATGTGGATTTTGTTCTCCTACTCTAAATGGTGATGATGTCAAAATGCCGGGTTATTGTTTACCTGCAAATCCTGATGGAATTGATAAAGGCTCAACCACGGGATATTGTACAAATGGAAATTCTTTTAATTCTACAACTACTGAATA